>OY992876.1:515763943-515998850 GCA_963921405.1 Cepaea hortensis | reverse complement strand
AGGAGGAGGATGGGGAGGAAGAGGAGAGAGAGGGAAGAGGGGGAGGGGAAGAGAAAGAGGGTAGGAGGAGGAGGGGAGAGGAGGAGGGAGGGATGTGGAGGAAGGAGGAGGAGGGAGGAGGGGATTAGGGTAGAGGGAGGAGGAGGAGGGAGGAGTAAGGAGGAGAGAGGAGGAGGAGGTAGGAGGAGAAGGAAGAGGGAGGAGGAGTGAGGAGGAGGAAGGAGGAGGAAGGGGGAGGAGGAGGAAGAGGGAGGAGGATGGAGGAGGATGGAGGAGGAAGAAGAGGGAGGAGGGGAAGGGGAAGCGGAAGAAGGTAGGAATTGGAGGAGGGGAGAGGAGGAGGAGGAGAAGGAGGGAGGAGGAGAAGAGGGAGGAGGAGGGAGGAGGGGAAGGAGGGAGGAGGAGGGGAGAGGATGAGGAAGGAGGAGGTGGAGGGAGAATAAGGGAGGAGGGATGGGGAGGGGGAGGGAGAGGAGGGGGGGAGAATGAGGAGGGAGGAAGGAAAGGGGGTGGAAGAGGAGGAGGAGGGAGGAAAAGGAGGGAGGAGGAGGAGGGTGGAGGAAGGAGGTAGAGGGAGGAGGAGGAAAGGGAGGAGGAAGAGGAGGACTGTAGATAACTTCCTTACACATAAAAAGATGAAATGTTATTGATATTGCCGTGGCATGGAGGCATATACATCAGCAGCAGAGTTGATCCAGAAAACCAAAGACTGAGATCTATGGAGAACCATGAACGCCTACGCCAGCCGGCACGGCACTTGATGATGATGATGATTGCCGTGTGACGATTCTGTGTAGTCATGTCATTTTCTTCGCTTGTCCTGGCGTTTTGGTTCGGGGATTCTTTCATCATCATCATCATATATTTACGTACGTATTTAGGGAGGGGGAGGAGGGAGGAGGAGGAAGAAGAAACAAAAATATGAAAGTTGGCAGCGCTGGAATGAGAGGAAAGCGTGTAGAAAATTTCATCTCAATCGGATGGGCCGTTCGCGAACGCATAAAGGACATACATATCCACACACATTGCCTTTTATATATAAGATGAGGAAGGTAAATGTATGGAATTGTGATCATGATAAATTCATGGGCAGATGATATGTTACATTTCTGGACTAATGACTATGTTACATTTCTGGACTAATGACTATGTTACATTTCTGGACTAATGACTATGATAAATTTCTGGACTAATGAATATATTGCATTTCTGGGCTAATGACTATGATGCATGTCTGGACTAATGACAATGTTACATTTCTGGACTAATGACTATGTTACATTTCTGGACTAATGACTGTTACATTTATGGACTAAAGGCCATGGTAAATATCGACTGGTGATCATGATACATTTATGGACAGATAGTCATGGTCTCTGTGGCTAAAGGCTTGCGAACGCTGTTTGTGAGCCCGTATACCCGGGTTCGAAACACAGCGGTGCTGGTTTTTTCGAAAAAGGTATAGGGCCGGTCGTTCAGAAAGCAATGGCAAACTACTGAACGTAACACTTGCCTAGTACATCAACAGCAGCTGAAAATGCTGGTGTTGACTGCAACGTCCCGTAAGGGATACGCAACCAAAAAAAAAGTCATGGTAAATAATTAGAGGAAGACACTGAGAAAATATATTTGAGTTTTTCGTGACGTAGAAAAATTACATCATAAATTGATACATTCTGTAGGAGAGCTGGAGGTGTAAAGTTGCAGGAGCGACTATGTTAATTAATGGGTACCTTGTGACGATGACTTATCGTTTCTTTACTTATTCAGTCTCTCGGTAGAGATTTGTTCGCAGCAGACGAGCATAATCTCCGGCGGGCCTATTCTCGCTGGTCGCGAGATCCGCACAGTGGAAGTATGGGAGATTTGCTTGCAAATAGACAGGCAATATCTCCTGCGGTAGCTATGGCGGGCCTATTTCCGCAGGTCGCGGGGACCGCTATAAGTCAGGTGGGGAGTCTGACGATAGTGCACGCTTTACACAGGTCCGGATACTTGTGATCGACAGATGTGCGCGCCCTCATGGTCCGGGCTCGTACAAGGCCCTCACCTGTGGGACATGGCTGAACGCCTCTAAGCCGGGTCCCTTGGGTTCCAGGGTCTGGCCATAACTCGCCACCGGCTCGTGGTGGTGAGGTCTCGGTGGATTGACGCTGAGCCGCCAGCGTCTGCAGCCTACCTTGTGCCAGACGTATTGGTTACCCATTCCTCTGGAATACACAAGACTAGGCCGAGAGAGAAATCATGTCGTTTGGGCATCACATGATCTCTGAAGCTCTGCCCAGACATTGTGTTGGAATATTGGCCACATTCCACTCACATACTTTGGTCTGTCAAGACTGCAAGGTGACTACTACCTTGTGACGGTAATGATTATGACAATTATGATGAAAATTATGTTGACGATGATCATGATGATGATGACGACGATGATGATAGTGACGATGATGATGATGATGATGATGATGATGATGATGATGATGATGATGATGATGATGATGATGATGATGATGATGATGATGGCGATGATAATGATGATGATATTGATGATAATGAGGCTGATGGCGGTGATGATGATGGTAATGAGTATGATGATGGTGATGATGACAAGGTTGGTGATGATAGTGATGATGATAACGATGATAATGATGATAATGTTAGCGATAACGATGATGATGGTGATGGTGATTATGATGATGATGATAAGTATAATAGTGATGATGATGATGATGACGATGATGATGACGATGATGATGATGATAACGATGATGATGATGATGTTGAATAATGAAAGATGATGATTGCTATAACGATGATGTTTGGTGATAATGATGATGGCTATAACGATCATGATGACGATGATAAATATGATGACGATGATGATATTACTTAAGTACACTAATCCAAATATTCCCATGTGACAATCACTCAGTGCCTGGCCCTGGCTCATAAACTGTGCCAGAGTTGTGTCCCTGTGTCAGACGCCAGATCGTTGCTCCAAGACGACATCACGGACACCCTGACACGATTGTGCAGAGTTCCAGCAGACAGCAGTGGGTCGCCCAGCAGCAGACTAACTACCAGCACTGGTCTCAATGACAGTGCCCAGACAGCAGAGGCAGAAATCAGGTAAGCATTAACCGTCTTTATGATGCGTCGTCTTCTTCTTGTCCTTCTTCTTTTTCTTCTTCTTCTTCTTCTTCTTCTTCTCCTTCTTCTTCTTCTTCTTCTTCTTTTTTCTTCTTCTTCTTCTTCTTCTTCTTCTTCTTCTTCTTCTTCTTCTTCTTCTTCTTCTTCTTCTTCTTCTTCTTCTTCTTCTGCTTCTTCTTCTTCTTCTTCTTGGAATGGGCCGAAAGTAAGACGGGCTTGCGTGCCCAGTGTGTTACCCTTTAAATATAAAGTTCGTTCGTTCGTTCGTTCGTTCGTTCGTTCATTCGTTCTTCTTCTTCTTCTTCTTCTTCTTCTTCTTCTTCTTCTTCTTCTTCTTCTTCTTCTTCTTCTTCTTCTTCTTCCCTTCCCATTCTTCTTCTTCTTCTTCTTCTTCTTCTTCTTCTTCTTCTTCTTCTTCTTCTTCTTCTTCTTCTTCTTCTTCTTCTTCTTCTTCTTCTTCTTCTTCTTCTTCTTCTTCTTCCCTTCCCATTCTTCTTCTTCTTCTTCTTCTCCCCTTCCCATTCTTCTTCTTCTTTTCTTCTTCTTCGTTGTTCATCCAAAAATGTTTGGTTAGAAAGTAATTGCTTTGTCCCTATTTAAAGCTGAGCTGCAATATTTGCGAATTTATGTCGACATATCTGCCTCCTTCCGTGCTTGTTGGTCTGATACTTTAGCCAGATTTGTATTCGTCTATTTACTATGACGATAACTACATTATTCACTTGATGAGAAAATGCCAGGAAACAGACTATGCAATCTATTACTGATGCCGTCTTTGTTTATACATTTTAATTATGAGGGCGAGTCAATAAGTATGTCACACAGTTCTGTGGGATTGCAGATAAATGTTACTGGTGTTTTCTACAGGTGTCATTAGGTGACAGCAACATCGAACTTTATATTCCCGTTCGTGAGGTGGCACTAGGTATCTCATGCGCATGCGCAGTGCATAAACAAAATGGCGACTGTACATGCGGAGTGTACAACCAAAAAGCAACGTGCTGTTGTGTGTGTTTGTTTGTTTTTTGCAAAAGGACTGCCTGCAAAAGACATTCATAAGGAAATGCTTCCTGTTTATGCTGAAAATTTTTTGTCCAGTAAAGCGGTGCATAGCTGGGTTTAAAACAAAAAAAAAAATCTCAAGGACCCTCTAAACTTGTTGATGAATTCCGATCTGGTCGTCCCGTTGAGATTGTAACAGAAGCATCCGTGCAACGGGTGGAGGAGATGATTAGAGGTAACAGGCGAGTAACGATAGACTCTGTAGCATCTGCAATAGAGTGCTCACATGGTTCAGCATACAGCATAATGCATGATCGATTGAAATTTAAGAAAGTGTGCTCAAGGTGGGTCCCAGACAATTGAAGGAGGAACACAAAATAAACCGATTTGGCCTGTCCTTGCATCATCTCTGTCGATACGAAGATGAAGGAGAAGACATGCTGAACAGGATTGTTACTGGGGACGAATCATGGGTGCATCACTACCAGCCCGAATCAAAGCGTGCTTCAATGCAATGGAAACATCCTTCCTCGCCTTATGTCCAAAAATTCAAGGTTACGCCATCAGCAGGGAAGGTTATGCTGACAGTATTCTGGGATTGTCAAGGAGTGTTTTTAACCAATTTCAAGAAGAAAGGTGGCAATGTGAATTCTGAATCGTACAGTGAAGTTCTATCATGATGAAATTCGAAGAAAACATCCAGGACTGCTGACTAGAGGAGTGTTGCTTTGTCATGACAATGCCAGACCACATACGGCTCGATTAACCCAGGAGAAAATTAACCAACTAAGGTGGGAAGTTCTAGAACATCCACCGTACAGCCCCGACTTAGCCCCTAGCGATTTCCACCTTATCGGTCCACTGAAAACCCACCTTGGCGGGAGACATTTCGCGAATGCCGCCGAAGTTGAATGTGAAGTGAAAACGTGGTTTAGAAATCAGAGCACGCAGTTCTATGCAGACGGTTTGTGTGGACTGATAAGATGATGGGATAAGTGCATCAATGTTGGTGGAAATTATGTTGAGAAATAAAGGGACAATGTATGTGTAGCAATAAATGGTTTCAAGTTGTTATTATAGTTGGTAATATTCTACAGCCATTTGTGACTTACTTATTGACTTCCCCTCGTTTTAATCGATTGCGTGCGAAACAAAAATTAGGTTTGGACCAAACAAGGTACACAATCAAATGTTCAAATCGTATCATGTAAATGTCCGTTCACTGAACATTAAATGTATGAATATTTTGCCCTTGCCATGCGGGAGTGCGGGGAAATGAACAGGCTGATAGGCTGACAGGGAATGCACCTCTTGGTTGTAGATTACTCATGGACAAGGGAGAGATTGGACCAGGTGGAGAAGGCGGGAGAACAGATTGAGAACCCGTATGTGGAAATAATGATGTTGCGGGGGATTGGCAGAGGTTCTGGAAGAATTTCAAAACTGAGAGGGTAGACAAGGAGAACTTTCAATCAGCGGGGGGACTGAATTTAACTTTGAATTGAACTTTATTTAAAAAGGGTTGCAAATTGGGCACGTAGGCCCGTCTAACATTCGGCCCTTCCAATCACTCATCTTTCGTTCATCAACAGTGCAAGATGCATTCACATAGGGAAAAAATAAAACATTGTCAAATGAATGTTGTAAGCATAAACAATGCATATTATCATGTTATGTGACACATCCCCCCTCCCACACAGACATCCCGCACTAACTGACACACGCACATCCCCTACCAACTTACACATCCCTCACCAACCCAGACATCTCGCAACCACCCACACACACATCCCTCACCCACATCCCCACCCACATCCCCTACCCACAAACCCCTACCCACAAAAATTCACCCACGCACACATGTTCCACCAACCCACCCACCCACATATACCCCTCCCACACACATCCCGCACCAACCCACACACACATCCCTCCCCCTAACACATCACCCACCCATACCCTCACATTTCCCCATCCACACAAACACACACACTTTCCCACCCACCCACCCACACATTTCACATCCACCCACACACCCCACACACCACACATACATCCCCCACCCACACACATATCCCCAACCCACACACATTCCCAAATGGGAACGAAAGAACGAACGAACAAACTTTATTTTAGTGGGTTGGTGCGGGATGGGAACGATTGTTAGTATGACTCTTCCCTGGTTGTTGAACAAGGGGACAGAGCGCATATGGGAACGTCTAGAGTTCAGTGATGGCGGTTCTTACTTCAACTCAACTCAACTCACTAAGCATTGAAATTGCAGAAGACAGCGAAACAAAACAAATAACACAATGACACGTTTACGGAGAAACAAATATGAGGTATCATTTGGCGATATACAGTGCAGATCTGATAAGAAGAACTCACCCGAGACCCAGTAAAGAGTTTTTCTTATCAAAAATTCCTCTTATCAGAGTTCAAGTATATAGTAATGCATTTAGACCGTACAATACCATTTTGTTCGTCACAACAGAAATTCGCCACAATCGATATCGTCTTAGCGGTTTGCACTGTAATATCCTTCCACAATAAATCAGTTAACACGGCAACTGTTGTTGTATAATGAACACGTACGTCATATGTTGTTTTCAGATCATTGGCAGAGGACCTAAGATGCCGGATCACCCAGCTTGAGGCGGCTCTGCTGGACAAGTTGCGGACAATCGACTCACAGCTGCAGGACAAGGTACTCAGAATGTGCGCCATCTCCGCTTTGAAGTTATTCTGTCTTTTTTTTTTTTTTCGCTCACTCGCTTTGAATTCAAGCCTAGTCCATACACATGTTGCTACTTAGAGTGCAATGGACAAAATTTTTGAGTGTGAATTAGCTTTCTTATTACCACGATCCCTCGCCATTAGGCGACTCACCACTCCGACTTCAGAGGTACTTGTAATTTACATCCCTACGGCAATGACCAGAGGTCAACATGTTAGTCCACACTGGTCGATGTGAGGGTTTAACCCGCCACCGCGACATCAGCAAACTGGAAGTTTAAGAGCAAACACGGTTATCCATTCGGCCATGCTAACCCCTATTTTTTTTTGGTTTAGCTCCAGCAGTCTTTGTTCTTTGCCACGGGTGTGCAGTCTATCATCATAATCTCTGTACATCTTTGAATGTTGTCCTCCCACTTGAATGGTTGTCTTTATCTCCCGTGTTTAAGTTGTTGTTGTTGTTTTTTTTTTTTTTTTTTTTTTTTTCGTCTTTTAACTTCCTTACCAAACCCGACACCCCACATTGTGCCAACGGCTTCGGGCGGAAGAATCTTATCCCGGTGATAGAAAATGCAACTTGAAGACTATATAGATAGGGGAAGACAGCGTGGGAAGGTTCTTGACAGTCTTTTGTCATGGCACGGAATTGAGTCATAAATGTATGTCCTTTTTTTTCTAAATCACTGTCGTACGGCGCGTTTAGGGGTCTCGGTGTCCTCAAAGTGATGTCCGCGAAGGTCTTCTGGATTCTGGTTCAAAGAAATTAACCCACGTCTGTCACCTGTCACAATATTCGATAACAACCCTTGTCCATCCATCAGTTTCGTAACGATGCAGGAGGTTGATGGCTATGATTTTCCTTGCGTATTTATGTCTGTGGGTCAACATTCTGGGTACCTACCGTGTACAAACCTTCGAATAACCCAGGTTCTTAATGGTGGTCTGGGCACTGCCTTTAGTAATGGAAGTAATGGACAACATGGAACACAGTTTATCCAGTGTTACCCGACGGTCGCCATGAATGATGTAATCAACTTAATGAATGTTGTGTGGAGTCAATGCGGTTGACGGACGGCCAGTCCGCTTTGCGTCAGCCAGTGAGGATTGACCTACTTCATCGTCGTCACAACGACTTACCCAAGTCGGACAGTGCTAACACCCACTGTTGAGTATCCATACACAATACTCAAACGTTTGTGGTTGTGAATCGGGGTCTCGCCTTCGGCATTGAGAAAATTTATGACATAACGTTGCTTTAACCGAACTTCTTTGGTTGCCATTCTTAAACCGTTACTGTTGTGTAACATCTGGCTGAAACAGGTTGGTAGTGACACACGGCGCAGAAAGAAGAGTTTTTCAGGAATCCGGCTAAATTAATAAATTGCACATCAATAAAGTATTTACATAGATAAAAGTAGAAAGCATTACTTATTGACCGTTGAAGGATGTGGATTTTAATATATGAAAATTATTTGCTTAGTGTCTAGGGGATTTAGTTAGATTCTCTTTTCACTTCTAGAATGCAAGGTGATCATGGAATTCTATCATAAACACAAGAAGGAAAATACTTTACGCCTGTTTATAGCTATATTTATGTGTATGTCTCCATTCCCACTACCATCACCTGCTAAAGTTTATATAGTGCTAGAGGACATTGATTGTTTACAACATACAAAACAACCACTGTTGAATAAACATCAACACGTAATTGACGTAAACATCAACAATTTTGGACAACCAGTTCAGGCATTAAATCAAAATCTGCAGTAACATATAGATAATTGTAATGACCACACTGAATTTCCAGAACAGGTATGGGAATGATTTTCAATGTTTTTAAAAAAAAAAAAAAAACATCCATTGTCCTAACAAACAAAAAAACAATGTTATTACAAACAACACAACATCCACAAATTTGTTCTACTATCTTTGATCTCTTTTACAGAAATAAAAGCAAAACAATGGTCCACGTTCAGAAAAACCAAACATATAAAACATTTGTTTCTCACACCATTTACAATTCTCATATTTAAAAAAAAAACATTAATGAGATGGTGTCAGAATGCTCAACTATAACAACAGCCACTAATTAGTTATACCCTAATTGGAAAAAAAGCTACTGACATTAAAAATAAATTCTTGGCATGAAAAGAAAAAACATATATAAAGCACAATTAGTTAGTTAGTTAGTCTTTCCTCTTGAGCCTAAGGCGGCGCATAGGGCAGAAGTCCTGTCTCTCCATGCTTGGCGGTTCGCTGCTACCTGTTGTAGATCTTGGATATTTACTTGGCCATTGAATGAGCCTTCTCTAATGATGGCTCTACGCAGGGTCTCTCTTGGTCTTCCCCGTTTTCTTTTCCCTACTGGTGACCATATGAGGGCTTGATAGGGGAGTCTTGACTTGTCCATTCTGAGTACATGGCCGATGTAGTTCCAACGGCGTCTTCTTATGAAATTGGATACTGTATCTTGCTTAGTCTCTTGTCTTATTTGCGAATTGGTTCTGAAGTCTGTCCAGTGGATGTTTAGAAGTCTTCTAAGACATTTGTTCTCAAATAATGAAACTAATACTGAATAATAAATAATGAAGAAATAAGAAATAATGAAACTAGTACTAATAATGAAACTAATTATTTAATTATATTCCTTTATCCTTAGGTGTTGCTGTCAGTTATTCATCTCCAGTGCGAAGCCGATAATGTCCATATTTATCCGGGGACAGAAACAAATGTACTCACAGTTATGTTTTACTCATATTATGTCCACTGAAGTTGGCTGGTGAATATTTTATAATCCATAATCTTCGGAATTAAAAATATTACACACGCACATAATCCCCTCCACGGGGCTGAATTCAAGAATGCTCTGTTGTAAGTGAGCTCTGTGTCCAATTGAAATTGGTGCCTAGGTCTGTCAAACTTTCAGGAGATTTAATTTGAGTCTTCGCACAAGGTTCTTCCCTATATCATTTTATCGATGCAAAAGATAACGACTGTATAGCAGCTCGGTTTATGTTATCCGTTTCCAAATTTAGCTCAAGAGGCTTTGTCACACACCCGGTTCATGTTGATAGGCCATCCCACACTGGTGATGGGGCAATCAGGCCGACATGGAAGAGTATTGATTCCAACACACAACCTGGGAGTCGCAAACAATCAGATGATTATTTTTCTTTTGCATGCATAGAGGCATTTACTCCGCTAGCTTCTTTCGTATGGCCTTTCTGGTGGTGTTTCGGTCTGCCATCTCGAGTGGATCTGGCTTCTTTCAGGGTGTTGCAGATTTGGCACCTTGAGCTAATCTGGTTTCTCAGTTGTTTTTCAGTTGATATTAAGTTGGTATTCAGTTGGTACCTTGGTTGTACTTGCTTATAGTGTTTCAGTGTCACTTCCCATTTGGTGTTTTAGTGTCTTGAACCTTATGTTGACTTTTGCTGCTGTGTGACTTTTGTCGAAGGAGGATACTTGTGAGTATCCTTTGAACTTGGGAGTCCAACAAACAGCTGGAAGGTTCTTACTGCTGTTAGTTTTATTACACTTGTAGGACTGTCCCATAGTGTCACTGATTTCGCTGATTGATGATGCTTCAGGCGGTACCTCTCAGAAGTAAAGCAGGCGATACACTGTTGTCGGTTACTCTGTAGATCTTTATCTTTGTCAGTGGCGTCACTGGGGTTGGTGTCACCCAGTGCGGTAAACTCTTGGTGTCACCCCTCTAGACTTTCACCATGGTCTTCTTCCAAGTGTTCCTGTACCATATATAATCGCATATAGTAATGTTTGTAAAATAAGTCAAAAAGTTAATAAGGACATAAGAAAGAAAACAAATTGAACAATATAACTTCAATACTTCAGGTAAAACATAAATAAAGAACTTCGACAAACTCGGACAAAGTTAAATTTTTGTTATTTAACATTAAAATTTCTAAAATTAACAATGAACGGTTATGAAACCCGACTAGACAGAGCTATGTCTGCTTTGTCAAATTTGCAATTTTTTTATTTTGGTGTCACCCCTTGATGGTGTCACCCGGTGCGGCCCGCACCCCCGCACCCCCCTAGTGACGCCCCTGATCTTTGTAGATTTTTAGATACTGAAGTCCGCCCTGGATATTCGTACTAAAGTAGGACTTCATCAATAATGTTTTCAGTCGTCTTCAAAATTGTCTTTTGCTTGCTATGGCAGCTAATAGGTGCAGCAGTCGACATTTATGTACTGGTCCAGACTATATGTGTAGGACAGGTTGCCATTTATCACCTCTGCCGGCTGATAACCCAGGATCCAGTTGGGTGATGCAGTCCAAACAAAAACCACCACATGCTTCTCTTATAGAACAATTGCTCCAGAGAATGACATATTTTAGGGCTAAACGGCCCTCCTCGCAGGGGAGGCTTAACTTGTGTATCCTTTGTCTTCACTGACCAAAATCGCTACTAATCCCTTTGTTTTAAAATCAAGCGCCGGTCTGGCCAGGTTCTTGCACAATCACCAGGCCCAGATTGTAAACTAATGCCAAATAAATGTGGCTGTGCCACGGTCAATCTATCGCTGTTTTCTTCCCCAGAGTACGGTACTTAAACAGTCATTACTAGGGCATGTTGTATTTTTAAAGCGTCAATATTAGGTAATTGTGAGGACGTTTTATTATACTGCAACCGTCCCTCGTTTGTTGTTTATTATTCGCAGGTCTTTGCCGTCAATGTTCAGTATTATTTCCTCATGTTTCACATGGTCTTCTAGCTTGTTGCTATCAAGATTATTAAGCAGCCAAACTATTTCATCTCGAGACTTTGTCAATTTCTTCATTTAAACATTGTGCACAACCCTCTACTGGCTGGATGTCAGTCACGGCGATCGGGCAAATTTTGAGCTACAACCAACGATGGGTGACGTTTTGATATTCTAGTGTTAATTTGGTTGCGTCTAGCGTGTACCGCGTGGTCTAGTGGTAACACACCCGCGTCACACGCCATTGATTCGGGTTTGATCCCGGGTCCAGTCAGGAATATGCACTATTGGTGAGCTCAAATGAGAGCAAACCTCGAGACTGGTGCTTCCAAATTGATGTGGACAAGGCTTTAGGTTGGTACCGGAATACGATCAGCGTTGCCAGTTGTGGGTTGTGCTCAATGTTTAAATCTCAAATACGGGGGGGGGGGGGAACGGGGGGGGGGGGGAGGGAACCACATAAATCAATTTCATCATTGGTGATTGTGATGTTTGGTTGCCATGTAATTATGTCTGTTGATATCTGTGTCTAAGTTAGGGAGACTCTGTGGCGAAGTTGTCAAGCCGTTTGACTCGGGCTCCGAAGGTTGTGGGTTCTATTCCGGGCCGCGTCTTTCGGTTCACGAGTGAAATTTTTCGGAGACTCCTGTGGGTCGTCGCTAAAGCTACAGAGTTCGTGCTTTGTGCGACGCTTTCCGCGCTGCGGAAAGAGACCGAGCCTTATGGGATACAGTCCCGGTGCAATGAAGCGACTTTGTGTGTTTAAGTTTACTAAGTTTACAAAACTACGTTGTTCTTTGTCGAGTCTGTTGATAGGCATGAATATATCTTTGAATCCTTGAGCATTATTTGATGGTATTGAAACAATTAACTAACAACACGTTGTTTTTGTTTGTTATTCCAGCAACAGATTAAAAATACTTACGAGACACGTGACGATGACGTCAAAATATTGACTTCCGCCCAGAATAGGATGACTGCTCTGCTCAAGTACGGAAGTGACGTTGAAGTCCTGGACATCTACCACAGTGTCAAGGACACGATGTCAAGGCTTAATGGTAGCACGTCAAACTCCCCAAGTGACGTTCCGGTATGTCATAGTAATCATTCATCAGTCGCACGTTTTCTCACATTTGGAGTGCTTCATGTAAGTTTAAGACAGTTAATTATACTTAGAAAATACATTTGTTTCTGAACCCACTAGCCCTCTGAAATAGCATGTGAAAAAAATTTACCGGGCACTGATTGACACCCATAGAAGCAATGTTATGTAATGCTATCACGATCGACATCCACATACATCGGGTTATGGACGTAATTCGTAATTTCGCATACCGTGTTCGAAACAAAATTGGGGGCGATTAGGTAGCAAACGGCCAATCGTTGGTTTTTATATAATGGTACGAGAGCCGGTCGTTCAGAAAGCAATTTCAAACTACTGAACCAAAACTTGCTAAGACATTACAAACAGCCAAAAATGCTGGGGTTGACTGTGACGTACTGTAAAGGATATGTATGTAACTTTACATTTACATGTCGCAGGACAATTCTTGGATCAAATAGAAAAGAAACGCAGATATTCTAATAGATTTGTATATTGAAGACACAGACAATACACTGCATAATTTATTGCCTGGCATGTTTCTCTGCATCTCGTCAGGTGCCTTCTGCAGAAAGATAAACCCTTCAAGCTGAAATATACAACACACATATTCACACAGTATTTTGAATTGTCTACATCGATAATTTTTAACTGACTACCATGTCTCTCTATTTGCACACAATTGGCTTTTGTATATGGATAGCAATGGTTTCTACGATCTTTAACATTTCAAATCACTGTAGGAATGTGTGTTATATATTTCACCTTAGGGATATTGATCTCATTGCTTTAGTTTACATTGTGTAAATTATATAGAATATACTTGATAAGTTGTAGAAAAAATATGCCAGGCAAAACATTGTATGATGGGCAGAGGGAATAATAGAGTCCATTGGAATCTCCATATATGAACACTCTCCCGCTCTTTATGCTTCACCTCGACACCACAAAGTACAAGAGCAACGAGATGAGTTGATGATGATGATGATGATGATGATGATGATGATGATGATGATGATGATGATGAAGATGATGATGATGATGATGATGATGATGATGATGATGATGATGATGATGATGATGATGATGATGATGATGATGATGATGATGATGATGATGATGATGATGATGATGATGATGATGATGATGATGATGATGATGATGAAGATGATGATGATGGTGATAATGATGAAGATGATGATAACTGTTGCTGACTTCAGTTTGTTGTCACATTAACTACGAGAAAACATTGCTTTCGATTATATAGGTCAGTGGTTCTCAACCTTTTTTGGCCCGTGCCCCCCTTCACCATATTTTCAGAACGTCATTCCCCCCCCCCCTTTCGTATATCCTACCTAAAAATCCCTCCCCCACCTCTACACAGTATACGTAATAATGGAAGCTAAATTTAATAGCCCATACTAAAACAAGTCTAGACGTCCACATAAAACGTGATTTGTCTGTCTACTTACTTTATAAAATGAATTTTAGAAGGGTGAGACGTACAGAACCGTGCAGTATGAAGGGAAAAACAATATCAAGTAATCGGTTCTTGTATTAACACGATCTTGAAATAATCTTAATTCTCCCCCAACCCTCCTGGAAACCCTAACATTTCCCCCTGGGGGGGGGGGGGGATTCCCCACCGGTTGAGAACCACTGATATAGGTTGTCAAAATAGAAGAATAATGTCTCAAAAACATCGTATGTAAAGAAAACAATGGCATTATCAAATGTCTTAGAGGCTTAGAAAGAAGAATAATGGAAGGCATGGTCTCTTCAAAGAATAGGTAAAGGTGAACCAACACGATGGACCAGGAAATTAACAATTCGAAATATTGGTGAATGATCACAGACCTTTGGGATGACGTGTATAGTGTGAAAGAGTGGATACACCATCATTGCTTGGAGAGGATGGTGCTGCAGGGAGTGGCCAGAAGATCTAGCCTACCAGCACTCAGTGCTCTGGCGAAAGGCCAGACGGAGACATAATGGGACTGCAGATCGTACCATTAGTAATGGGACTCTTCGCTGGTTGTTGAAGATGCGGACAGAGAGCGTATAGGAACTCTCCCAGTGCTGAAATGTCGGTTCTTAAGGCAACTCCCCGCTAACAAGGATTGAATAAAATTATGAAGACTTTAATATAATTGTTGTCGTTGTTGTTGTTGTTGCTGATGTTGTTGTTCAGAATTATCATGTCAGCTACTTATTTCTATAGGCGAGGTTAAAGGTCACTTTCGACATTGATGACAAGGTAAAGACCTTTCGCCGAGACCTTGAGAGGCTGGGTGATCTCAGAGTGGAAGATTCCACTCTTGACGAAGGATTCTCAGCATGGGGGGTGGCGGTTACTCCGCGGGACGAGATCATTGTTGCAGACTGTAGGTAAGTCTATCTGGATGTGACGCTGTCTTTCTGCCTGTCTGTCATTACGTCTGTCTGTGAATATGCTGTCTTTCTTTCTATCTATTTATCTATTTTGTTGTCTTTTTGTCTGACATTCTGTCTGCCTTTATGTCTGTCTTTCTGCCTGTCTGTCTTGCCTGTGTGTCCTTCAGTATGTCTATCTCTCTTTCTAGTTATTTGTTTATTTGTCTGTCTTTCTGTCTGTTCTTTCCTCCTCTGTTTGTCTATTTTGTGTCTGTTTTCCGCCCGTTCGTCTTTCTGTCTTTCTTTCTATTTTTTATCTGTATGTTTATCCGTCCGTATGCCAGTCTTTCTTTGTATCTGTTTATCCGTCAGTCTATCTGTCTGTCTTTCTGTTTATTTATCAGTCTATCCGACTGTCTGTCTGTCTATTTGTCAAGCTGTTTCTCTGTCAATATATGTCAGATTGCCGTGCCGGGCCGATAAGCGTGGGTGGTCACCTTTTGCCATCTTACACGATCACCAGAGTCGTGGATCAGCTCTGTGTTCTTGTCTCGACCATACCACGTGGTCAAAACATCCAGGTATATACTTCTCTGCCTTCCCTTGTTCTTTCCACTTCAATCGTGCCAGTTGTCACGAAGTTCTCAAATTTGTTGCTTCTCATAAAGTGTAAGAACAGAGTAGGGCAAACAAAAGCTGCATTTAGGAAAATGAAATGTGCCTTTTGCAATAAGTCACTATCATTGAATGTAAGAAAGAGAGTGCTGAAGTGCTTTATAGAACCTGTTTTGCTGTATGACGGTGAATCTTGGAATGTAAATGAACAAATTAGGAAGAACTTGGAAGCAACAGAGACATGGTTCCTGAGACGAATGTTGCGAATTCTTTGGACTGCTAGAGTAACTAACAACGACTGCCTGAAAGAGCCTAATGAAACTGCAACATCATATACAACAATAAGAAAGAGACAAACAGCTTTCTTTGGTCATGTGACGAGAAGAGAGGCATTGGAGAACATCGTGACAACTGGAAGGATCGAGGGGAAGTGGGGCAGACCAAGAGAAATGATGCTGGATGGACTAAGACGGTGGCAGGGAAGAATATCATCAGCAGAGCTGATCCAGAAAACTAAAGACCCAGATCTGTGGAGAGACAAGAATGCCTAAGCCAGTTGACAGGGCACTTCATGGTGATATATATGTGTGTGTGTGTGTGTGTGTGTGTGTGTGTGTGTGTGTGTGTGTGTGTGTGTTCGCGCGCGCGCGTGTGCGCCAGCCAGCCACAGTATAAAATTGCGGGCACAGGTAGAACCGGCCTTTTTCACCCACCACACTAAGTCAGATAGGCGCCAACGCCTGTAGTGAGATCAAGTAGATCCAGAAGATATTGATGATTAGTGAAATTCTGCAGTGGAAACTTGGAAATTTATCGCATACCTGCAAGTTTTTAACTTGTCCTTAATGTTATTTTATTTTGGCTATTCGCTCACTTATATTTTTGTTGTCGCTTAGTTTTTGCTGTATTTTAGATTCTTAGCTGACGCCTGAATTGTTGCTGCTCAGTTAGTTATAG
Source organism: Cepaea hortensis (assembly GCA_963921405.1). Classification (NCBI taxonomy): domain Eukaryota; kingdom Metazoa; phylum Mollusca; class Gastropoda; order Stylommatophora; family Helicidae; genus Cepaea; species Cepaea hortensis. Next base: position 515,982,186 of record OY992876.1, on the reverse strand, counting down.
GTTTTCTGCATGTCCCTGCATAACATTTGTGAGCTATTGTTGATGCTATATGTCTCCATATGATAGTTGCCATTAGAAGTTTAATAAATAAAATAATACTTTTGTTAATCGGACTTTGTTGTTTAGGTGGTAGACTCTAATTATACAATCATTGTTGTTAGAACAACCTTTAGAGTAATTTTTTGTCAAGAATTAGAAAAAATACTATAATTCCTTATCGGCCCAGATCCTGAATATTCTTATCTTATTTCTTTACTTTTCTTGTTAGCCGAGGGCGGTGAGAGGTTCTCTCTCTCTCTCTCTCTCCCTCTCCCTCTCTCTCTCTCTCTGTCTGTCTCTCTCTGTCTCTCTCTCTGTCTCTCTCTATCTCTGTCTCTCTCTCTGTCTCTCTCTTTCTCTCTCTCTGTCTCTCTCTGTCTCTCTGTCTCTGTCTCTCTGTCTCTCTCTCTGTCTCTCTCTGTCTCTCTCTGTCTCTCTCTCTGTCTCTCTCTCTGTCTCTCTCTGTCTCTCTCTCTGTCTCTCTCTGTCTGTCTCTCTCTCTCTGTCTCTCTCTCTGTCTCTCTCTCTGTCTGTCTCTCTCTCTGTCTCTCTCTGTCTCTCACTCTCTCTCTGTCTCTCTCTCTGTCTCTCTCTCTCTGTCTCTCTCACTCTCTCTCTCACTCTCTCTCTCTGTCTCTCTCTCTCTCTCTCTCTGTCTCTCTCTCTCTCTCTCTCTGCATTCAGGGTTTCGTTCTTCTCCTCACATCACCGTAGCAGAAGTAAGTGGTTCTTGCTCCTGTTTTACCTCTGCTGCATGTATTACGGTTATGGGCGCAATTAGTAAACCAGCATATCCCATTCTAACCACATTTGCGGGTGATTTGGCAGCAGACTGATTGTTCGTTGGTTTTCATATAATCTTATGAATGAATACCGGTCATTTAAAAAGCAATGTCAAACTACTGACCATAAATTTGCCAAGCAATCCCACATAGCCAGAAAATTCTGGGGTTGAATGCGACGTCATGTACACGACATGCAACAAACTTTAACTTTTATATTAACCAAATTTCTTACATCTGTGTTCACTTTGTCAGCCCGCAGGTTCAACCCATCTCATACTGCGGTTCAATCCATAACATACTGCGGTTCAACCCAGCTCATACTTTGGTTCAACCTATAACATTCCGCAAATATATTCTACAACATTCTGTGGTTCAACTCATAACAACTGTGTTTCAACTCATAATAACTGTGGTTCAAAGATTAATAATATACTGCAGTTCAACCCATCTCATACTGCGGTTCAACCCATAACAAATTGCTTTTCAACCCATCTCATTTCTCCCCAGAAATAAAAGAATTCAGAAATTCATCACCACTGGGCTACTCATAGACCACATCCAGCTCAGTGACGAGCCTCGCGACATCACCAGCTTTGGTCCCAGTGACGTGGCTATCACTGTCAGAAGAAGACAGATTCTGGTCGTAGATGTCACAGGAAAACTGGAGCTCAAACGCCGGGTGGACACCCAGAAGCAGTACGACGGGATTGCATTTACCTCAACCTTCTATTCGTTTCTAGTCAGCTGTCTGGAGGAAAGGTGTGTTGACGTCATCAGTACCACTGGAGAGATCACTAAAACTTGTAAAGTGAATACAGACACACTAGAGCCAATGTTTGGGGCGCCAAGATATGTGGCCATCTCACGAGAAGGACAGTGTGTTGTCAGGTAGGTCGTTTCTATATGTGGCCATCTCACGAGAAGGACAGTGTGTTGTCAGGTAGGTCGTTTCTATATGTGGCCATCTCACGAGAAGGACAGTGTGTTGTCAGGTAGGTCGTTTCTATATGTGGCGATCTCACGGGAAGGACAGTGTGTTGTCAGGTAGGTCGTTTCTATATGTGGCGATCTCACGGGAAGGACAGTGTGTTGTCAGGTAGGTCGTTTCTATATGTGGCGATCTCACGGGAAGGACAGTGTGTTGTCAGGTAGGTCGTTTCTATATGTGGCCATCTCACGAGAAGGACAGTGTGTTGTCAGGTAGGTCGTTTCTATATGTGGCGATCTTAAAGAAGGGTCCGTTTATGGTCAGATGGTTCGCTTCTATATGTAGCGATCTTAAGGGTTGATCATTTTATAGTAAGATAGGTCGTTTCTTTATGAGGCTATCTTAAAGAAGGATCAGTTTATGGTCAGATGGTTCGCTTCTATATGTAGCGATCTTAAGGGTTGATCATTTTATAGTAAGATAGGTCGTTTCTATATGTGGCGATCTTAAAGAAGGATCAGTTTATGGTCAGATGGTTCGCTTCTGTATGTAGCGATCTTAAGGGTTGGTCATTTTATGGTAAGATAGATCGTTTCTGTATGTATCGATCTCAAAGGAGGGCAAATTTATAGTCAGATAGTTCGCTTCTATATGTGGTGATCAGTATATGGTCAGATAGGTCGTTTCTATCTGTGGCGATCTTAAAGGAGGGTCAGTGTAATAATCAGGCAAGCTATTTACTTAATACTATTGGCTTGCAAAATCTCTTAAGTAATGGCAGTCATTACACAACTACGATTACCACCACAACTAAATCTACTACCACCATTACTACTTCTACTGCAACTACTACTACTACTACTACTACTACTACTACTACTACTACTACTACTTATACTACTACTACTACTACTACTACTACTACTACTACTACTACTACTACTACTACTACTACTACTACTATCAAATACTCTCAAACATAAAACTACTTTATAACTCAAAATATTGCGGGTAGGAAATAAATGAAAAAATAAAACAACGATCATCACATTAGGAAAGTAAGATTGTTTTGAACGTCACTGTTGTTGTTGTTGTTGTTGTTGTTGTTGTTGCTGTTGTTGTTGTTGTTGTTGTTGTTGTTGTTGTTGTTGTTGTTGTTGTTGTTGTTGCTGCTGCTGTTTTTGTTGTTGTTATCTTCAATATCCAGATTTGGTAGAATGTCACTAATTTCTTTTCCCGTTTTCTTAGTGATACACTTCACAATTCAGTCACGTGTGTGTCCCAGACCGGTGCCCTGGTGTTCAGTTATGCCCCCGAGGACCAGGCACATGCCCTAAGGAAGGCACAGGGAGTCTGTTGTGACAAGAACGGCAATATTTTTGTCGCAGATTATGCAAATGGGAGGATACATTTGTTGACATCAGAAGGCAACTTTGAGCGGTAGGTCTTTTAAACATACACTTATCTGTTTGTAAGTGCCTTAACCTGTCTTATCACCTGTCTTTTCGTGTCACCTGTCTTGTCTTATCACATGCCTTGTCTTGTCACATTTCTTGTGTTATCACCTGTGGTCTTGTCACATGTCTTGTCTTATTACCTGTCTTGTCTTATCACATGCCTTGTCTTGTCACATGTCTTGTCTTATTACCATGTCTTGTCTTATCACATGTCTTGTCTTATCACATGTCTTGTCTTATCTCATGTCTAATCTATCACATATCTTTCTTATCACCTGTCTTGACTTATTATCTGTCTTGTCTTATCACATGACTTGTCTTATCACCTGCTTTGTCTTATCACATGTCTTGTCTTATCACCTGTCTTGTCTTGTCACCTGTCTTGTTTTATTGCCTATTTTGACATATCACTGTCTTGTCTTATCACATGTGTTATCCTCATTCATTGTCTTTTCATGTACGTTTTAGATCCTATCACCTGTCTTGTCTTATTACATGTTTTATGGTATCACTGCCTTGTCTTATTACATGTTTCTTCTTCTTCGTTCATCCGGATTTTTTTTCCGGATGTGACTGCGTTGTGTCTGTTTACAGCAGAGCTGCGTTCTTGCGCCGTTAGGCCGACACATCCGACTTCTGCGGTATTACATGTTTGATCGTATCACCTATTTTTTCTGATTACATGTTTTATATTATCACTGCCTTGTCTTATTACATGTTTTATCATTTCAATGCCTTGTCATATTATAGGTTTTATCATATCACTGCCTGGTCTTATTACATGTTTTATCGTATCACTGTCTTGTCTTATTACATGTTTGATCTTATCAACCAATTTGTCTCATTACATGTTTTATATTATCACTGCCTTGTCTCATTGCATATTTTATCTCATCACTACCTTGTCTTATTACATGTTTGATCTTATCACCTGCCTTGTCTTGTCACATGTCTTGTCTTATTACATGTTTGATCTTATCACCTGCCTTGTCTTAAGACCTGCCTTCTATTATTCTTATGATAAACATGTGATGTGCCCGCTTTCTAGTATTGTGGAGCCGCATGACGTAGTGGCCAAATACTCGCCTGTCATTTGGTGACCAACGGTTTGATTCCATTGGGGCAGATTCGAACTTGTTAAAATCGACATGCGCTATCAGGTCGACCCAGTCTCAAATAAGTACCAACCCGGGAAGGTTAAGCCGGTCAACAAACGCCCACAGAAGTCGGATGTGTCGACCGAACGGCGCAAGAACGCAGCTCTGCTGTAAACAGGCAAAACGCAATCACGTCCGAAACACACAAAAACTCTCCGGAAGAACGAAAACGAGGAAGAAGAAATGAGTACCATACATTGTCTTGGGAAGGAAAAGCCGTCGGTGTGATGTTGACTACACCATCCGCGAGTAGCTATTGGTCTATGAATATATGTTTTAGCACCATATGCCATGTACTTGTTGTAAATGGAACGTTACTTTCACTTTAAATAAGTGTACATTTTCCATTACAATCAACATTCTTTCGATAAACATTGCTGTTTATAAAAATATAGATTTCTCCTTATAATCAACATTCTTTCGATAAACATTTGGTTTATTTTTCTGTTTATAATAAAGTAGATTTCTTCTTATAATCAACATTCTTTCTTTAAACATTTTGTATATTTTTTCTATTTATAATAATGCAGATTTCTCCTTACAATCAACATTCTGTCGATAAACATTTGGTTTATTTTTCAGTTTGTAATAATGTAGATTTCGCCTTACAACCAACATTCTATCGATAAACATTTGATTTGGTTCTGTTTATAATAATGTAGATTTTCCATTACAATCAACATTCTTGTTATAAATATTTGTTTTGTTCTCTTTACCCGAGGCTGCTGCAAAAGGATGGGTAAGTGAAAAGTTAAAACCATTGCTACCATCTGCGTCCCTTGAGCAATGTCCGCCTCATCATCATCATCAAGTGTCATGCCAGCTGGAGTAGGCGTTCCTACCTCTCCACAGATCTCGGTCTTTGGTGTTCTGGATCAACTCTGCTGTTGATATTCCTCCATGCCACCGTCTCAGTCCGTCCAGCATCATTTCTCATCTTTCCAGTCATCACAATGTTCTCCAATGTCTCTCTTCTCACCACATGACCAAAGAAAGTCGTTACATGTACTTTTTAACTATTGAGTGTTTATTGAGACCACTTACGTAATAATTATTTTGCCTCTTTGTAATAATTGTCTCAGCTCGTTTCCTCTTATTCCGTCTCCCTCTCCTCTCTTTCCGTCCTCCTCCTTTTCCTTCTTCTTCTTCTTCTTCTTCTTCTTCTTCTTCTTCTTCTTCTTCTTCTTCTTCTTCTTCTTCTTCTTCTTCTTCTTCTTCTTCTGCTTCTTCTTCTTCTTTTTCTTCTTCTTCTTCTGATTATTATTATTATTATTATTATTATTATTATTATTATTTGTATTATTATTATTATTAATATTCTTCTTCTGCTTATTATTATTAGTATTATTAGTATTTCTCTACTGCTTCTTCTTCTTTAACTTGTTTCTCCTCCCCCTCGTCCCACTTATTCTCGCTGGCAATTGTTCTAGCAATGTCTGCACAGACATGTTGAGTATTATTGTATGCATGTCGTAGTACATTGAAAGCTCGTAGAGATTCCCCAATGGATTTGTATGAATATTGGTCTCTGTGGGTCCATATTCAGTCTGTGAATGGCAAAACGTATGACACATTATTCTGTTTGATTCAGTGACAAACAAAATGCAGGTTTAGGCCAAACATGACAGTCGTGTGTTATTGCACAGAAAGGTGTTGACCCATGCTGTTGGAGAAGCGTGATCGTCCACGCCACCCAGCAAGGCTCGGAATGATGATGATAGTACACATTTAAATGAACAAGTATCATCACGTAATTTCAATACTCTGAAAATTAAAATTACGGAAGTCATCGCGAAACGAAACAAAAACACAATGACCCTATCATAGCGATCAATCATAATAGATAAGAGAAGTCAAGGCTGCATCAGGATATAACAATATGAAATAAAAGCTGTTAGGTCTTCTACCAGAAAATAAGACATCATAAACACAAACACGGAGTACATACACACTTTACATTACAACGAACTTCAATCTGGCAAACTTAAACAATAAAATAACAGCGGAAAAATAAATGATGATGATATTTTAACAATAAGACATTAAAATAATTATACTACCACACAAGGAATCGTCGTTTCGATTATAATAATCCTCCTCATGAACAAAGACAAATCTAAAGAAACACGTGAAATTATAAAATTTTATAAAATGTTATATCAACAGGAAAAACTTCTGTGTATGGCTCGTTGCTAGGCCAGCACAATACTTTCAGTTGTGTAAGATGGCACATGAGAAAATGTGGAGCAGGAGATGTGCAAACAGTTAAATATGAATGATATCAGCGTGTATCCTTTCACCTGTGATTTACATTTGAAGTATTGGAGTTCATTGTAAGATGTGTACACTGTTTCTCTCACTTCGTCGCAGAAGTTATACACACATAACTGTTGTTAATTTCTATAGCGATATATCAACCATATGCCCAAATGGGAAATCACATTTGACGATATACAATCTTTCGGCACTGAGTTATTTTAACTAATTTAGTGCCATTGGCTGATAAATAGTCTTATTTTAACGTCCAGTAACTATTGTATTGTAACTATAGTTTGATTTATAAACCCATGACAGTTACACATCTCATATCTTCATGTTCCTCTTGTACCTTGCGGTGTCGATATGAAGTATAAACAGCGTACACACACCGCAAGGTGCAAGAGGAACATGATGAGATGAGATGAGTAACTGACATGGGTTTATAAATCAAACTATAGTTAAAATATAATAGTTTTCTCTATGCAAAGCCCTTTACTTTGATATATAATGACAATATGTCTGCTACCACATTAACAACTTTTACGTGATAACTATGGTACTTCCCATTTTCTACCACCATCCATGTATTTTTGGTCCAACCCTACCTTTAGTTAATCGCTGAATCAGAACATGTCCCGTAGACTTGTATGTCTTACCATGCCCATGCATTATTGAAGATATTTGCACGCTGACTTCCTAGTACAGCCATATTTGATCCCAGTTGTCACTGTATATTCTCTCCGTCTCATCAGGTTTATTCTAGGACGTGACACAGAGCTCTACCGACCTGTGGCGCTAGCCATGACGCAGGCCAACAAACTAGTTGTGGTGCAGTCGGACGGAATCGTCAAAATCTTCAGCTATGAAGGAAACAAGGCGCAGGACGCTGCCCAAGACACTGACAATGGACAACGAAGTCATGGACGTGCCAGGTTTTACAGCAATACCTCGCCAAACATGTCTGGAGACAGGCGGGGCAATAGGCGGTTTAGCGAGAGTTCCGATGCACGGCCATCACTTTCATCACTGACTCCTCATACTTTTAGATCTCGACATTTCTAGACGTTTCAGAACTCACAGACTCGACATTTCTAGACGTTTCAGAACTTTCACAGATTCGACAATTCTAGTTCCTTTAGAACTCTCAGACTCGACATTTCTAGTTCCTTCTAGAACTGTCAGATTCCACGTTTCTAGATGTTACAAAAGTGGTTAAAGACTCGACATTTCTATATCTTGCAGAGCTGATTACAGACTCGAGATTTCTATTTCATATTCCACGTTTCTAGATGTTACAAAAGTGGTTATAGACTCGACATTTCTATATCTTGCAGAGCTGATTACAGACTCGAGATTTCTAAATGTTACAGAAGTGATTACAAACTCGACATTTCTAAATGTTACAGAAGTGATTACAGACTCGAGATTTCTAAATTTTACGGTAGTGGTTATAGACTCGACATTTCTAAATGTTTCAGAACTGATTACAGACTCGAGATTTCTAAATGTTACAGAAGTGATTACAAACTCGACATTTCTAAATTTTACAGAAGTGATTACAGACTCGACATTTCTCGATGTTATGGTAGTGGTTATAGACTCGACATTTTTTTAATGTTTCAGAAGTGGTTACAAAGTCGACGTGTTTGATGTTACAGAAGTGGTTAGTGTTTCGACATTTCTAGATGTTACAGAAGTGATTACAGACTCGACATTTGTAGACTTTACAGAATTGTTACACACTAGATATTTCTAGATTTTTTAGGAACTGCTAGGGGGAGATAAGAGAGAGAGAGAGAGAGAGAGAGAGAGAGAGAGAGAGAGAGAGAGAGAGAGAGAGAGAGAGAGAGAGAGAGAGAGAGAGGAGAGAGAGAGAGAGAGGAGCGTTAATTCACAAACTGTATTTGCCTTCCATCCACTCTAGAATGTAAACATTTGACAGAAACAAACATACACACACACGGCCAGGATCTACAGGCTCTCCTTCAGCGCAGCATCTCACGACTAGACCTGTCAGTCACACAATGTGTTACTTCAAAATGAATGAACAACTATACATGAAAAGATCGGAACTGTCCATTCACACAGTGTATGGTTCCTTAATCAATAATACACTAAACATGAAAACATCGGAACTGTCCGTTCCCACAATTTAGTTAGTTAGTTAGTCGACAGATCATCCTCATTGCACATCGAAGCATTCAGTCCATAAGTGCTCGGATCCCCTCAGTAAATCCCTCAGCGTATAACGGCTAATGACACCAGTTCTGTGTTGGTTTATTAATACTCTTTGGCTTCCTGCGTAGTGTTCTTGTTTTGCCACTCCTTTTTTAACTTGCTGTTCTCGCAGTCTGACCATGGTTGTAGATTCGCAGTCATCACTTGGTTCTCGCAAACGACTTGCTTCTCGTAGCGCGTTCAGAATATGAGCCTGGTCCATGGCTCGTCCGTCCTCCACAGTAGCCTTACCTTCGAGCTTGTCAGCCTGCTCATGCCCTTGTACACCCGCATGCCCTGGCATGAAAATGAAACTAATCTTTGCCAGCTGAGACCGCGCCAGAGATAGCACCCACTCTCTCCGGACCCACCCAATCTCTATCTTCCACGCCCGAGTGAATGTCTGTGTCTTGAACCATATTATTGATTTACTTACTGCCATGACTTCCATAGTCAAGCTGCTTGTGGTCAAAGCAAAAGCACCAGAATCTTCCTTCACAACTGTCCCTCCGACTTGCGCCGTAAAGGCCCATAAACTTGTCATTTGTCAATCAACCGACCCATCTGTGAATTCTCTGCCGTTCCTTGTGGTCTCTTCATGTGAATTCTCGAAGATTAAAGCCTGTACTTTCTCTTATTCCCACAATTTGTTGCTCCCGACTCAATGAAAAATTATACATGAAAAGATCAGAACTATCCATTCACACAATGTGATACCCCTGACTCCATTAAAAACTAGACATGAAAAGACCGAAACTAACAATTCCCACAGTGCGACGCTCCAGACTCCATGGACAACTATACATGAAAAGATCGGACTGTCCATTCCCACAATGTACTGCCCCTGGCTCCATGGACAACTATACATGAAAAGATCGGAACTGTCTATTCCCACAATGTACTGCCCCTGGCTCCGCGGACAATTTAATGTCTTTTGCAACTAGCTCTTGTTTATGTTGGATGTTTGGTTAGTTACCTAACCTGAACAATGACAGAATAATCCAAGCCTGGATGTGACAGGAAAAAGAGAGAGAGAGAGAGAGAGAGAGAGAGAGAGAGAGAGAGAGAGAGAGAGAGAGAGAGAGAGAGAGAGAGAGAGAGAGAGAGAGAGAGAGAGAAGGAAGGAAAATTACAACAATGGAAATGAGATTCCTAAAAAGAATTACTCAGTGTTTCAAGAGGTGAGAAAATCATAAATGAAGAAATCAGAACAAAAGTGTGTGTGTGTGTGTGTGTGTGTGTGTGTGTGTGTGTGTGTGTGTGTGTGTGTGTGTGTGTGTGTGTGTGTGTGTGTGTGTGTGGAGGGGGGAGACAGACAGAGAGAGAGAGAGAGAGAGAGAGAGAGAGAGAGAGAGAGAGAGAGAGAGAGAGAGAGAGAGAGAGAGCAGCGCTAGATTTCAGTAGAAAACAGGAAATTAAATGGTTCGGTCATATAACTAGGCTACGACCTGACAGTATACCACAACAAGCAATGATGTACAGACCAGATGGAACCGGAAGAAGAGGCTGACCATGTAAACAATGGACAGAGGGAATAACAGAGTCCATGGGAATCTTGTTATATGAAGCCCATAAACCATGAACGCCCATACCATAAGCACTCTCCCGCTGTTTATGCTTCACCACAACATCGCAAGATACAAGAGGAACAACGAACGAACGAACGAACAAACTTTATTTTAAAAGGGTAACAAATTGGGCACGCCGGCCCGTCTTACATTCGGCCCTTTCGATCACTCATCTTTCATTCATCAAATGTGCATGTTACATTTACATGGAGAAAAAAAAACATTGTCAAATGGATTTTGTAAGCATAAACAATGCATATTAAAAAATCATTGTCAAATGAAAGTTGTAAACATAAACAGTGCATATTGTAATGTTGTGAGACACATCCCCCATCCACTCTCACACCCCGCAGCCACCCAGACATCCCTCAGACACCCACACATCCCCCACCCACCCACACATACCTCCACACACTCACACAGACTCAGGCAAACATACATGCCACCACCCACCCACTGATCACCCACCCACACACATTTCCCCACCCACACAAACATCCCCCATCCATCCCATAACGGACACGCACACACCCACCCACATATTCTCCACCACACACCCACACACCCGCAACCACCCAGCAAAACACACATCACAAAACCACACACATACCCACGTCAACCCACACATCCTGCACCTATCCACACATACATCTCGCATCCTCACACTCACAATTTTCCCCACCCACCCACACACACATCAGTCAACCTACACCCACTCACCCACCCAATATCCGACACCTCTCAACTACACATCCCCCACCAATACACACATCCCACCCACAAACACATCTCCCCCACCTGCCCACACATATCCCCCACCCATAAACACACAAAAACACACACCTCCCACCCAAATACACCCCACCACCCACATATACCCCACCCACACACACCCGCCGCTCACACATCTTCCCACAAACACACACATCTCCCAACCATACACTCATCTCTCACACACATAAACCCACTCACGTACTCATCCATCAACCACTCACACCCACACATCACCCACCCGCCCATCAACATATGCATCTCTCATCTACCCTCCCACCCACACACACCCCAACCACCCAGTAAAACACACATCCCCCATCCTCACATACATCCATCATCCACCTGCACATCCCACACCTCCCCCACCTCTCACACTTCTCCCCTCCCACACAAAACTCCACCCATAAACACATTCCGCCCACACACACATCCCCCACATGCATTCCTCATACACATCCCCGCCCACACATCTCTCACCCACTCATACATCTCCCCACCCACCCACACATCCCCCACCTACAAACATCCTCACCACCCACACATACATCATCTACCCACTCACACTTACCCCATCCACACTCACACACTCCCACCCACACAGCCATTCCCATTCACAGACACCCCCACACTCATCCCCCACACCCATTACACACCCATCCCCCAACCCACACAATCTCCTACACACCCATTCACCCACCCAAATACACATTCCCTACCCACACCCCCAACCCACCAACACCCACATACTTCCAATAATCCTCCCAAATATCCCCCACACACACACACACACACACACACACATCCCTCACACACACATACATCCCCCACCGACTACACATCCCTTCACCCATCCACACATCAACCCATACACATCCCCCACATACAACCCCTCCACACATACATTCCCCACACACCCCACACACATCCCTCACATACACACCCATACAAACATCCTCACATCTACATACATACATGAACAAGATGAGATAAGTTTAGTTAGTGTCTTATATTAATTATAACCGCAGATGTGTACATTGTTTGTGCCTTTAAGTTTATTGGATTCTTCAATAAAACTGTTTTCTCGTCAAAGAAAGTTGTTCTGTTTCCTTGCCCTTAACCAATTTGGCTTAACTATTATCATTGCTGATTCGTTTTCATTTTCGTTCATGTTTCGCGTGGAATGATCCATACTTTGTTGTGCATTCAGAAGTCAGCGTGTCAAACCTTCGGCATGCATTCGTACCATGTTTACTTCTTTTAGATGCTGACGTGCCTGAACGGACAAGACCACTCACTCTTAAACTTCCATTGCGCTGGTGGCGAGGTAGACGGTTTCACACCTCATGATCATCATGAGCCCTGATAGCTGGTCTAGACATCATATCTCTGCACAGACCGTGGTCCTTTGTGTTCTGGATCAATTCCACTGATGATATTATTCATCCATGCCGCTGGCTCAGCCCATCCAGCAATATTTCTCTTGGTCTGCTCTGTCTCTCTTTCCCTTGATCTTTCCAGTTGTCACGATGTTCTCCAATGCCTCTCTTCTCATCACATGACCCCCCCCCCCCCAAAAAAAAAAAAGCCGTTTGTCTTTTTCTTATTGTTGTATATAATGTTCTAATTTCATTAGCCTCTCTATTATTGTTGTATATAATGTTTTAGTTTCATTAGCCTCTTTCAGTCGGCTCCGTGGTGAAGGCCTTACGGAAGCAATTCGCAACACTGTAGACTGCGTTCGAAACACAGCTGAGGGTAATTTGGCAGCAGACTGTCATGCATTGTTTTTCATTAAATGGTATGAGTGCCGGTCGTTCAGAAAGCAATGGCTACTGAACGTAAACTTGCCAAGAAATCACAAACAGCCAAAAAATGCTGAGATTAACTGTGATGTCCTGTAACTGACTAACTTTCAGACAATTCTTGTTAGTTACTCTGGAAGTCCAAGGAACTCGCAAATTTCGTTTCAGAACGCCGCATTAAGTTGGAATTCAACTTCTTTTTCAGAAAGCAATGGCAAACTTCTAAATGTACAATTGTCTAGAAAATCAGCCTACGGTTGAGCGCAACATCCTGCGAAGGACAGACACTATTTATAGTTCGTGTCTAACTAGAGGTGTGGCATGCGGGATAGTGAGACGCGCAGTCTCACAATTTATCGTCATACCTAGCCATCTTCTCATTGTATTTCTGTTGTACCTTACCGTGTCGAGGTGAAGCGTAGACAATGAGACCACGCTGTAAAGCAGTCTATCTCAGTATTCTTTTCAAGTGTCCTAAAAAAGAGTACAAAAATTTGACTGTCTGTCATAAGGTTGAGAATGTGTATACCGATTATATATACCGATCCCCAACTGTACTCCCAAGTTTGCCATTGCTTTCAGAATGACCGACGCCTCATACCTCCGAAATCAACGGATATAGGTTATAACCATTGAATTGTAAGCAGAGCAAGCTCGTCCTCCCGTTCCTGTCCCTCGTGGAAGAGTTTAAGCCGGAAAAGCCAGACTCGCGATGATGCTGCTCGAGTCTCCAGACATATCGGTTATCGCTAGCGCTTCGGTTCCCGCCTTGAAGACGGGAAGGAAGTGGAAAGTCGTCAGCGCAGTCGAACAAGCCCAGGCCACACTCCAGCTGACGGAGGTAATATGCCACACCCAGCTTGGCAAGTAAGGGTTCGGATTCCAAGTGAATGATTCGATGTGGTCAAAGGCGAATGCCAAGGAACGCAGGGACCTGGTGGTCAGGGAGATCCGAAAGGGGGAAGATGACGGAAGAGTCCGCAAGGCTGCCCAACAGGCGCAGCAAACGCAATGGGTGTCATGGGAGGCGGTTGTGCAGAGATCCATTACGTGGAACGAAATCTGGCGCATGGCACCGCTGCGTCTAAGTTTCCTCATCCGATCCCTCTACGATGTCCTGCCATCAGATGCCAACTTGGCGACGTGGAGGTTAACCACGGACCCGTTCTGTCCCCTCCATAAGAAAGCCCAGATAGTCCAGACAGCGGAACACACACGTGCTGTCTGGTTGTAAGGTCGCCCTGACCCAAGGGCGGTTCACTTGGCAGCACAACAAAGTCCTGACCGAGTTGGCCGCCATAGTGGATGTGGCAAGGATGAAAGCTAACAAAGAGGGGAACGGACCGAGGCCGATGGAAATTTCCTTCGTTCGAGAAGAGCGCAGAAATGGTAAAGCTGACGACTTGCCGCTTGCTACCGTCTTCAACGGTGCTAGGGACTGGCAATTGACCGTAGACCTAAAGGGCCGTGGCAATTACCCTGAGGTGATCCGAAGGTTTGGCTTGCGACCTGACATTGTGCTTAGCTCCTCGTCAGCCAAGCAGCTAACACTCATTGAGCTGACAGTCCCATACGAATCGAATATTGAGGAGCAACACCTGTACAAGACAGAGAAGTACAATGACATGGTCGCGAGTCTCAGGCGAGAGGGTTACACCGTCAGGCTGTTCGCCGTCGAGGTAGGCGAGCGAGGTCTTGTCTCCTACTCCGTGTTCGATGTGCTGAAGTGAATGGGCATCAAAGAACGTGCAAGGGCCCGGGCCCAGAAACAACAGTCTGAGGCCGCCGAAAAGGCCTCGTGCTGGCTGTGGAACTGCCGCAACCTAAATTGGAATGAGTCTCGGCACTAGTATGGTTTGAAGCGGTGACTGCAATATCAACAATTTCACAATCAAAACCACGAACTCATGTCAGCTCTCTAGCCCTTCCTTCGAACGTGGTGGCGAGTCCCAATGCAGCCAATCACGCAAATGTCGGCGGACGTCCAACCTCCACAATATAGCGGTAATCGACCGTAGGTCGCACCCAGTCCTAACGCATTTAACATAGTTGCCATAATAACCTCACCTCACATTGTCACGAGATATGCATACTACGTGGTCTAGTCAGTTGCAGACAGACCAAGAGGTGGGTCAGAGTAGAAAGGAAGAATCCGGCTTCCTAAAAGAGTGTGGTGCCGTGAACGGGGCAGGAGGAAGGCACACGACAACGGAGATAAGTGGAGGCGACAGAGGCCGTGGCGGGGGATGAAGTTAGCATCCCACGACCACACGTGCCAAGGGGCAGGCACAGACTGCAAGGGCTCTCCCCACCGAAGGAGGGAGGGCTTGAGAATGGACAAGGTAACAGCAAAGGGACAAGCGTAACATCAGGGATAACTAATATGACCGAACAACGTCTCCACGACAGGGGGCAGACGACAGGCGGGCGGGACCGCCCCCAGAGAGTATTAAAAAATTAAATGGTCCGAAATGCTTGGGGAAGGGGGTGTACTTCTGAAGAACTGAAGCCCCGTGCCGTGTTTGCTCCGCGTCAGAGTTCCTACGACTACTACAACAATGAATGGTGGTGATATAAAGAGCTAGTGTCGGAAGCATAAAGAGTTAAACAATGAATGACGGTGGTATAAAGAGCTAAAATATCTTAAACATAAAGAGTTAAACAATGAATGGCGGTGATATAAACAGCTAGTGTCTGGAGCACAAACGGTTAAACAATGAATGGTGATGATAAAAAAGCTAGTGTCTTAAACATAAAGAGTTGAACAATGAATGGAGTTGGTATAAAGAGCTAAAATGTCTGAAGCATGACGAGTTAAACAATGAATGACGGTGATAGTCGGTGTCAGTTGGTGCCTGCAATATAAAATGTTAAACAATGAATGGTAGTAGTATAAAGAGCTAGTGTCTCAAGCATAAAAAGTTGAACAATGAATGACGTTGGTATAAAGAGCTAAAATATCTTAAACATAAAGAGTTAAACAATGAATGACGGTGGTATAAAGAGCTAGTGTCGGAAGCATAAAGAGTTAAACAATGAATGACGGTGGTATAAAGAGCTAGTGTCGGAAGCATAAAGAGTTAAACAATGAATGACGGTGGTATACAGAGCTATGTGAATGTGACAAATTATTAGATGATTGACAGAGGACCTAGTTTGTAGTGTTCTCTGGAGATATATCTTGAATAATAAATAACAAGATAAAGGATATGATTTAGCACGTTTTGTCTAGAGGTCACTCAAATGAGCTAATCATTCCCGCAATAGCCTTTTTGGAAAACCACTTTTCTTTTGGCTCAAACCCGCACTGTGAGACTACTATGTATCCACACAGAAATTTATATAAGAAGTAACTAGTTCACCCAAGGCCAGAGAAGATCTGAACCATTAGCGCCTGTACAACTGAGGATCCCTCTCACTCAACATAATGTTGCCAGTATGCTATTCGTCCGTCACATAGATCTTTCCCTATATTTTTTGTCATTTTGTGACCTATATCAGTTCAATTAGTCTTTAGGACTTTAAGACTCATTTATTTGTAGACAAACAAACTTCAACAATAACGGTACATTACATCTGTTGGACAAGACATCTACATGACAGTTTCCTGCCAAAAGTGGGACATACATTCACAAGGAATTGTTTACACCACAATTGTACAAGATAGACATCATGTGATGCTTGACAACATCTATACAGGACTTTTCACAACATGTATAACCAACCACAGCACTTAAGACAGTCACCAGAGACAAACTTGACAGCAACTGTACAAGAAATTCACTGGGGACATGTACTTCAAACACTGGTTCACTAATTACACAATTTATTGAGCTGATGGTGAGTATAGTGGTGACCATTGCCTCATCTCCTGTCATGTCAACACTTCAATTATTGCATAGAAAATGCATAAAATATGTCACACATGCAGGTTGATAAACAAGATACAACACTTCTTATTTACTCCACCACCCAATAACTAGCTCTACTCCTCCTCTCTCTAATATCTAACTACACCATCCCGTTACAGTATCGGTAACTATCATCATTTCCTGTCTCTTGGGAATTTAGGAAATCCTATCCATGGGCAACTCAAGGAAGAAACTACTGTTCTGGGTCTGTTGAATCCTTTTATCATCAGCATGGATGTTGGACTAGCTCCAGTTAGCAGCTTCCCCAGAATAAGCTTCATGGCAGATTCATTCCTCTTGAAGACAAGATTTGGTATGATGATATGGTACTGCATCTCACGGTTGATCAGGCTGTTAGTGAAGGCTGTCACTGGGTACTTCAATAATGACATACAGAATGTCCCATACATTGCAGCTACTCACTTAGCCAGATCAACTTCCCTACTGTTCAATCACATTCTTCAAGAATCACTGTGTGAGCATCCGGCTGGATATTTTCTAAGTTTTGTCTTAGATAAACAAACACTCCAAGTTACCCCACAGTTCTCCATGAATGTAGTTCATAGAACAAGATTTGATGTTAGTCTCATTTGACCTTTTGACTGACTCAAAGATCACTATCCAGTTCACCACATTGGTAGTGCTTCAGATTGTGTCAAGCTCCCATTTATGCATTCAGCTGTTGAGCTGAGAGAAAACTCTTCTTGATATTCCCACATTTTGATAGGGAGTCACATCTGGATCTAGGACTTCTGTTTAGTTGTCCCAGATGATATATGGAAGCCTCTCCTCCATCCTCCTGTTCTCTGTCAATACAAAATGGCACAACATCTCTTTACATTTGTTAAAAGATGATGTGATCATACACTAACATACACAGATGGAGATGGGGAAGGTTAAGGTTGATGATGTAGTGAATTTCACTCTGATGTACTGTGGGTGATATGTGTTCCATTCACCCTTATCTGTGGTAATCACAAGACCATATGCTGAGACAGGGTAGCTTAACACAATTACAAGCATTTATGTGGTCTAAGTTCCACCATGTTTGAACCACAGTAGACCTGGGCACAAGGAAGACCAGACACAGTACAGCAATCATTGTGACATAGCAACATGGGACAGGCATTGTGAAGGAAAATGGAAAATAGGCATTTACAACTGCAATATGCAATATGGATTAACTAATGGCATTTACCCAATTAGCAGACCAGACATCCATTCCTATGGCTGTGATGTTGGTGCATGAATGTCCTATTCCATATTCACCCACACAGCAATGCCAGACCTCACCCCCTCTCTCAGACAGACCTGACTCACAGGTACATCATCTTTATCATCATCATGTGCTCTTTCCCCACTGAGTAATTTTCATGTCTACTACAGTAGGTAACAGAAGCTCAATTGCATAACAACTGTTCACATATGCACCAAGCACACATGTGGAAAAACATGTTTAGTCCTTGTAAATTTGCATGAGTTATACATTATATTCAGCCAACTAAGACACAGGTTCACACACCTATGGTTCTCTTAGGAACTAGTTTATATGAACCATCCAACAGTAGAGGTAACAGTGTAATACCTCAGAGAGAAATTGTATTAATTCTCTTGAGCATATACTCACCAGGCATCACATGGACTTAGCAATTCTGGCGTGCCACACACAACCTGTTTACATATGGATATTGAAGCATCTTTCCTTCCACTAGATGTGAAAGGCTATTTATTAAATCACCAACTCACTCACTCCATCATTCTCAGCGTTTTACCAAGGAACTTGTACATGTTTACATCACTCATTCCAATCCAAACTGCCATATGTTAACTCGCACGAGAGCAAAGGTACAGTTGAGTTAAGAATGAGTCATCCTAGGCATGAAGAATGCACAAGGGGTTTGGGTTTGCGAATTTGCATGAGTGTGTCATACATTCATCAAGCATACGCAACCAGTCACAACAAGGGATTGATATGCACTTGGAGTATACAGCGTGAAAGACGTGTCAAGGTTGAAGATGCAGTGTTCAGAATTCTGGCGCACAGAAGTTAGGTTTTCCACTTTCACATTTTATTCATAAAATACTCATACATTCTTCTCATTCGTTTACCAGGCACAACTACAACATTAAAGTATGTTTTAAAGTGGTACCTGCTGTCCAGAGAACAATATATTATTGAATCTTTAAGGGCATTGTTGGGTCATCACATCACACTAGCGACCGCTCCTGGTGAAATTCCCGCTCCTACTAATTAGATTTAAAAATATGGCCCAGGAATAGCGTGGGCTCATTACCTATTAGCCAATGAAAACAAGCGCATACCTCTGCCCTCCCCCAACTCGTTCTAGAACATACGATCTAATAATAGCCCTTATATTTGGGATGGTCCCCGTTAAGACTTAAAGTATCTTTATGAAATGTGTCGGACCGGGAATGGGGAATTCTGTTCCATCATGCTACAGTGAATTACAAACAGATATATGTAGCTCCTGCGAAAAGATGAGACACATACAACTCGGAAACAGTGTACATATAAAGGTGAAACTAAAAAACCGTGAAAATCCCCCAAAACAAGAGACAATTAAATAATATATAATAATAACATAACATACCCGGGAAGGTTAACCCGGTCAACAAATGCCCGCAGAAGTCGGCTCTGCTGCAAACAAGCACAACGCAATTACGTCCGAAAAAACTCTACGGATGGACGCTGAAGAAGAAGAAGATAACATAACAGACTAAACAATACTAAACATGAGTATAATAGGACTCAACAGACGACGTTTCGATATATACATCTTCTGCAGGGACAGGGCAACGCATACAGATCTAAAGAAAAAAAAAATAAAATAATATTAATACACAACTCATTCGTTGTCAAGAAAGCACACAACACAAGTGTCTGAAGTATAAAGAGTTAAACAATGAATGTCGATGATATGAAGAGCTAAAGTGTCTACAATGAATGTCGGTGATATGAAGAGCTAAAGTGTCTGAAGCATAAAGAGTTAAACAAGTTTCCTCTCCAGGGAGGCTTAACTCTTCGCCAGCGCGCAGGTGGCGCTGCAAGATTAATCCCGCCATCTCATTGGTCAGTTGGTTCACTCGAGCAAAACATTCCAGGAGGGACAATCAGGGTACGGTTTTTGTCTCATTTTAACTTCATCCGACTTCTTATAACCACGTCTCAATCTATTAATCACTTACTGAGTTATTCATTAATCAGTTAGCACGTTGAATTCTCATAGAATCTACCTGATTTTGTCTAGAATCTCGGGGAAGTCCCTTCCCTGCCATGGTTGCTTCTGGAAGTTCTACTGTCATGGCGGATGGTTTCTATTCTCGTCTGTTTGCAATTCTTTGTTGTTGTTATTATTGACAGCAAGTTTGTGAGCAGTTGGTTTGGTTCGATATCTTTCTTACTGTTGAATATAGTTTGTTAGTGTTTATTTAATGCAAATAAAACTTGAAATAGGTGTTAATAAGACCAGAGTCCTGTATTCAAAGTTCGTGATCATAATCGTTGTTAACCCATCCCATTTTTGCTTCAGTGTATGGCCGCTGGCGTTTCATTTCAGTTCCTTGTTTACTACAAAACAAAGATTGAGTAACACAACGTCTTTGTTGTTTAGAAGGGAATGGTGGCACTTGATTACTGTTTCAGAGCTTATAAAAAACACAAGAGATTGCACGTGTAATATTGTGTAGAGTAATACTATAGTCTAAAAGTACCAATAATTTGTTTTCTTGTAGAATAGAAATAATTTACAATTACAACAAATCTGTATCCCTTTTATTACTTTTAATAAATCATCACTTATTGAAGGTTAGGCATCCCACCAACCCAACTCCATTACAAAACTCTCTTTAACTGTTTAACCACAGCTTGCTCCAACATACTAACCTCATTCTATTTCTTCTACCATTTGTGCCATGGTTCTTAATTCATAATTCTTATGCTTTGCTGTGCAGGTTCTGGAGGTTGTCCAGGAAAGGAAGTGAGAGAACGGGCGCTTGCAACTTTCTTCGTACCACATCTCACTCATTCTAGAAGAGTGTCCTTTTATCTTAGTATGCAGATTTTTCCTTTTCCCCTTATTTATAGGTTTGTTCTTGGGTGGTTGGGTTTGCTTGTTCTTGGTTGGTTGGGTTTGTGGATGTATCCCTTTTCCCTTATGTTTAGACTTGTTCTTGGTTCATTGAGTTTGCAGATTTATACTTTTTCCCTTATTTGTAGGCTTGTTCTTGGTTGGTTGGGTTTGCTAGCTAATTTATTCTTTTCCCTTATATTTAGGATTGTTTTTCGTTGGTTGGTTGAGTTTGCAGATTTATCATTTTTACTTTATTTTTAGGCTTGTTCTATGTTCTTTGTGTTTGCAGATTTATCCTTTTCCCCTTATTTTGAAGCTTGTTCTTGGTTCTTTATGTTTGCAGATTTATAATTTTCCCCTTATTTTTAGGCTGGTCCTTGGTTGGTTGATTGGGTTTGCAGATTTATCCTTTTTCCCTTATGTTTAGGCTTGTTCTTGGTTGATTGGGTTTGCAGATTTATCCTTTTCCCCCTTATGTTCAGGCTTGTTCTTGGTTGATTGGGTTTGCAGATTTATCCCTTTTCTTTTATTTTTAGATTTGCTCTTGGTTGGTTGAGTTTGCAGATTTATCCCTTTCCCCTTATTTTTAGGTTTGCTCTTGGTTGGTTGGGTTTGCAGATTTATCCCTTTCCCCTTATTTTTAGGTTTGTTCTTGGTTGGTTGGGTTTGCAGATTTATCCCTTTCCCCTTATATTTAGGTTTGTTCTTGGTTGGTTGGGTTTGCAGATTTATCCCTGTTCCCTTATTTTTAGGTGTGCTCTTGTTTGGTTGGGTTTGCAGATTTATCCTTTTTTCCCTTATGTTTAGGCTTGTTGGTTGATTGGGTTTGCGGCTAGATTTCTATGATATGGAGTAGCCAACACTTGTTAATCGCTTCTCACAACATACATCGTAGGTTACTGCTCTTTATTTCTCACTGTGGTTCTGGCAACACATTGGAGATATGGTAAATTAATTGACTTTGAAATTAACTGAAGTTAATAAATAGTATATTTACACCAACCCTATGCTACAAATGTCAAAGGTGGACATTAATTAAACCATGTGTATGCAGAATCAACACCTGCAAGATGAGATGCTTGAGAAGAGCTGCCAACTTATCGGAGACTGAGGAAGAAATGATGTTTTCAGTCAGACAATGGGATCAACATCTTGTGCTATATTTATTGAAATGCAGAAGATCAAATGGTTTGGCCATCTCATTAGAATGCAACGCCATCAACTACCAGCACAGGCACTACATCAAAGAAGATCTGATAATAAGAGCATGGGGATTCTTGGAAAGAAAATTAATTGACAACATTAAAGACATGGCACTATCCAGTGCAACCTGTCAGGCTGTGAAACATTTCTCCCCGCTGGCTGTTGACAAAGGTATCAAGTGCAAAGCACGTACTCCATTGCTTTGGTGATAATTCTTTTTATTATCCTTAGTTGGTTTGAATTCTAAGCAGGAACTAACTGGTCAGCTTAGTAGAACAAATGCATCTCTTGGTGGTAGATTACCTATGGACCAGGCGGAGGTGGTCGGGTGTCTGTGGGACCAGGTGGGGAAACAGATTGAGAACCCATATATGGAAAGGATGAGATTGCGGGGGGATTGGCAGGGGTTCTGGTAGAATCTCAAAATAGAGGGAAGATCAGAACTTTCAATCAGATAGCGGTGGGAATCATTAGTAGTTGACTCTTCACTGGTTGTTGAACGAGGGGACGGAGCGCATATGGGAATGTCCTGAGTGCAGTGATGTCAGTTCTTTCCTCAACTCAACTCAAGGCTCTGAAACATCAAGTATACCTCCCCACAAAGCAAACACATGATCTCGGAGATCGAATGTAGGACAGTGTCTAGCATGCTCATCTACCAGTCTAGTGAGAGTATGTCTGAATCCCCATGGATACAGATATTGGGAAATTGACCTGATTTTTTTGTCTCATCATCATCAAGTGCCATGCCATCTGGCGTAGGCGTTCATAACTCTCCACAGATCATGGTCTTTGCTTTTCTGGATCAACTGCTGGTGATATTCCTCTATGCCACCGTTTCAATCCATCCAGCATCATTTCTCTTAGTCTGCCCCTGCCTCTCTTCCCCTCGACCTTTCCAGTCGCCACGATGTTCTCCAATGCCTCTCTTCTCATCACACGACCTAAGAAAGCTGTTTGCCTCTTTCTTATTCTTGTATATAATGTTCTAGTTTCAGGCAATTGTCATTAGTTACTCTGGCAGTCTAAGGAATTTGCAACATTTTCCTTCCAATCAATTCCGTGGTCTAACCAGCCTTACAGTGATACAGGAAATATCCCAGTATGTAATCTTTGTGTATGTTCTTCACTGGCTTTGAACTTGAGTGTAGTCCGTACATGAGCTATTATTTCTAGTACTTGCCACTACTGGGGAGTGCACAGGACTGATTTTGCATGTGGATTAGCTTCCCCTAATACCAGTGTCCCCAGCCATCAGGCCAACCCACTCCGACTTATGAGGTACTTGTAATTTACGTCCTCACATCAAGGAAGAGAAGTCAGCATAAGGGTTGGACCCACTACCTTGCCAACAGCACATCTGATGTTTAAGTGCTAGCGCCATTCAGCCACGCTGATCTGCTACTATAATATAAAGGTGACAGTCGTGAAAGGGAGTCTCCGTGGTGAAGTGGTCAAGCCGTCTGCTTCACACTTTGAAGGTTGTGGGTTCGATTCCGGGCTATGTCTTTCGGTTCATGAGTGACTCCTGGGGGTCATCGCTGGAGCTATGGAATTTATGCTTTGTGCAACGCTTTTGGCAGATCGCCATGCGGAAAGAGGTCGAACCATACGGGATAAAATCCAGTTTAAAGAAGTAAATCCTCTTGACTTGTAAGACTTTTTTTTTTTTATATTACTCATCAAATGCTGACTTGTCAATAAAAATAGAGTGAGCACCATATACCTAGTATTGTTTTAACTAATCATGGGGTTTGATCCAGCCTCATAAAATTGGTATCAGAATATTTTCTGAGAGGCAAAGGCAAACTAGTGTAATACTGTGCCAGCCTTGGAACTTGGTTGGTTTAAAATTATGAGCTTAGCACTGTTCTTCATACGCATGGCATGGAAACAGGATCTACAACTGTAGGTCAGCAGGGCCGAATGGATAAGAACGCCTGTTCTTAAACATCTGGTGTGCTGATACCAAGGTAAGGGTTTCAACTACTACACCGGACAGTTGGACTAACATGTTGACCTATTGTCCTTGACTTTGGGACATAAATTACAAGTACTTCTGAAGTCGGAGTGGGTTTTCCTGATGGCAAGGGACACAGTTAATAGGTAAAAGCTAATCCACAAGCAAAATTCAGTCCATCGCTACTAGAAGTAGTGCTTCTAGTACTTCTAGATAGTAGTAATTCAGCAAATAAGAAGGTTTAGAACTGACTTTTAACTGAAATTTTTGTCTTAATCTACAGTCAAGAAATTTGGTCATGTCTGCTAAATTGACCAGCAACTGGGGCCCGATGTCCAGTCGCCAATCTTCATGCTAACCTTCAGTGATCAACAGCATTCTTCCGTTAGAACCGCATGCTTCTCGCAGGAAAACCATCTATGCCTTGTGCTGCGGCCATCGACTACGGTGGCAACTCCAGGCACTACAAATTTAAAATTGGACAAAGTAGGGACAGGACCGTTTCACTTACAAAGTGTACTTTTTCAGAGAAAGGATCACTGTATGCAATACAGCATTAGCATTTTTGAATTGGTAAACTTCAGAACATTCTGGAAACTAATTGATTCAAGAAATCCACTTCAGCTGGGTTTGATTTTTGTGTATTCAGACGCCGCTCCAAGTGTGACATGAAACCGGAAATTACTGCAGCAACGGAATTTCTGTCTCGGATATTCCTTGCTCATAACAACATAACAAAGGAGAAAGTTCTCGAGTTCCGGCATCATTTCTCCGAGTTGCTTGAAGAGAGATTTCGTGATCATTGGCATGAGAGTTGCCCAACAAAGGGCCAGGCTTACCGCTGCATCCGCGTATGGCCTGAAGAACCGCTGGATCCCATGATTGCAAAAGTCTGCAGCCATGTTGGTATCAATGCTACTGATTTTAAACTACCCTTTGAACTGACACTTTGGGTTGACCCCACAGAGGTTGTGTGCAAGTAAGTATGAATATGTATTAAGCCATATTTACACATTTTACACAGCTGTTATATGTGGTGTCTGCAAGGAATACTGGGTATTAAGCCATATTTACACATTTTAATCAGCTGTTATATGTGGTCTCTGCAAGGAATACTTGGTATTAAGCCATATTTACACACTTTACACAGCTGTTATATGTGGTGTCTGCAAGGAATACTTGGTATTAAGCCATATTTACACACTTTACACAGCTGTTATATGTGGTGTCTGCAAGGAATACTGGGTATTAAGCCATATTTACACACTTTACACAGCAATTATATGTGGTCTCTGCAAAGAATACTTGGTATTAAGCCATATTCACACATTTTAAACAGCTGTTATATGTGGTCTCTGCAAGGAAAACTTGGTATTAAGTGGCAATATAAGATCACAATTACATAAGTATTGGAAAGATCAGGTGCTGTGGCGGTAATGTCTGTATAAAATATGGGTCTGGCACCATTAAGTCTGTCTACATGGGTTCACATCCTGGTGTATAATACCCCCAGGTTACCACATGATCCGCTATCTCACCTGTGCTGTTTGATGTTTACACAAAGTTGGGGGCATTGTAGCACCTTGGATTGGAAGGATGCTGACATTTGCAGATGATGTTTTTGCATATAGGCAGGGGAGAGGCGGGATGAAAATGGTGCAAAAGTTGCAGGAGACGGTAAAAGAAGTGAGCAACTGGTATACAGAGATGGGTAGTGTCTTTAACCCAGGTAAAGTGTCTGTGCTATGGTGCTCGCTAGACAGTACAATTGTTACGGCTGATGTCCTAGGTCTCATAATACATGATGGAAATGTTAACGGGGAGAGTAGACTGAGATACCTGGGAGTCTCTTTTGACAGAAGCCTGCCATTCAGGGATCATGGGGAAGGCATTGTTGTGAGATCAAAGAAGGGACTTAGAAAATCATGGCAGCTGAGGACATAGAGCAATGAATGATGTTCAAAATCTATCCATATTTGATTCATATCAGTAATTGGATTAGTACTGCTCAAAGAGTCATCTGGTGAAATTAGAGCACATACTGAATGAAGCTATGCGGGAGATCCTGGGATGTATAAGGGACACACTAGTGGTGTGTATGAGATACACGGACACAGTTAAGAGCCATAGGTTCAAAGGAAAATAAATCATGAATTTCTCTGGCAGAAGATAAAATCAGAAGTTTGCATGCTTGAGAACATTGGGACAGGAGAAGACTTGGTCCATTTGCCCTCAGGAAAAGTCAGAACTGTGCTGGGTCATAATTGCATTGGACCAGGAGTGCAGGGATTGCATGGGGGGGGGGAGGGGGGGGGGCGTGCTGAATGGGAAGTACAACAATTTATTTATGACAGTTTGCATCCAGGCAGTGTAATCTACATACATGGCTCTGTGCTAAGAGGCAAAAGAATGCCTGGGGGTTTATAGCGTAGGTTAACAGGTGGTGTTTAGTGCAGGAGAGCCTGGTGTATGATATCTTGTCTGAGAATAGTGGTGGGGGTATTCAAGCAATGGTCCGCTGGCTGGAGTGCAAATAGCATACATATGTGGTGGTAGTAACGAATGAACGAACGCACTTTATTTTCGAAGGGTAACAAATTGGGCACGCAGGCCTGTCTTACATTCGGCCCTTCCAATCACTCATCTATCATTCATCAGTGCATAGTGCATTCCATCCATCCATCCATCATGTGCCATGCCGGTAAGCGTGGGCGGTCATGTTCTGCCATCTCACTCGATCACCAGAGTCGTGGATCAGCTCCGTGTTTCTGTCTCGACCATGCCACAAGGCCAAGTGCATTCACATAGGAAAAATGCATTGTCACATGACTGTTGTAAACATAAACAATGCATGTTACCATGTTATAAGACAAATCCCCCAACTTCCCACCCATCCCCTATCCATCCGCATGTCTCCCACACACACACACATCCATCACCAATCCACACACACACCCACAGGCACATACATGCCCCCATCCATCCACCCATCCCCCAACCTATACATCCCACACACACCCCCCACATACACATCTCCCACCCAGCACACATCCCCCACCCACACACAAACCCAGGCACACATGCATGCATCCACATATCCATACCCACCCACACATTCCCCCCCCCCCCCCCCCCCAACCTTCACACATCTCCCCATCTACATGCACACATCCTCCACCCAACTCAGTAACAGAGCATGCTGAGAAAGGTGAAGATAGACCTGCTGCGTGCAGAGTAGCGTGCTTCAATTCAAAATTCAAAGATAGAGAGCATCTGTTGGATCTTGTCCGCAGCACATACTGGTGTGATGGGAAACGAGGAGGTGGATAGATAGGTTCATCATCATCATGTGCCATGCCGATAAGCATGGGAGGTCATGTTTCGCTATCTCACACAATCGCCAGAGTGGTGGATCAGCTCTGTGTTCTTGAACAGATGGGTTGTGTCAACATCATTGTGTGGTGTATTAGTGCATAATTAGGCAGATGTGATTGAGACCATTTGGGATGGTTTGTGTAGCATGGATGGACAGATAAATCAGCATAAGAGAGAATGAAGCGACAGGGACTGACCAGAGAGAGAATGAAGCGACAGGGACTGACCAGAGAGAGAATGAAGCGACAGGGACTGACCAGAGAGAGAATGAAGCGACAGGGACTGACCAGAGAGAGAATGAAGCAACAGGGACTGACCAGAGAGAGAATGAAGCGACGGGGACTGACCAGAGAGAGAATGAAGCGACGGGGACTGACCAGAGAGAGAATGAAGCGACAGGGACTGACCAGAGAGAGAATGAAGCGACAGGGACTGACCAGAGAGAGAATGAAGCGACAGGGACTGACCAGAGAGAGAATGAAGCGACAGGGACTGACCAGAGAGAGAATGAAGTGACAGGGACTGACCAGAGAGAGAATGAAGTGACAGGGACTGACCAGAGAGAGAATGAAGTGACAGGGACTGACCAGAGGATCTGTCCAACAATCAGGACTCCGAGGAAATGTCAGGCGGACACATAATCAGACCAGAACTGGTACCTTAAGTATTGGGACTCTTCTCTAGCTGTTGAAGATGAGAACAAAGATTTATAGGAATGTCCTGAATGCTGTGATCTTGGTTGACTCAACTCCGTGTGGGTGCTGAATGTGACCACCCTTTATCTCTCATTGAGGCACATAACCTGAAGCAACTCTCCGAGCTGCCCAGTCCTTGGCTGTCCCTTCCAGCTATCCGTGTCCTACACGTCCTACATGTCTGTTTCTGCTTCTCTTTGTGGATTTTAGGTCCTCCTCTATTTCCTTGGCCCTGTGGATTCCTGACACAGGACATTCTGGTCTTACTATTCTCATGTTTTTACTATTCTCACGTTTTTACTGTTCTCGGGTGTTCTCAGTGCATGTCCTATAGACCACCAACTCTTTAAATCCAGAACTGATCACGTCCTAAACTGCCTCTCTGCAGGTGTCAGGTTTCAATACCTGTCATAGACGCCTCGTTTGTTTCTGGGCTTTGAGAGCTCTGCATCACAGTTCCCATCACAGCTCCCATCACAGCTCCCATGGAGGTGGTGATACTTCAGCACTGGGTCAGGAGAAGGGTCTATACATGAACCTGACTTTGATAACTGCAAGCTCTTCTCAGGGTTGAGATGATCTAGCCACCATTTCATCGGTCTTAACAGCAGTGTTTGAGAAGCTTCACAGCCATGTACTGAACTGTCCTGTGGCCTAGTTCAGGGACGTGGGTGCCTTCATCTTGGTAGAAGATACTCTTATACCAGTATCCATCCATCATGTGCCATGCTGGTAAGCATGGGCGGTCATGATTCACCATTTCACTCAATCACCAGAGTCATGGATCAGCTCGGCAGTCATGATTCACCATTTCACTCAATCACCAGAGTCATGGATCAGCTCAGTGTTCTTGTCTCGACCATTCCACGTGGCCAAGCCATCCAGGTATTTACTTCTCTGTCTTCCCCTTGTTATCTTCCCCTTGATCTTGCCAGTTGTCACCAAGTTCTCCAATTTATTTCTTCTCAACATGTCCAAACAATGTTGACTGTCTACGTCTAATTTCTGTAATCAGTTAATGATTTTCATTTGTCTCTTGTAGGACTTGGTCGTTGGTTTTTCTGTCTGTCCATGGTATTCTTTGCATTCTCCTCAGAAACCACATTTCAACAGCCATCAGATGTTTTTCAGCTTGTCTGCTCACTGTCCACGCTTCACATTCATACAAAAGTACAGATTCTATGTAGCAACTCAACACTGTTATTCTCATAGCAATTGACATCTTCTGATTAGTCAGTATGTTTTTCATCTTGCTAAAGGCTACTTTCGCCATGGCGATTCTTGTTCTAATCTCTTCAAGGCATCTCCCATCAGATGTTATGACTGTTCCAAGATAATTGTACCGATTCACTTGTTGAAGAATATTCCCATTACTTGTATATTACATTGTGGTATTTTCCTTCTTCCTAGTGACGACCATAATCCCCAGTTGATCACTGTGGGTAACAACCCCATCTACTAATTGTTGCAGATCCTGCGCATTGTCTGCAATCAATACTGTATCAACAGCATATCTAATGTTATTGATGTTTCTTCCTCCAATGATGATTCCTTTCATATCTTGTACATTTCTGAAAATATTTTCATTATACAGGGAAAAAGATCTAGAGACATTACACATCCCTGTCTCACATCTCTCTTAATAGGCAGATATTGACCTACTTCATTATCAATCCTTATGGCATCTTGTTTCCAATATATGTTTTTTTTACAAGTCTAAGGTCTTTCCTATCAATTTGTAGATCTGCAAGCATATCTATCATGTCGACATGTCTATACCCCTATGCATTAGCTAGGAGATTTAAAACAATCATTAGGGTGTATGTACCAAAGGAGGAACTTAGCACACAATAAAACAGTTGAGTTCATAATCACAGGATGTCTAATAGTGCAGTCATCAAAGACAGCAATCACAAGAAGATCATTCTGTGGCAGATTGTATTTATTCATTTGTTTTAATCGAAGCTGTGTATGTAACTTCTGTCACCATCATTCCTCTCCACATCTTGTCACTTTGTATGTGAAATTGTACACGCTTTCTTCTTATATTTGACCAATGTGGATAAGTTCATCTATTGTTAATTATTGTTCCTGCATAATGAATAACTTATGTGTATGAGTTATCTGTTGTTAATTATTATTCCAACAAAATGAAGCTTCTGTCTTTGATCCAACTCACATCAAGCCACCCCCATCCTTAGCTATCTCCTGCAGCTGTCTCCTTGTCCACCCCATATTCAACTGTGTTTCTGATTCTCTTCTCTGTGTGTTTTAAGTCTTCCTCTATCTCATTTGTTTTGTGGGTTTCAGACAAAGGACTATCTAGTCATTCTAATATCAGGTTCTCTAATTGTTAGTTCTATACATCATCATATTTTGCTAAATGTTTGATTGGGTAGAATCTGTCCTGTTCTCTCACTAATTTTCCAGGTCTCATTAACTGACCTGTTCTCTCACCAACTGTCCAGGTCTCATTAACTGGCCTGTTCTCTCACCAACTGCACAGGTCTCTCACCAACTGCCCACGTCTCTCACCAACTGTCCAGTTCTCTCACTAACTGACCAGATCTCTCACTAACTGACCAGGTCTCTCACTAACTGTTCAGATCTCTCACTAACTGTTCAGGTCTCTCACCAACTGCCCAGGTTTCTCACTAACTGACCAGATCTCTCACTAACTGACCAGGTCTCTCACTAACTGTTCAGATCTCTCACTAACTGTCCAGGTCTCTCACCAACTGTCTGTCTCTCACTGACTGCCCAAGTCTCTCACCAACTGTCCAGTTCTCTCACTAACTGCCCAGTTCTCTCACTAACTGTCCAGATCTCTCACTAACTGTACAGTTCTCTCACTAACTGTCCAGGTCTCTCACCAACTGTCCAGGTCTCTCACCAACTGCCCAGGTCTCTCACCAACTGTCTGTCTCTCACCAACTGACCAGGTCTCTCACCGTCTATGTCTCTCACCAACTGACCAGGTCTCTCACCAACTGACCAGGTCTTTCACCAACTGCCCAGGTCTTTTAATAACTACCCAGTTCTCTCACCAACTGTCCAGGTCTCTCACCAATTGTCCAGTTCTCTCACCAACTGTCTAGGTCTCTCACCAACTGTCTAGGTCTCTCACTAACTGCCCACATCTCTCACCAACTGCCCACATCTCTCACCAACTGTCCAGTTCTCTCACTAACTGTACAGTTCTCTCACTAACTGTCCAGGTCTCTCACCAACTGTCTATGTCTCTCACTAACTGACCAGGTCTCTCACTAACTGACCAGGTCTCTCACTAACTGACCAGGTCTCTCACCAACTGTCTATGTCTCTCGCCAACTGACCAGGTCTCTCACCAACTGTCCAGGTCTCTCACCAATTGTCCAGTTCTCTCACCAACTGTCTAGGTCTCTCACCAACTGTCCAAGTCTCTAACTGACTGACCAGGTCTCTCACCAACTGTCCAAGTCTCTAACTGACTGACCAGGTCTCTCACCAACTTTCCAAGCCTCTAACTGACTGACCAGGTCTCTGACCAGGTCTCTCACCAACTGCCCAGGTCTCTTACTAACTACCCAGTTCTCTCGCCAACTGTCCAGGTCTCTCACCAACTGCCAAGGTCTCTCACCAACTGCCCAGGTCTCTCACTAACTGTCTAGGTCTCTCACTAACTGTCCAATTCTCTCACTAATTGTCCAGGTCTCTCACTGACTGTCCAATTCTTTCACTAACTGTCCAGGTCTAACACTAACTGTCCAGGTCTCTCACTAACTGTCCAGGTCTCTCACTAACTGTCCAGGTCTAACACTAACTGTCCAGGTCTAACACTAACTGACCAGGTCTCTCACTAACTGTCCAGGTCTCTCACTAAATGTCCAATTCTCTCACTAACTGTCCAGGTCTCTCCCCAATTGTCCAGTTCTCTCATCAACTGTCCAGGTCTCTCACCAACTGCCCAGGTCTCTCACCAACTGCCCAAGTCTCATACCAACTGTCATGTTAGGTCACTAAAAGTCCAGTTTTCTCAATAATTGTCCAGTTCTCTCACCAACTGCCCTGGTCTCTCACCAACTGTGCAGTTCTCTCACTAACTGTCCAGTTTTCTCCAAACGTATTGATGATTATGATTACTGTTGGATAGTAAATGTCAAGATAGCTCTGCTGTTTGACTAATATGTTTACAGTCATAGATTTGAACTAGTTCAGAGCAACGTTTCAGTCATTCGTAGAAGAGGCTCCCAAATTATCTTCCTCCTTGTTTGTCCTGAGGCGCAGGTTGGTTGTCTGTTTCCAGCGATTTCGTCTGGCAAATGAGCGGGCTGACAAACTGTCCCATGTCAGCGCCGTGGCACAGTCAGATTTTCCAATGCCATATTAATATTCTTAATATTAATATATACCTATATATATATAGGTGCCAGATCTAGAGTAGTCCATCTAGAATAGCTTTACAGGAACACAATGAACAGAACAGAATGTGTGTTGTGGCTAGAAAGATTGCCTCTGCATACAAAAACAAGAGACTGATACAACTGGATAAAATAAAATTACAAAATAGTCACTTAGTGAGATCAGTTTCTGAAGAAATCCAACCAACCATATAAAGAGGCTAGGAGGCAGTACGAGGTGACCAATTGACTCACAAAAATTGACAAAGTGCAACTGGAAAGCCAACTGAAGGACCTGAGATCACAGTTCAAAAGCATGGAGGAAGAAAAAGACAAGACACGACACATGAAACACAAATAATGGCCATTAAACGCATCCTGGATTAACAGAGCAAGTTCAGCAGAAGATTGAGCAGGATGTCGCTCGAATGGTGAAGAATGGCAGAAGAATCTCTTAAACAGATCCAAGAAGAAAGAGAACAAATAGTACTGCTCAAGTCACAGAACGGAACATTTGAACCAGAAAATGCAAAGACCCAGACAGAAGAAGAAATAGAAGTGGATGAAGAAGGCTACCAAGACCAAGACCAGGTGTGTAGGGCGGTCATGAATTGGCATCCGTCTCCACCAAGATCAAACTATCGAGATGACACAAAATCAAAGACCGAGAAGATTCGAAGACAACCCAAGACGGGGAAATAGTGGAACACCAGGTGAGACGACTACCGGTAATCATCCCTGAAGGAAACAGCACCATATGACGGGGTGGGTACACAATTACTCCAGGCCTTAACAAATGCATGACTCTGTCCAGACATGAAAAACCACAAGAAGAAAGTAACAAACACAATCAACCAAACAGAAGCCAGGACTCTGAAAACAAGCAGCCCAATTTACAAAAGACTTAAGACAAGCTACAACATAAAGGCTCCAAATACAACAATTGATACAGTCGGTGGTTGATCGGGGCCATTCGTCTCAAGAGTTGGGATTGGAATAGACAGGAGTAGGAGGGGAACAGCAAAGAAACTGTAGTGTGTCACACCATCATACACCATAAAGTTCAGGCTGTTTGATTGTGACATGCATGTGTGTCTGGTTTGGTTCTTCTAAACCAGCGGTTCTCAACCGGTAGGGAATTTCCCCCCCCCCCCCCCCCAGGGGGGAATTTTAGGGTTTCCAGGGGGGGGGATGAAGATCATTTCAAGATCACGTTAATACAAGAACCGATTACTTGATATTGTTTTTCCCTTCATACTTTACAGTTATGCACATCTCATCCTTTTAAAATTCATTTTTTAAAGTAAGTAGACCCACAAATCACGTTTTATGTGGATGTCTAGACCTGTTTTAACATACTTACCTTCCATTTTTACGTATACTGTGCAGGGGTGGGGGATTTTTAGGTAGGAAATATGAAAGGGGGGGAATGACGTTCTGAAAATATGGTGAAGGGAGGCACAAGCCAAATTTTTGATAGGGGGGGGGGGGGGGAATGACGTTCTGAAAATATGGTGAAGGGGGGCACGGGCCAAAAAAGGTTGAGAACCCCTGTTCTAGACAGATTCAACCTCAAAGTAACATTTCCTGTGTCTACCCATGGCTGGGCTTTCATATTAACTCTTTGAAGATAAAGTTTCTTCGTTCGTTCCTAAGAATGTTGCCAAGGCTGTGGCTTTACAACCTGCTCTTTGTGATTTCCAACTATTGTGGGATTTCTAGCAAGTTCACCTTGCAAATGGGGGTCTCCGATATTTTACCCTAACCCGAGAAGGTTATGTATCGGATCTCACTACCAAAGAGATCAGGGGCCATGTGATGTCGTTAGATACTAGTCATCATCATCACGTGCCATGCCAATTAGCATGGGCAGTCATGTTTCACAATCTCACACGATCACCAGAGTCGTGGATCAGCTCATTGTTCTTGTCTCAACCATACCATGTGACCAAGCCATCCAGATATTTACTTCTCTGCCTTCCCCTTGTTGTTTTACCCTCAATCTTGCCAAGTTCTCCAATTTATTTATTCTCATAACATGACCAAACAATGTTGACTGTCTCTGTCTAATTTCTCTAATAAGTTTACGGTTTTCGTTTAGATACCACTGGTTCTTAGAAAAATTCCTATTCTCAGCCTGGGGTTGAGCCCTGACAACCGTCTTGGTGAGCAACTCAGCTATGAGGGGGGTTTCAAGTGAAAACTCTAAAAGTGTGATATAAATTACAATAACCATGCCGTTCTCTTGTTACCTGTCAGTATTGTTGTTTAAAGATGGCCACCCAACTTTTGACATGCACCAAAGAGGTGCAGTGTTCTGTCATATGTTTGTTTTTTTAATGAGTGAAGCGGTTAAACCTATAGAAATTTATCGGTGAATGAAGATCCGGTGTGGTGATGTATGCCTGCCAGTCCAGCAAGTGTATGAGTGGAATGGGAAAATTTGACCCGCAGTCAAATCCAAAGGCGTGCACTGAGTAAAGATGTCCTTTTGCAGTATGACATTCCTCAACCCCATACTGCCCGTGCAACTGTTAAAACCATCAGAGACCTCCACTTTCAGTGTGTACTACATCCTCCATATAGCCCCAAGTGATTACCACCTGTTCAGACAACTCAGAGAGTCGTTGGGAGAATTAAGGTTTTCATTTGAAGCCATCTCATACAATGTTGTTTTTTTCTGCTTTAAATAATACTAATTTTTGTCTCTCTGCATCATCTGTCGACAGGTTCGGAGACCTGAAGTGCTCCTACCACACCGTGGCTAAGAAGGACCACATGTCAGGCAACCTGAACAATCACTCAGACAACCTGGACATTGACGACCTCGTGGAGAACGCTCGGGATCTGTATCTGAAGAAACAGACGGTGGTCAATCATCCGGTGCATTCAACGGAGCTCCACATCCAGAATGCATACCTGGATGGCTCCTACAGCAGTATTACCATGGCCATCCGGATCAACGGCACTGTGCACTACAACTCATCCGGTTCACCTCCAACCAGTTATGATGGGTCGCCCCCTGGGAAAGGTCGACACTCCCGCAAGCGAAGTGGGTATAATAACTATTACGGGAAAGGCTCCGACGGAATAGTTAACTATAATGAAAATATCACTCATGTCCCATCCGCAGCCCAGCAGTATCAGTACCATTATTACCAAGGCAGCAGTGATCAGAGTCCCGGGTCAACCTACAGCAACGGCTATTTAAACGGTTACAGCTGTGAAGAGAATGGTTATAGTTTTGATCTTCAGCAGTCCTTGTCACCCCCGAAGGTGAATGGTGTTATTGGAATGATGCTGAATATTGTCAACGGGGTGGGGCAGGCAACCCAGAGCCCTCCGACGCCGGAACAAATACACCAGCAAGTGCAGCATCCTCCCCCATTGCCTCCTCATCTCCAGCAAGCCTTTACTCATCCTTCCACGGAAATAAACACCCTGCCTCCACCTCCAGCCTCTATCACTTCCACCGCTCCGAGCAGCACTAGCATTACTATTGGGAGCAGTAAATCCAGCAGCAGCAGCAGCAACTCTAAGTACCAAACCAGCCGAGGCAGTGTTGCCTCCAAGAATAAGCAGACCACCAGTCCAGCAAAAGAGACGAAGTAAATCTCACTGATTTGGTGAGGTGACTTCCTCGTCTGCCTCCTGCCTGACCAAGCTTCATATTCTGTCGATGACATTTCATTCGGTGATCAGATTCCATGTTGTTTGTAGAAACTCCTTGTCTAGAATCTAAAGAAAAGAGCCTGTAGGTTTGCTTTCTGTTTAATTGAAAGGTTGCTTGCTACCTGAAGTGGTTTGAAGATAATAATTTTCGCTCGGAGTTGTGTGGGGTTAGTGAATTTGTGCGTGTGTTTGATTGCGGCAGTGAAGTTTGAATACACGATTGTTTAATATGGGAATTTTACTGTTCGAGTTTGCTTTCAGTAAGTTAGTGGCTAGCGTGCTTTGAGTGGTCGAATGTTGATGCAAAGTTGAAATTTGCTTTTGTTAAAATGTTGCATGAAACTTGTAATGAGTAATGAAATGTTAGTCAAACTTGTGTTGCATTCTGGAATATTTCATGAATGTTGTGTTGAGTTCTGGAATGTTGCTTGAAAGTTGTATTGAGCAATAGAATGTTACATGAAATATGTACTGAGTGGTGAAATGTTACATGAAACCTGTATTGAATTATAATAAATTGTTATATGAAACTTGTACTAATTGATAGAATGTTGCATGAAACTTGTAGTACAGGTGGAATGTTACAAGAAACATGTATTAAGTGATGGAATGTTACTTGAAACTTGTCTTGAGTGATGGAATATGACACAAAATGTGATTTGAGTGATGGAATGTTACTTGTATGGAGTCTATGTGAATGTTAATTATGTATGTGTCTTTAATTAGTTAACATTTAGCTTGAGTGAATAACTGTTAGCATAGCTTAAGTGAGCTACCAACTGTTGAATGATTTGCATGCGTTTGTTAAGAAATTGTTAACTATATCTTGTTCACATTAAGTGAATGTTATGAGTGGTAGTGCGTGCTAACATTTTATTTCAGTGAATGTTTAAACATTTTCCTCCTAGTGAATGTAAATTTACATATTTGTTAAAATTGGAAAAATGTGAATCCTTTTTAAA
Organism: Cepaea hortensis; assembly: GCA_963921405.1. Classification (NCBI taxonomy): domain Eukaryota; kingdom Metazoa; phylum Mollusca; class Gastropoda; order Stylommatophora; family Helicidae; genus Cepaea; species Cepaea hortensis. Next base: position 515,944,952 of record OY992876.1, on the reverse strand, counting down.
TAAGTCAATAAAATTGTATATTTATTTTTAAACCGTGTGAATGTTAAACATATTTTTATAGTGAGTGTTTAACTTGTTTTGCATGCATTTTAAAGAAATTTCCTTTGAGTGAATGTTATTGTAGTTTCTTTTCAATTTCAGTGAATGTAATGGCGAAGTTATGTAGTCACAAGAAAAGTAATTGAAGCAACTTCACACGCCAGCGTCCTCCTTACATATGTAATTAAACTGTTTAGGAGCTTGTGTACACATTCTTTTAATTGAGTCACTATTTGGTCTCCCTTTTAATTGAGTGAATGGTTGTGTTAACTTGCTCAAAGCTGTGTGAATTTTAATTACCATGTATTTGTTCATTTTACGAATCCTGAGCTATGGATGCGATGAAGAATGTATGATAACCCACACTGGCTTTTTTCTGAGAATATTGGAATTGATGCTGCTGTCTGTCCTGCATGACAGAATGCAGAAATATGAGGCTAACCACACGCCATACAAATATCTACAAAGTCTTTGTTGTCGTGTGTAGAAAAGAACGCTTTTGAAAAGCTTTGCATTTTTGTTATCATTTGTCGTTTCATCTTATCCTTGGATTTCATATTAAATATCTTGAATTTGTATTTCAAATGTTTGACCAAAATTGTTGATCATTGATCAAATTTTATGGTTGGCAGTTTTGTATTGTTTGGGGATTTGACTTATATACTTTGTATGGAGCCATGTTTGTTGTGTCAGCTTGCTAGTTTACTTATATTTCTGCTTGCAAAGTGTACGCTCATTTCTGACAAGAAAACACATTAACCTTCTTGTTCTGTTGCTCAAACTTGTATTCACATTAGCTTCTTCAGTTAGGGTTGCATTGTTCAGTTATATTCCTGAATTTGGTTGTAATTTCAGTATTCCGGAAAGTGGATACGTTTGGTTTGAATTTGCCTCTATCAGCAGCAGCAGTAGCAGTTCCAAGTGGCAGGTTATTGATTTGATTGACAGAAGAGAATCCTCAAGAAGAGCATCAGACATTTGCGTTATATAGAACATCTGGCAGTTGCATTTTATAGAAGATCTGACAGTTGTGTCATATAGAACATCTGGTAGTTGTATTATATAGAACGTCTGGCAGTTGTATTATATAAATTTGGATGTGATGAAAACAAAAGTGTACAGGGGCATTTGGAATGTGGTGATCACAAGATGGAAAGAACCAGGTGGGACAGAAATTTACCAATAAACAGGTTTAGAAAAATAGAATAAAGTAACCAAACAATGTAAGCTATCTTAAATAATACAAAGTAACCAGAAAGTGTTAGCTATCGTGAATAGTACAAAGTAAACAAAAAGTGTAAGCTATCGTGAATAGTACAAAGTAAACAAAAAGTGTAAGCTATCATGAATAGTACAAAGTAAACACAAAGTGTAAGCTATCATGAATAGTACAAAGTAAACAAAAAGTGTAAGCTATCATGAATAGTACAAAGTAAACACAAAGTGTAAGCTATCATGAATAGTACAAAGTAAACACAAAGTGTAAGCTATCATGAATAGTACAAAGTAAACAAAAAGTGTAAGCTATCATGAATAGTACAAAGTAAACACAAAGTGTAAGCTATCATGAATAGTACAAAGTAAACACAAAGTGTAAGCTATCATGAATAGTACAAAGTAAACAAAAAGTGTAAGCTATCATGAATAGTACAAAGTAAACACAAAGTGTAAGCTATCATGAATAGTACAAAGTAAACACAAAGTGTAAGCTATCATGAATAGTACAAAGTAAACACAAAGTGTAAGCTATCATGAATAGTACAAAGTAAACACAAAGTGTAAGCTATCAAGACTTTGTCACATCCTAGGGCATGTAGATGAACCAGCGAGAGTACTAGACGGCAAAATATCAGGAAAAGGAGGAAGTATAGATCCAGAAGAACATAAAACAGGTCTATCAGTGCAGTTATTTGTAGAATTAAAGTGAGCGACACAACAGGCAGTTATGGAGTTAGAAATAGTATTGAAAATCCCCAGGAAGGTTAACCCGGTCAACAAATGCCCACAGAAGTTGGCCTAACGGTGCAAGAATGCAGCTCTGCTGTAAACAGGCACAATGCAATCACGTCCAAATACGCTGTCCAGATGAACGCAGAAGAAGAAGAAGAAGTATTGAAAATGGCTGCTGCTGCTGGAGTCGAAATAAAACAATTAAACGTGATTAAGAAGTGTGGTAAAACACATACACCTGAATCTGTGTACTGTTTTTTTTTTTTTTTGTTAGCTTTAAACTCAGGCGTAGTCCACAAACATGCTGTTACTTGCCACAGATGGGGAGTGGACTGGACTGACTTCACATGTGGATTAGATTTCACTATTACTGTTTGAGAACATCGTGACAATGGGAAAGATCGAGGGGAAGAGGCAGACGAAGAGAAATTATGCTGGATGGATTGAAACGGTGACATGGAGGAATATTATCAGCCGAGCTGATCCAGAGGACCAAGAATGGAGATCTGTGAAAAGTCATAACGCCCACGCCAGCTGGCATGGCACGTGATGATGATGATTACCATTGTTCTGGTAAAAAAGGCTGAAATACTTGATGATTGTATTAATTAGAGTATTTTGCATCATTGTATCCTGGCCCTGTGGACATATTCACAGACTGTGGCCATGTTACAAATGCAACATATTTACTTAATACTACAATGCTGCTGCAAAATTTGCTATTCTGTAAGCAGTATTTTGGTACAATTTTTCTTAATTGAAAATTGCAGCTCCCACAGAGGATCGGGGGAAACCACATTCTGGGCATTAAATCTTGTGTCTGCGTGATTACTGTCTACACATACAGTGATAATTCTGAGTTTTTACCAACCTTAGAGGAGTTATAGCAATATTGGCTCAACAGTTTTCTACGCTTTGTTTTCTGCTCTTTGTCATGCTTGTCTTTGATTTTTTTTTAGCTTGCATCCTGTGTGGTTTGCTTATTAATTCATGTCTGGCAGAACAGTAACTTGCCTGCCTTCTTTGTGAAAGTCCACAGTTCATTGCCCCTTGAGATGTCTTGCTAACCTCATTCTGGTAGATGGAGTCTGTGTACATGCTTGTCAGAATTAAATGTCTGTACACTTCAGGGTAGAAGAGGAAAGACTAAACAAGATTGCAAGGTGCCTCTTCATCCCTGGGTGTAAGAGATTGTACCCCAGGATAGAAGATGAAAGACTAAACAAGATTGTAGTACCTCTACATCCCTGGTAGAAGAGGAAATACTAAACAAGACTAAGGTACCTCTACATCCCAGGGTAGAAGAAGAAAGACTAAAAAAGACTGTTAGGTACCTCTACATAAGAGATTATACCTCAGGATAGAAGAGGAAAGTTGATAGAAGTTACTTTTTCTACATAATGGAGTAGAAGGTGGAAGTGCTGTGAGCTGTGTAAAGCCACAAATTAAGATTGTGTTATTTCTGTGACCATTTATGTAAGAATTAAATGATTGTCTATTGATTTGCTTTCATTGCTATCCTTATGTTGGTTTTGTTTTACATTTGATGTTAATTTACTCTTGCTTTACATGTGATGTTCATCTTCTCCTGCTCGTTAGCTTAAAATGTGAAGAAATGGCTCATAGATGCAACCATTTCATACCACACCCTGCTATCCTTTGCTGTGACTTGTGATTCCTTCTGTATCATCTGTGCCTAGACTTCTCTTCTGTGTTTTCACTCAGCTAATTCTTTTACCCAGTGGATTTTAGTACAAGAAGTATCTGATCTGCTGTTAACTGGTTTCCTCATTATGTTTGTCAATCCACCATCTTTTTCTCACCGTGGCTTCATTGGAATCTGGTTGTTTCACATTAGCATTTTTGTCCTTGAAGTCTACACAGACACCCCATTACCATGGGGCAAGGTCATAGTCTTTCTGTTTCCCTGAGGCATCCTATATTTTATAGAAGGCTAAATTTTGATCCTGTTATGCTTTGATACCCCATGTAACGAAGTCAACTCATAACTGATAACTCATAACATGAGTGGAGTCTGGTGGATGATCTTTACAAATATACTTTATTCATGTTGATGACCGCTGGAATTAGTGTGGCAACCTTTCTGCTCGGTATCTTGATGGTAACTGCCCCTTTGACAACCAACCACGTCACGAATTGAGCATCTCTCCTCTCATTCGACCCCGATGCTCAATCGTGCTGTAGTATTTCCCACCTAAACACTACCAAAACCCCTTCCTCTGTTACACCCATTAAAAGGACCAAATTGGTGAATGTTAAGCCTGTATAATTCAGGGAATATGCAGGTTTCACATACTAGCACTGAGTTCCTTGAGAAACATGCCATGTTCCTCTAGCATTGCTCCATGTTTTCTAAGCATTGTTCCATGGTTTCTAGGCATTGTTCCATGGTTTCTAGGCATTGTTCCATGTTTTCTAGGGCATTGTTCCATGGTATCTAGAGCATTGTATGGCTCCTGGGCCATTGTCCCATGTTTTCTAGAGCATTGTTTCATAGTTTCTAGAGCATTGCTCCATGTTTTCTAGGCATTCTTCCATGTTTTCTAGGTATTCTTCCATGTTTTCTAGGTATTGCTCCATATATTATAGAGCATTGTTTCATGGTTCCTAGGGCATTGCTCTGTTTCCTAGAGCATTGTTCCCAGAGCAATGTTCCATGAGCATTATTCTGTCTCATTTGTTGTTTGTCCATCAAGAGTGATGATGACCATTCATGTCATCCAGTGGGGTTGAAAGTATGGAGCCGTGAGTTCTATGATGGCAGGTAATTCCTATTTTGGCTCGAAATGTTCTTTGACAATGTGGGCAAAGAATGCTTGACGTTCCAGGAGGAGGATCTCCTGCAGTGGTTTTTCTGTCCAGCCTTTTCTTCACAGCTCTTTCAGTCCTGGTTGCTTCACAAGTGACTGCACCCTTGCGTAATGATGTACGCCATAAATTTTGGTCTTTGGCAGCAGTCTCCCAGGTGTCAAGATGAATTCCAAAAGCTTTCAGTGAGATTTCCCGAGTGTCTTTAATGCATTTCCTCTGGCCGCCTTGTGAGTGTTTACCACAAACCAGCTCGCCGTAAAAAATTTGTTTAGGGAGCCTGTGATCTGGCATGCAAGTTAAGTGACCAGCCCAGCGAATTTGATTCTTCATTAGTAGAGTGTGGACACTGGGCATGGATACTCTTTCCAGAACTTCAGTGTCTGGGATCTTGTCTTGCCATTTAATCTTCAATGGCTTCCTGATGCAGACTGTGGAAGTGGTTTAATTTCCTAGCGTGTCGCTGATAAACAGTCCAGGTTTCACAAGCATATAGCAGTGTGGATAATACAACTGCTTTGTAGACTTTTAGCTTTGTTTGCAGGCTTATTCGAGTTCTGTCCCATAATTCTTGTACAGTCTGCCAAAAGCCGCGCTGGCCTTGGAGATTCTTGCATTCACTTTGTCATCAATTGTGGCAGCTTGTGACACAAATGGACGAAAATCTTTATTTTCAAAGGGTTAAGAGTGCTCCTACAGTACTGCTAAGATAGGCGAATTTGTCCACAACACTTAGTCTCATTTACTGACGCCTTAACAACTGTCTATACTGACCTGCTAATGATGACAGCCTCGTAAAATCTTTCTCTTGATGTGATGTGTGATCCAGCCTCTTGTTTTTGTAGCCAGCTTCCACAAGATCTGTTTCTAAAGAAGACTTCATTTGTCTGCTGGTTGTCAAGTAGTCTTATATATTATATTATGATGTAAAATGTTAAACTTTCACATACACCAAGTTCTGTCTTGAAGTAACAGCACACCAAATGCACAAAAACTTATCAGTCAACTCAAAGCTGGTATGATTAGCAGCTGCACTATGCTGATGGCTCCATTATAAAATAAGAGCACTTACAGACTTGAATGTTTTCAGTGAAAATAATCAAGTGAATATAATTTCAGGGGTCGACTAATAGTTGGTACTACAGCATTTAGGACATTGTGCAGTTTGTCTACTATAATTTATGTGGAATTATATTAGACAAGCCAGCACAATGTCCTGAATGTTGTAAAGCAACATTTAGTCAGTGCCTGAAATTTGGGGTCTCATCCGGGATTTATTCATTCTTCCCTCATTAAAAGCTCGCAGAGTGACAACTGTTCATATTTTTGTCCTAGTCACAAGTTGTTTTGCGTGAATGCATTTGTGTCCCCAATCCTAAGATTTGTTTCTGTTTTTGTTTATATTTCTTTGGATATATTGATTGTATCCATGATTCTCTTATATTCACCTTTTCCTTTATCTGGCTGATCCATGACAGTGATATACATGCTATAATAGAGTTGTAGTGATCAACTCCTTTTCCTTCAATATTTGTTTGTCTCTGGAACTTGTCCAATACTAATGTTATACAGCTGGTTTGGCCCTAGAGGATATAATGTAATGGGAAATTGTGAATCATTTACTTGTGATTAATCCCCCGTCTACCAAGTTGGGCAGCAAACAAGAGTTTGCCATAGCATCTGTACTTGTGATTAATCCCCCGTCTACCAAGTTGGGCAGCAAACAAGAGTTTGCCATAGCATCTGTACTTGTGATTAGAGGGACAGACAATATGCAGGCATTTATAGTTTGTGTTTTCTTCATGAGTGTCCTGTACACAAGTTTACAAAGATAAAAGAAGAGGTTTGTGTTTGATTATTATAATTTATTCCAGTGTCCTGCACATGAGTTATAAAGAGAAAAATAGGGCATTTATAGTTTGACTTACTTAATTATTGTCATACACATGAAATTGTAAAGATAAACATAGGGCATTTATAGTTTGTATATTAAATAATAATTGTGTGCTACTTATGAGATTATAAAGATAAAAATAGGACATTTATTGTTTGTCTTATGAATAATTGTGTCCTCCACATGAAACTAGGAAGATACAAACATGACATTTATGGTTTGTTTCTTAATGAATGATTGTGTTATCAGTTGGGGTATCTTCATTGCACTCCGGACATGTCCATAGGTGCTCAGATCCTCCCCCCGGCATATGCATCAGCGTCCGGTGGCTAATAGTGCCAGTTCTGTGTTGGTTGACGAGGCGCTTTGTTTTCCCGATGTACTTCTCGCGTCTGGCTGTGCCGATTCTTACTCCCAAGTCTTTCATCCTGGACAGCGATGTGGAATCACTGACGTCAAAGTCCTCTGTTCTCGCCATATCTTTGAGGACGTTAATAACATCGGCACGATCCATGGGTTGGCCATCTACAGGGGGTGCAGAGCCAGCCAGTTTATCAGCTCGTTCATTTCCCTCGACTCCCGCATGTCCCGGGACGAAGATGAAAGTGACTTTACGGACAACAGACTTCCGCAGCGACTCAGTCTACTGTCTACGTACAGATCCAGCTTCGACCTTCTGAATCATGCTCATTGAATCACTTAGTACACACACGTTGGTATAATGCTGTGATTCCAGCCATATGAAAGCCTGTGTAACTGCCATCACCTCCATCGTCATGCTGCTCGTGGTCATAGAGTGGGCACCACTGGATTCTTGAACGGTTCGGCCCGCTGAACGGGCTGTAAATGCCCACGCACTTCTCTGCTGCTTTACAACAGATCCATCTGTATAGATGAGCACTTCGGGGCTATCTGAGTGTTCATAGATGAGCGCGTTAACCTCTGCATTGACAGCGGCAGGGTTCTGCTCTCTGCACCGTCTGTCGAGTGTGATAATGCAGGGGAAAGTGCACTTAAAAGTTGGAGGCACCGGCACCCATTCCTTGCCGGGGTTGATACTGGTAAGACTGCAGACCTGTCCATGACTTGCCCCTCTTTAGCCTGTCACCCTTTTCTCTGAATATAGCGTCATGCAGAGTGTGCTACTCATCTGCACTTATTTTTAAGTATGCACGAGCTCTCCAGATCTTGATCCTGTGTTCCATTGTCGGGAAGTCAAGGAGGTATCTCATTGCTACACAGCTGGTGTCTCTCGTGCAGCCCAAAATGATGCGCATGGCTTCGTTTTGTACCTTTTCAAGTCTTGCAATCTGTGTAGGGCTGACAGTGAGGATGGCCAGGGCATACTCGATGCGTGAAAGCACAAGTCCTTGGAACAGAAGTATTAGCAGTCTTTGCTCGATATTGGCAGTCGCCATGACTCTCATCGCTGACAAACCTTTTCGAGCCTTCGTTACGACATAATTGACATGATCTCTGAAGGACAGGCTATGATCAAGCCTCACGCCAAGATATGTCATTGACTGGGTTCTACTCAAACTGCTCCCATCCATTCTTACTGCCAGCAGGTCTGTTTTCACAAAATGGTTGTTTAGGGAGTTCTCCACATGAGATTAGGAAGATAAAGACAAGACATTTATGTTAGTGTGTGTTTTTCTATATGAGAGGGTCCAGAAAACAGTAGAGCTCACAGGACACACTAGACATTATAAAAACTGAAAGTTGTAGACACCTGTGGATTCAAACCTACTGTCTTCACATAATGGCAATGCCTCATCAAAGGGATAGGTGTATTTAACTCACACCACACCTGTAGCGTTCCAGTTTTATATTATCTGTCATATCCTCCAGATAGATACCTGTGCAATTCAGCCAGCTGGCATATTTGGAGCAAGAATGCAGACCTGGTCTGAGATTGTGATCAATTTAAGTCTGCAATTGATCTAAGACTCTGGTGATAAAGCTAAGACTTGGTGATCAATCTAAGACTTTGTGATCGATCTAAGACTTTGTGATCAATCTAAGACTTTGTGATCGATCTAAGACTGGTGATTGATCTAAGACTCTGGTGATCAACCTAACACTGGTGATCGATCTAAGACTCTGGTGATTGATCTAAGACTCTGGTGATTGATCTAAGGCTGGCGATTCGGTTGAGATGGCAAACCATGACTGCCAAAGCTGGCAGACTTGATGGGAAAAGAACCAAAGGAAGACAGAGTGACAAATACCTGGATGTCTTGGTCACACAGCAAAAGCGGGTCAAGACTACATTCCCCAAGACTGCAGTGATTTCGTGAGGTGTGAAGACCCTCCTGTGTCCTTTTGTTAATTTCTTCCTCAATTGCCAGTATTTGTTTTTAATTGATAACTGAGGTGAGAATGTTTCTTTTGGGATTTTCATGCAGTGGTAAAGTTTAATGGGCAGCTCGTTTGTGCTGTATTTGTTCACAATTGTATAGATGTTACATTAATTCATCATGTGTCATGCCAATAAGTGTGGGTGGTCATGAATCACCATCTCACTCGATCACTAGAGTCATGGATAAGCTTTGTGTACTTGTCTTGACCATACCACGTGGCCAAGCCATCCGGGTATTACTTCTCTGCCTTCCCCTTGTTCTCTTCCCCTTGATCTTGCCAGTTGTCACCAAGTTCTCCAATGTATTTCTTCTCGTAACATGACCAAATTATTGTGACTGTCTACGTCTAATTTCTCTAATCAGTTTACGATTTTCATCTGTTTCTTGTAAGTCTTGGTCATTGGTTGTTCTGTCTGTCCATGGTATTCTGAGCATTTTTCTCAGAAACCAAATTTCCACAGCCATCAGATGTTACATACAGGTGAGATTGTTTAAGCATCATCATGTGTCCTACCAACTGGTGAAGGCGTTCATTTCTCTCTGCAGATCTCAGACCTTGGTGCTCTAGATCAACTCTGCTGATGATACTCCTTCTTGCCACTGATCACTCCATCCAGCATCATTTTTCTCAGTCTGCCTTTGCCTCTTTTCCCATGATATTTGTAGTTATCATTTTTCCAATACCCCACATCTCGTCACACAACTGCTATTACCGTGGCACGCAGAAAGTCACGAGCATTGTCCTCCTGTCGTGGTTGGTTGGGTGTTGAGTCCCCTAGAAGACGAAGTTTTAACTCTTTAGCATCTCCGGTGCCAACAATAGGTAGGATTGGACCAAACAAATTCGATGGCGAAAAATGGGAAGTAGGGGTGTGTCACAGTTATGACTTAAAGATTATTAGCATGATAATAAACATGTTGTATTTTAACGCATTGATTTCAACTATATATAAACCCATAGCAGAAAGTACCACCTGCACAGGGACTGTGTAGAGAGGGTCTCTTTGCCCTCTCCAAGTTGACAAACCAGCAGACTGTTGACTGTACAGGGACTGTGTAGAGAGGGTCTCTTTGCCCTCTCCAAGTTGACAAACCAGCAGACTGTTGACTGTACAGGGACTGTGTAGAGAGGGTCTCCTTGCCCTCTCCAAGTTGACAAACCAGCAGACTGTTGACTGCACAGGGACTGTGTAGAGAGGGTCTCCTTGCCCTCTCCAAGTTGACAAACCAGCAGACTGTTGACTGTACAGGGACTGTGTAGAGAGGGTCTCCTTGCCCTCTCCATGTTGACAAACCAGCAGACTGTTGACTGATTTAATGCCTAAGAACAAAAATAGGTTTTGAGCACACGTGGTACACACTGAAATAAACAAGTACTGTGATGTAGATTTCCATTCACTGAGCATTACTATTGCCTAAGATACCGCAAAACGAAACAACACGATGACTAGTACAGCGATATATCGTCCTTCTGTCCAAATGGGAAGTCACGTTTGGAGATATATTCGTCATTGAATCAGTTAAGGGCAGGGACCGGAACTCATGACTGGAATCGCAGAACTATAGCAACGCCTGTGTGCTAAGTGGTTTAATGAGCATGATCGGAAAGGTTGAGGCGGGTTCTGTATGTAGACAGTGAATTCAATCTCCGCGGAGGTCTGTTGTCCGTAGAGCCACCTGCATATTTGTTGAGGGAAGTGAACGAGCTGATAAACTGGCTGGCTCTGGATCCCCTGTAGATGGCCAGTCCATGGATGGTGCTGATGTTATTAAAACCCTTAGAGAGATGTCGAGAGCACAGGAATTTGACTCCAATGAATCCATATCGTTGTCTAGAATGAGAGACTTGAGGATAAGATGATGGAGTGTCAGCGCTGCTGTTTGTTCCACTGTTCACACGGGGCAGTGAGCAGCATTTTGTGTGATATTTACTGGCACAGGAATGGAACATTATGGGGGTGAACCATTGCCGTGAAGTTAGAACTGCGACTGACTCACTCCAGATTAAGAATTGGTACTACCAGACACAAGAGGCACATAATGATAATGAAGGGCCTTGTCAACCAACACTCAAGGAAGCAGATGTAAGCAGCTCCATGTACGATAGAAGAAGAATAAGACACAACATAAGGGCCCTGACTATAACGAAATCGACACAGTCGATACTTGAATGGGGCCAGTCGTCTCAAGAAACCGCAACTAACATAGAAAAGGAATTTGTAGTTGCCAATAACATGGCTAGATGAGGTAATCGGGGAATGGCCACAGAGCTATCCTACACACCCTATATCCACCATCGGGTCATTGACCCTCCACAAACTCACTCCAAGCTCCTGTTAGCTGTCCCGTGTACATCGGACTATGTCTTGCCCATATTTGTTCATTTCTGTTTCTACTTCTCTTTTTCGTGAGTTTTTTTGGGTCTTCCTCTGTTTCGTTTGCCCTGCGAGTTGCAAACAAAGGTTTTTCTAGTTATACCAGTCTCAGGTTTTCTCAATGTATCTCCTATCTAGCTCTAGGGTCTTTTCTCCACCTGTTGGTTCACTGGTGTTTGTCTAGTTCTCTCCATGAGCTCCACATTGGTTCACTGGTGTTTGTCTAGTTCTCTCCATGAGCTCCACATTGGTTCACTGGTGTTTGTCTAGTTCTCTCCATGAGCTCCACATTGGTTCACTGGTGTTTGTCTAGTTCTCTCCATGAGCTCCACATTTGTGATTCTGTCATTCCATTGTATTCCTTTTGCTTTGTGCAGACACCAATTAGTCACCAATAATATATTACTAGAGGTCTTCGTGAAAAAATCCCGGTCCTCACCGGGAGCTGAACCCGGGACCTCCAGCACGCGAGGCGGACCCCTTAAACTAAACTAAACTAAACCAATTAGTCAATACTTGTAGTTTATTTGTAATTATTTTCATTGTTCTGCATGTTCTGATCCATACAGTGGTATTGCTTTGATGATAGAACTGAATATTATAAGTTTTGTATTCAGTTTCATTTCTTTTAACTGCCACAAATATCCCAGTGTTATAAAATCTCCTCCAGTCTTCTGTATCTTATTCTGATATCTTTATATGTTCCACCCCATGTGTCCCACATTGCCTCTTAAGTAGGTGTATGATTCTGCCTCTTGATGTGAGGCTTCCTCTACGGAGACCGGGTTATTATTTCCTTGACTTCTTTTCATTATCCGTGTCTTTAATCAGTAAATTTTTAAACCTTGCTGGTTGTGACCTCTGATCTAGTATTACTACAATGTCGCTTCAAATGAAAACCTTTTTTTTTTTTAAATATATTCTGAAAATATTAAAGAACAAATGTAACATTTTGTGATGTAGTCATCACCGCGTTCAAGCAAGTCCGGCGGGGCCGATAAAATGCTTGGATTCCTGTAGAACAATCGACTTTGGGGTCACTACTCGGTATTCCTGACCCGGTCATGAACAGTCTGTCACAGAAGTCACTTAGTCTTGAAACTTCCTACCCCACTCATACACTTGCTGGACAGGCATGCATCACTATACTGGACCATCATTTGCCGATGACTTTCTTTAGGTTTCACCTCTTCGCTGATCAAAAAACATGTAACAGAATTCTGCGCCTACTTGGTACATGTCAAAAGTGCGGTGGTCATCTTTAAACTGCATTAAGACGTTATCGTGTTCATCTACACATTGATGTCACATGCTTAACACACTTGACATCCTAAACAACAATTATTGACAGGTTCCAAGACAATGGCATAGTTATTGTAATTTCTATCACACTTTTAAAGTTTTCATTTGAAGCCCCTCGTCGATTATTCTGCTTGTGGTTTCGTATGTGAGACAGGCGGGCACAGACCAGATCATCGAGATTCTATGTCAGGGAAGACCAACTAACTAACCAGCCCAACAGACGAGCCATCAGCAGTGTTAGTGTGAGTTTGCTCAAATGCAGCTAGATTTTAACTCTGTGCTTTCACATGACAACATGTCACCCCAACAGGCAGCTGTTACCCAACAGAGGTAGCCACACTTGTGTGTTGTGGATGTATTATGTTAATACTCCTAAACATTGAAATCATTATTTTATTATTATTGTCCATTTTTTAAAAATACAGAACCAAAATGTAACAATACAACTGTGATGTTGGTGTTTTGTTTGTTAAACTGTGCCTCTGGTGAGTTGGTTTTATGGAAGTGTGAAATGTGAATCAACAAACACGAAACCAGTGGGCAAGACTGGAGACGAATACAGGTGCGTGGATGACCAGGCGCTCTACGTACCTTGCCGTGTTCATTACGTTCCACTTTGCAGGTAAATTAATAAAGCACGATCACAGGTAACAACATTGAGGTTGCAGCTAAAGCCTTCAAGAGCACAGAAATAATCGAATATAGACAGCATCTATTGGATTGTCCACCCCAGGACATGCTGGTGGGGTGGGACACGGGTAGGCGGACAGATTGGCTGGGTCTGCACCGCTTTGTGGGGTATTGGTGCAGGGTGTTTGAAACGTCTCACTACACTTTTTTATATAGATCAAATTTGAAAATGTGAACTGAAGAACGAGGCTCGGAATCGAACCCACAATCTTCGGAGCCTGAGTCAGACACCTTGACCACTTCGTCACAGAGACCAAAGTTAGACTTTACAAACAGCTCATAGTACTAAGTGGGAATCAGAGCATCATGATGCATATTACCAACTCAAACGACAAGAACAAGTTACAATCCTAAGACTACAGACAGGCCACAACGTTGCGTTGCCATTGTCTGATTAATGAGATCGTCTGCCTACCGTCGCGGAACTTGAGACCGCAACCAACAACTATCTGACGGCTGCCCTTAGTTAGTCGACAGATCATCCTTATTGCACATCGAACCATTCAGTCCATAAGTGCTCGGATTCCCCCCCCCCCCCCCCCAGTAAAGCCCGCAGCGTGTAGCGGCTCACGACACCAGTTCTATTTTGGTTTATTACTCTTCTTTGACTTCCTTTCTTCCCGGGGGGATGCGTGGTCTCAAGGTATGGTGTCCGTCTCGAGTGCTGGAGGTCCCGGGTTCAAGCCCGGTGAGGACCGGGATTTATTTCACGTGGACTTCTAGTAATAAAATTTCCCCTGGTCTCTGGGTAGTGAGAACGGACGCCCGTGTGTATTGTTGCGCACGCAAAAAAATCCCTTGGCAGTTGGAAATCGAAAAAAGAGTAGCCTAACGGCGCTGCCCGGGCAAAATTTCGAGTTAAAAATCTACTCAAAGTATTTAAGGATTCTCGCCGGTGCTACGGAGTTCGCGCACTGAGCCGGGTTGCTGAGTTTCTCCAGACTCAGGTTTGAGTTAGGAGAACGGAGCACTTATGGGTTACACCCGTGTGCCGTGATGTTGATCCATCGACTAAACTAAACTAAACTAACTTTGGCTTCCTGCGTAGTGTTATTGTTTGCCCAAGCCTCTTTTAACTTGCTGTTCTCGCAGCCTGACCATGGTTGTAGATTCCCAGTCATTGCTTGGTTCTCGTAAACAACTTCTCGTAGAGCATTCAGAATGTCCGCCTGGTCCATGGCTCATCCACCTTCCACAGTAGCCCTACCTGCAAGCCTGTCAGCTTGCTAATTCCCTTGTACTCCCGCATGCCCTGACACGAAGATGAAACTAATCTTTGCCAGCCAAGACCGCTCCAGAGACAGCAACCACTCTCTTCTGATCCACCCCATCTCTATACTCTTGAGCATACTCACTGAGTCACTAAGGAAACATGCTCTAGTGAATGTCTGTGTCTCGAGCCATGTTATTGCTTTACTTACTGCCACGACTTCCATAGTCAGGCTACTTGTGGTCAAAGCGAAAGCGCCAGAGTCCTCCTTCACAATTCTCCCTCCGGCCTGAGGCGTAAAGGCCCATAAACTTCTCACTCTTCGGACGACGGACCCATCCGTGTAAATGACAGCATCATCCTCTAACGTATTCTCGAAGATCAGAACCTGTACTTCCGCCTCCACAGCGGCTGGATTTTCTTGTCTGCATTTCCTGTCTAGTTGGATGCACAATGAAAAGGATTTACAGAACTCTGTTGGCACTTGTACCCACTCCTCGCCAGGTTCTAAGTCCTCAAGTGAACACACCTGCTGAAGAATGTCTTCGGCTTGACCCATCCATGACTTTCCTCTTTTTAACCTGCGATCCTTTACCTTCTTAATCTCGCTGTGCAGTAGATGGGGTGTCCAATGGTACTCTACTGTACGCGTCCTCAAGATCAATCGCTGCAGCAAAAGATTCATGTCTGGGTTGAAACCTTCAAAGACATCATGGGAAAAACCTGTTGCGTTGATCAAGATTTCTCTGATTTTCCCCCAAGGGTAGCTGGGAAACAACCTTGCCTCTCTAGTTGGCTTGATATTTTTCTGGCAATTAACTTCTCCAGCAGCTTGCCTATTGTATTTTGCATGGTTATTTCTCAACATCCCTGAATTTTTGTGTGGTCTTTGTCAGGCTTCGGCAAGGGAATCAGATAGCTGTGTAACCATTCCTCCTTGATGCTAGCACTCCCTATACTGTTGTTGTACATGAAGCGTGTACATGCCCTCAAAATTGCATCCATCACCTGCCTTCCGTGGTTTCTTAGGAACAACTTCCGAAAACGAATACGAAATAACAACACATCCTCGCCAGAAATACACAAGCACAGCGTCCTCTGAAGAAAGAAGTGTGTTATGTCGTCGCTATTTTACCGGAAGTAATAAAGGAAACCCGGCGACCAATTCCTACAGGAAACATGAAAATGGTAAACTGATCAGAAAAATTAGACGTAGTCAAATTATTTTTGGACATGTTATGAGAAGAAATAAATTAGAGAATTTGGTGACAACTATCAATATCGAGTGGAAGAGAACAAGAGGAAGACAGATAAGTAAATACCTGGATGGCTTGGCCACGTGGCATGGTCGAGATAGGAACACAGGGCTGATCCACGACTCAGGTGATCGAGTGAAATGGCGAACCATGACCGCCTACGCTTACCCGCATGCACATAATGAATCGATTATGATGTATATTTCCGTTCACTGAGCATTGAAATTGCGAAAGATCCACGAAACAAAAAAAGTTGAATTGAGTTGAGCTAAGAACCGACATCACTGCAGTCAGGACATTCCTATTCGCACTCCGTCCCCCCGTTCAACAACAGCGAAGAGTCATACACTAATCATTCCCATCGCTAGCTGATTGAAAGTTCTCCTGGTCTTTCCTCTCAGTTTTGAGATTCTTCCAGAATCCTTGCCAATCCCCCTACTACTCCTTCCTCTTTCTACTACTTCTTGATATTTCTTCTTCTTTATACTTCTTCTTTCTATTTCTTCTTATTCTTTCTGTGTCTTCTTCTTTCATTTTCTTCTTCTTTATATTTCTTCTTCCTATTTCTTCATCCTCCGCCCGTTATCCCCCATTTGAGCATCCCTCAACTCACCAAATCCCCTTATCCTTCTTTACCACAGGCAGCCCCGTCCTTGACCTCCTCATTTCTGTCTCTACTTCTCTTCTCCGTGTGCTTTTATGTCTTCTTCTGTTTCTTTAACCCTGAGGATTCCAGACAAAAAAACTTTCAAGTTATACTATTCTGGTAAAGGAGGGCTTGCTTCCTCATTCCGTGTGAACAACCTTATCCACAGAATCCAACCACCCAGGAACACGTCCAAAGATGCAGAAACAAAGAATAACCAAGGAAGGTCAGAGGAAAGGAGGGTCAGAGGAAAGGAGGGTTAGAGGAAAGGAGGGTCAAAGGAAAGAGTATCAGGGGAAAGAGGGATTTGCTAGAAGAGGTATTGTGTGGTGCGGAGGACACGCAAATATCAATCCGGGGCATTAGAAGTGACAGCACGTTAATGGACCACGCTTGAGATCAACGCGAGAGAACGCAAAACAAACTTTCCCCTAGGGACATTTCCAGAACTGCCTCCCAGCTCGACCCAGGCTACGATGGGTATCAGGAAATGTCTTGGCAAGTAAAGGCGACAGGCGAGAGACTGACACCGAACCCCCACCCACCTAGAGCCCATTCGTCTATAGAAATCTGGGCTTATCACCATGAACTCACTGAGCGTGAAAGGGTCCTGATGTTTATGCCAACGATCGGTAACCGGAAGCCGGAGGTAATCGGGAAATGCCCCAGGTGACAGGAAGCTGGGGGTAATCGGGAAATGCCCCAGGTGACAGGAAGCTGGGGGTAATCGGGAAATGCCCCAGGTGACAGGAAGCTGGGGGTAATCGGGAAATGCCCCAGGTGACAAAGGTAATCGGGAAATGTCCCAGGTGACAGGAAGCTGGGGGTAATCGGGAAATGCCCCAGGTGACAGAGGTAATCGGGAAATGCCCCAGGTGACAGAGGTAATCGGGAAATGCCCCAGGTGACAGAGGTAATCAGGAAATGCCCCAGGTGACAGGAAGCCAGCCGTCTGTCGACATAATCATGTCTCAGGTACTTTGCAGAACATCCCTCCCACCCAGACGGAAGCCCAACTTGCGTTGTTTCCATGATTAATGTGTGTGTGGGTGTGTGTGTGGGGAGGGTGTGGGGGTGAGAAGGGGTGTGTGTTTGGGGGTGGGGTGATGTGTGTGTGCGTGGTAATTGTGTGGGGTGTGTGTGTGTGTGTGTGGGGGGGGGGGTGTATGTATTCGGTGTGTGTGTGGAGGATGTGTGTGTAGGTTGTTTGTGTGGGGTGGGGGAGTGTGGGGGTATGTGGGAGGAAGTGTATGTAGGTTGTGTTAATGAGTGTGTGTGTGTGTGTGTGTGTGGGTGTGGGTGTGGCTAAGCGCATGACAACGGTGCAGACGAATACGTTGACGTCATAAGGACACTTTAAATATGGCCGCCCCACTTTTGACATGCACAAAAGCGGAGCAGCGTTCTGTTATCCGTGTATTTTTTTCATTTTTGAAGGGGTGACACCTATAGAAATTCATCACCGAATGAAGGTCCAGTATGGTGATGCATGTCTGTCAGTCCAGCAAGTGTATGGGTGGAATAGAAAGATTCAAAACGGCGTGACTTCTGTGACAGACTTTTCATGACCGGGTCAGACACACCGAGTAGTGACCCTTGAGTGGTTACATACTCAAGTGGATTTTTTTTTTTTTTAAACAGGAATCCAAGAACTTTATCGGCACTTGGGGACTTGTATTTAACGCAGTGGTGACGCCATTTGTTCTTTACTTTATATATTCACACACAAAACATTTAAGGTTTTCATTTGAAGCCGCCTCGTATATATAACTCTGCAGTATTGTATGTTGCGTGTTACCTGAAGAGATGCAGTGAAATGTGCCAGGCAAGAAATCGTACAATATATTGTTTATGGCTTATTTGTTTAGTTAGTTAGTTAGTTAGTCGAGTTTCCAACTTCACGGCAAAGGGTATCCCCATTATGCTCCGTTCCTGTGACAGTCAATAGCACACAAAATGCTCCTCACTGCCCAGTGTGAAAGGTGGAACAGAGAGGAGCCTCGACAAACTAACAGCCCGCGCAAGTATATGTGCATAATGCCGCTGCCAGAATGCCAAAACAAAAGTCCGCCACGAAAAATACAGTTCATCGTCGATTTAAGCAGCGGTCACCATAAAACCAGCAGCCACATATTACTGCATAGGGCAACCCAGTCAGTTAAGCAACTGGCCGGCAGCCATGTTTCTGTGTTTAAATTCATTAAGGGAATACATTGTTTTGAATTAAAAATTAGAAATTAAAAAAAAACACTTGCTCCAATGGGAATCCAAATCTACTACCGCCCCTTCGAGAACTCTTTAGTGGGTGATGCTGTCAATTATACAGATCGGTTGGTCGTTCGATAAGTGAGAAGTTCATGGACCTTTACGGCTTAAGCGGAGGGAAAATTACGAAGGAAGATTCTGGTGCTTTTGCCTTGACCACAAGTAGTCTGACTATGAAGGTCATGACAGTAAGTAAAGCAATAGCATGGCTCGAGACACAGACATTCACTCGGGCCTGTTTCCTTAGCGACTCAATGAGTATGCTCAGGAAGATAGCGATGTTGTGAGTCCGAAGACAATGGTTGTCTTTAGAATATGAATAACGAAGACACAAACAATAGATTGCACGATTTATTGCCTGGCATATTTCGCTGCATCTCGTCAGGTACATACTGCAGAAATCACACAACTTACGTGAAATTAACTAGATAAATCCTTCAAGTTGAAATATACACATATTCGCACAGTAATGTCAATTATCTACCACGGTAATTTTAAACTGACTAACATGTCTTTCTGTTTACACAATTCTGGCTTGCGTTGATAGATCATAATTGCTTCTGCAAATTTTAACAAGCGAGTATTTTGTGTGTTAAACAACACGCGAAATGCAGTGTCTCTGGGCACAACATGGCCACTGGCGACAATATTTCAACTTGAAGGATTTATCTAGTTAATTTCACGTAAGTTGTGTGATTTCTGCAGTATGTACCTGACGAGATGCAGCGAAATATGCCAGGCAATAGATCGTGCAATCTATTGTTTGTGTCTTCGTTATTCAAATTCACTACGGGAAAACATTGTTTTGAAGTCTTTAGAATAGTCACGGCAGGCAAAGCTTAGTTTCATTTTCGTGCCAGGGCATGCGGGAGTACAAGGAAATGAACAGACTGTCAGACTTGCAGGTAAGTCTACTGTGGAGGGTGGATGAGCCATGGACCAGGCTGACATTCTGAATGCTCTACGACAGAGGTTCCCAAACCACGGCCCGCGGGCCACTTGTGGCCCGCCAGCTGTCAGAAAATGGCACGCGAAGCCTCGTTATTTAATATAATATATTCTAAAAATTTCAAAAACGCACTCGGAGAGCCCCGTCAGCGTGCGATAATATGCGCCTGTTCAGTTCGCAACGAAACGTTATGAAGTTCACATATCCCAGCCTTGTCTACCAATCAGAGTGTGCAAAACCTTCAGCACAAAGTAATTGATTCGAAATGCAATTCTGAACTGAGATGTAAATTTCCGGAGCTACCTGCGTCACCTTCAGCTGTTCATATGATTTCCTTCTGCGACTATTGCCTGTCGAACAATTTGAACACTTGCGTTCATTCGCCCCGGGATACATTTGTCGTTTTGGTTCGACTTACAGACGCGAGCAGTCATTTTCCGCAATGACAGTTATAAAAAAAAAAAACAACGTTCCAGACTCACCGACAGTAACCTAGCTGTGTTTATGACTTTGGGCACGACAGATTTTGTTCCCAGACATTGGTAAACTGACATCTGAACTTAAGTAAATGGTTATGAAGAACAGTTACAATTGTAAATTAATTACATTAGTGGCAATTTTTTAAACTGATTAAAAATGTATTGCTAAATGAACTTTTTATTGTAAACCAAAAAATGACCGCAGTGAAGTACTGACACTGACTGCCTTTAAAGCTTTAGAATTTTGTTGGCGAAAGTTAAGAAAAGTAAGAATGATATTACACGACTTTTATAATTGTATAATATTATGGCCCGTTTAACTACCGAAAATAATAGATATGGCCCTCTGCTTGAAAAGCTTGGGAACCACTGCTCTACGAGACGTAAGTCGTTTGCGAAAACTGCATGATGTCTGAATCTACAACCATGGTAAGACTGCAAGAACAGCAAGTTAAAAGATGTGTGGCCAGACATGTACACTACGCAGGAAGCCAAAGAAGATTAATAAACCAAAACAGAACTGGTGTCGTTAGCCGCTACACGCTGCGAGATTTAATGAGGGAGAGATCCGAGCACTTATGGACTGAATGGTTTGATGTGCAATGTGGATGATCTGTCGACTAACTAACTAACTAACCGCCTCTATCCTCCACGACACCACAAGTCATGAATGAATACAATTCCTTACTTAATATACACCTCCTCTCCTCCTCCGTTTTCCTGATTTCACTTTCTTAAGAAAAGGGCCCTCTGCCACTTATACGGGTCACAGATATCAGATTGGGCGTTGTTGTCAAGCAGAAGTCACGTGGTGTGTGTTACATTCGAGTCTTGCACCAGACACACAACAGTAACCCAAGCAGTGCAAGTTTGTCATCAATGGCTGTTCCCCGTGGATTTATCGCTGTAGTCACGACTGTTGTTCTTGCTGCATGTTTACAAGTGACAGAATCGAAATGGATAGAAGGCACCCTCATAACGAACTCGGTAAGAAATGTCCATTGGAATAGTTTACTTTTGTTCATTTGTCAGCATTCAATTTCATTCAGCGTGGTCAAAAGGGTAAGAGCGCTCGTGCTTAAACTTCATGTGCGCTCATATCGAGGCAACGGGGGTTTAATAGCTACACCGAGCAATTGGACTTAAATCTTGACTTCTCATTGAAATCAATCAATTATGTGCCGTCTCCACAATGAACGTTGACTGCGATGGATCTCAAACACTGGCTGTCCCTCGCCCTGTCTAATTTCTGTTAGGTTGCTGTTCGTCCATCTATTGATGTTGTCTTCCCGCTTGTATCGTTGTATACCCTTTGCTCGCCAGCAACCTCACCCTCAAGTATGGTTTGTGTAAGAGTGTTATGTCTTTTTACGAGGCCGAAAAATGTCACCTGCCTCTTTTTTTTATTTATTTCCTCATCTCTGTTTTCATTGCGTTTTTTTTTTCTTTCTTTCTAGAACCTCTGTATTTGATTGTTTCTGTTTCCATGAAATAGACTTATTCTTCTGTATATCCACATCTCCAGGGCATCTATTCTACTTTCTAAGTGCTTGTTATATGTCAGGCTTCGGTGCCATATAATAGTGTTCAAAATACACACCATTTGACAATTCTCATTCTCAATGTGTTGAAAAATCAATGGCAAACTGCTGAGTGTAACATTACCTAAACAATCAACCTGGACTTGATCGCCACGTTGTGCAAATAGACAAGCAACATTTATGACATACCTTTGTCAGCTCTCCGGCCTGCTCCATAGCTCACACATGGAGCAACTTAGCGCAGTGCGCAAACTCTGCAGTGGTGGCGAAGACCTAAGTGTATTATAGGAGAATCAGACAAATACTCTCTCATCATCGCCATCACCATCACGTGGCACGTCGTACTCAATGAGTTATATGACCTTTACAGGACGTCACAATCAACCCCATCATTTGTGACTGTGATTTCTTGGCAAGTTTATGTTCAATAGTTTGCCATTGCTTTTTGAACGACCGGAACACATACCATCTTTATGAAAACCATCGCGAGGCGGTCTGGTGGTTGTACTCTTACGGTCCGTTGAAAAAAAAAAAACGCTTGATCTCTCACCACTTCCATGGCCACGTGAGTTTTCAAGCTCAGGGAGCTTTATCGCCCTGTGTCTTCCATGGCCACGTGAGTTTTCAAGCTCAGGGAGCTTTATCGCCCTGTGTCTACCGTGTTGATTAACTCATGCCTCTACTACTAGGATACATACCTTCTCTTTTCCTGTCATCATCATCAAGCGTCATGCCGATAAGCGTGGGCAGTCATGTTTCACTATCTCACTCGATCACCAGTGTCGTGCATCAGCTCAGTGTTCTTGTCTCGACTATGCCATGTGGTCAAGCCATTCAGGTATTTACTTCTTTTTTTTTTTTTTTGCCTTCCCCTTCTTCTTTTCCTCTCAATCTTGCCAGTTGTCCCTAAGTTCTCTAGTTTATGTCTTCCCATAACGTGCCCAGCAAATCTCTACCATCTACGTGTAATTTCTCTAATCAGTTTACGATTTTCATTTGTGTCTTGTAGGCCTCGCTGATTGTTTTTTCTGTCTGTTCATGGTATGTTTGCACTTTCCTTGGAAACCACATCTACAATGCCATTAGACAGGCGGTTTGGCATCTTCGCCACGAAGAACCCTCTCTCGCCCCCTTCTTACGAGCGCACACATTAACAAATTTAAATCATGAATGCAACAGGACTTTGTTGTGTCAGTAATGCAGCAGCTCAGTACACATACTAAAATAAAAGCAAAATGAAAGACCCCATTACAGGGCTTGACATGTATTGGGCATGTGACGAACACTCACTCAGAGGAGCGGCTGGCCGAGTGGCTAGAACGCCGGACTCTCATTCGGGAGACTCGGGTTCGATCTCTCGGTAAGGTGTGGGATTTTTTTCTGTCGGGGGCAAAAAAGAAAATCCTAACCTGCACTGTTCGCGGCGACTGCACTAGCCAGGCGGCCTTAATTCCTCAGGCTCAAAGACCCCTCTGCCATAATGTGCACATAGACCAGGTGATAACAAAGGCCAAGCGGGGTTTGGCAGCGATGCGGGTGATGGCGGCAGCAAACTGTGAGCAGCGCCATCTATGTCTTCTGTACGAGGGGCTGGTCATGTCTGTTTTGGAGTATGCAATGGCAATCCTGACTGTCAGCCATAAGCAGATAGAAAGGATGGAAAGGATACAGAATGAAGCTATGCGCATTATTCTTGGATGTACAAGAGATACAGCATGCAGGGCGATGCGCTACCTTCTTGATTTTCCAACCATTGAAGAGAGAATGCAAGTTTGCAGGGCACGCGCCTACCTCAGAATTAACGCAAACACACAGCATCCACTGCATAGTGAAATTAGGAAGGTGAAGGGCAGCAGGTTAAAAAGAGGACGGTCGTGGATGGGTCAAGCCGAGGACATTCTTCAACAGGTGTGTTCACTTGAGGACTTCGAACCTGGCGAGGAGTGGGTGCAAGTGCCAACAGACTTCTGCACATCCTTTTCAGTTTGCATCCAACTAGATAGAAAATGCAGACAAGAAAATCCGGCTGCTGTTGAGGCTGAAGTACAAGCGTTGATTTTCGAGAATTCGCTAGACAGTGACGCGGTCATCTACACAGATGGGTCGGTCATCCGACATGTGAGAAGCTCATGGGCCTTTACAGCTCGGGCCGGAGGGAGAATTGTGAAGGAGGACTCTGGTGCTTTCACTGAAACCACAAGTAGCCTGACCATGGAAGTCATGGCAGTAAGTAAAGCAATAACATGGCTCGAGACACAGACATTCACTAGGGCTTGTTTCCTTAGCGACTCAATGAACATGATCAAGAGGATAGAGGAGGGGTCGATCCGAAGAGAATGGTTGCTGCCTCTGAAGCGGTCTCGGCTGGCAAAGATTAGTTTCATCTTCGTGCCAGGGCATGCGGGAGTACAAGGAAATGAGCGGGCTGACAAGCTCGCAGGTGAGGCTACTGTTGAGGGCGGACGCGCCATGGACCAGGCTGACATTCTGAATGCTCTACGAGAAGTAAGACTTTTGCAAGAACCAAGTGATGACTGTGAATCTACAACAATGGCCAGACTGCGAGAGCAGCAAATTAAAAGAGGGGTGGCCAAACAAGAACACTACGCAGGAAGCCAAAGAAGATTGATAAACCAACACAGAACTGGCGTCGTTAGCCGCTACACGCTGCGGGATTTGCTGAGGAGGGGATCCGAGCACTTATGGACTGGGTGGTCCGATGTGCAACGAGGATGATCTGTCGACTAACTAACTAACTAACTATCACCGCAAGGTACTGTATTGGCAGTAAATGACAGTTAAATGACCGTGACAGACGAACACTCATAATATTATAGCCTAGTTACCTCTGGCTTATTTTATGTTGGACCTAAGCCCTGGTTGGTAACTGGTCTAGGATCAAAGCTCCGACAGGCGGACAGTTGGGGCATTGCTTTGCTGATCCGGCAGCTTCTATAGCTTGTCTTGTTCCAGACGAATTGTATTACCTTTCCTCCGAAGTAAACTAGGCAGGCCGAGAGAGGGATCACGCTGCATGGGGAACTTATGGTCTCTACAATTCAGCCCAGGCTTTGTGTGCTGGAGAGGTATAACTCCATCCCTGGTCTTCTACTGTCATGGGTTGTTGTTATAAGGCCTTTTTTTTTAAAGCACAATGTAACAAACTATCGTTTGTTAAAACGGCAAGGTGCCAGCCAGTATAGTATGCTATGTCGAACGCGTAACTGCATATTGGGAAATTACTAACTAACTAACTAGATAGCTAACTAACTAGCTAATAAACTAACAAACAAACTAACTAACTAACTAACTAACTAATTAACTAACTAACTAACTAATTAACTAACTAATTAACTAGCTAATTAACTAACTAATTAACTAACTAACTAACTAACTAACTAACTAACTAATTAATTAACTAACTAACTAACTAACTAATTAACTAACTAACTAACTAATTAACTAACTAACTAACTAACTAACTAATTAACTAACTAGCTAACTACGTAACAAACTAACTAACTAACTAACTAACTAAATAACTAACTAACTAGCTAACTAACTAAATAACTAACTAACTAGCTAACTAACCAACTAACAAACTAACTAACTAACTAAATAACTAACTAACTAACTAACCAACTAACAAACTAACTAACTAACTAAATAACTAACTAACTAACTAACCAACTAACTAGCTAACTAACTAACTAACTAACTAACTAACTAACTAACTAGCTAGCTAGCTAACTAACTAACTAACTAACTAGCTAACTAACTAACTAACTAGCTAGCTAATTAACTAACTAACTAACTAACTAGCTAGCTAACTAACAAACTAACTGACTGACTGACTGATTGATTGACTGACTGACTGACTGACTGACTAACTAACTGACTAACTAACTAACTGACTGTAGACACAGTTTACTTGACATCTGCTCTCTGATATCAATCGTAGTGAGAGAAAGGCGTTTGGTGTATACGGTTGTATGCTTGTGAAAGATGGACAATTAGGAGATATTCAAAGCAATGTTTCCATACAATTTAGCCCAGGCTTAGTGCTATGTAACACAATGTAATAAAAGGTCGTCATCTGATGGTTATGCCTTTCTGCTCTTCTACAAGTGCATATCAATACCCGTATATTCATTTCTCACACAGAACCACTTATTATCAAAACTTACTGACCCGTGTAAGAGCAGTGACAAATAGTTACGTGGCTTTGAATGCAGTTGTTTTATAGAAAAATATGTGCTGTGAAAGAAGGACCGATCTGGGTCGATTCGATACATCGTATTCAGAGCACATCCTGCGCGCCCAAATGTTGACGGGGTGCTTCGACCTGGTACCTAACACACCAGGCTTTGACCTGTTATAATCTGACACACCAGGAGGGCCCTAGCCATTAGGCAGAAGATTTCGAGCAATGCAATCGTTTCCCCGGTTCTGGGTGCACTTTTTTACGTCGCCAATCTTGAAGGTTTGAAGACAGCTCTATTTATAGACGCAGTAGAGAAACGGATGTAGTTCGACTCTTGGTTGTTTTACCTCTTCTTCTTTCATACCTTCTTTCACGACTTCTCTAATTGCAGCAGCTCAATACACATCTTATATATAAAAAAGACTGTATGTGTGTGTGTGTGTGTGTGTGTGTGTGTGTGTGTGTGTGTGTATGTCCTTTATGCGTTCGCGAACGGTCTATGCGATTGAGATGAAATTTTCTACACGTCTTCCTCTCATTCCCGCGCTGCCAACTGTCATATTTTTTTTAGTGTGAAATCGGCTACTTACTTAATATTATTTAATATTTCATTTTTCATTATAGTTTCAATATAGCGAGGGGGCTTAACTCTAGAAACGTTATTTCAAGGGGCATAACTTTTAATAACATTGCTATATACCTTATAGTCATAATGTTGCATGGTTTTCAAAAATTTATAAACTCTTTGTCTATAGTTATTTACCGGCATATGAGTTATAATAAATCATGATATAATTTTTAAGGCATTTTCAAAGTTTTCATAAAAATAATGCATAATGCATAACATTGTAACTCATCTTTTTATGCTTAAAGAAGTTATCTACAGTCATGACGGTTATTAACATTTACATTGGCACCTTTCCGTCTTGACAGACGATAGTTTGGTACATTGTGCTTCAAAAAGGCTTAATAACTACGATCCATGGCGGTGGCGAGTGTGGCGGGTAAGGCCAATTCTTGCTGCAAATGTTTGCCCACAGTAGGTGCATGTGAAAACATGGTCACTTCCACCACTTTGCACCATCTTACGTCTCTCACGCTCTGTGTGTGCTTTATCTGCAATCATTTTCTCCTTTGTCTTTATTCCGTTTCTGATAGTTGCCCTCCATGCAACACGTTCAGCGGCGACGTGCTCCCAATGTGCATTATCAATGCCTGTATCAATCATGTCCCGCTTACACACATCTTTGTATCGTAGTAGAGGCCGACCCTGAGATCTCCTACCCGTCTGTAATTCACCAAAAAAGATGTCCTTTGGTATTCTACCATCATCCATCCTCCTAACGTGTCCTATCCATCTAAGTCTACGAAGACTGAGCATGGAATACACCGTCACACAACCTGATCTTTCCAATACTTCAGTATTTGTGATTTTGTCTTGCCACTTAATACCCAGTATTCTTCGCAGACACCGCATATGAAAGCTGTTTAGAGGCCACCATCTGAGCGTGAGTGAATGTATATACCGTCATCCTGATCACGAAAGGCATATTTCAGTAGAAGTGAAAAGTATATCCTAAAGAGGGTGGGGGCTAGTACACAGCCTTGCTTAACTCCACTCTTGATTTCAAACTCTTCTGAAGTTGAGTCATCAAACTTGATTATACCCTTCATGCCTGTGTGGAACGATTCCACAATGGACAGAAGAGTTGGTGAGCAGCCAATCTTCTTTAGTGCTTTGAACAGACCCTCACGACTGACCAAATCGAATGCCTTTTTGAGGTCGATGAAAGCAATAAACAGTGGCTGATTTTGTTCCCTCCCAGCATTTTTCTTGCATCTGTCGCAATGAGAATATCATATCAATGGTAGACCGGTTCTGACGGAAGCCGCACTGTGATTCGGGGTAGACTTGATCTCCCAGGTCTTGAAGTCTGTGCAGGACAATTCTGGCAAATACTTTCCCAACAATACACAGAAGTGAGATACCCCTATAGTTGTTACAGTCGCTCCGATCTCCCTTGTTCTTGTACAGCTTTATGATGTTTGAATCTTTGAAATCCTGAGGGACTTGTCCTTCTCGCCAGCATAGCTCTATTAGCTGGTGGATCTGTAATGCGAGTGTGTCTTGCCCACTCCTGATCACCTCTATTGGAATCCCATCCTTACCTGGAGCCTTGCCAGATGCAAGCTCATTTATAGCAAACTTAACTTCTGTTAGAGTGGGAAGTGTGTCCAGGTGGTCAAGAGTTGGCAGGGCCTCTATGGCGTTGAGGGCATCATCCGCTAGCTTGGTCTCACTTGAGTAAAGCTCTAAATAGTGCTCGACCCATCTGTCCATCTGCTGTTTCTTATCAGTGATGATTTCTCCAGTCAAGGTTTTCAGGGGTGCACTTCTTTTGATCATTTGACCACAGGCTTTCTTTATTCCTTAATACATGCTTCTGATGTTTCCCTTATCACTTGCGATTTGAATGGACTCACATAACTTGATCCAATAGTCATTCGCACACTGCCTGGCAGCCTTTTGTACATCCTTCCTCGCTTGCTTCAGCTCACTCAGAGTGTTACGCGTTGGTCTTTCCTTGTTTCTTAAGAGAGCTTTCTTCTTTTTATCAATCAAGGGCTGCAGTATCTGGCTGTTTGCCGCAAACCAGTCCTGCCTCTTATGATCCACAGTGCCGTAAACCCCTACCGCTGTTTTATAAATAGTTTCCTTAAGTTTACTCCATTTATCATTTACTATACAATTTTCTGATGTATCATTGAAAGCGTCTTCAAGTTGCTGTTGAAATTCAAAGCACTTTCCAGGATCGTGAGTGTTAGTAATATTAATCCTGGGGCTAGACTTGTGTTTAGCTGTGTAGATTCTCTTTGGTCTCAGTCTAACCCTTGCAACAATCAAAGAATGATCTGTATCACAGTCAGCACTGTGGTAACTTCGAGTTAATGATGTATGGTTCAGATGTTGTCTCCGTGTGATAATGAAGTCCAGCTGATGCCAATGGCTGGATCTTGGATGTTTCCATGTGAATTTATGCATCTCTTTTGTTTTAAAAAAGGAGTTTGTAATACATAGGTCATTTCTAGTGCAAAGCTCCAGCAGCCTTTGCCCATTATCATTCATGCGACCGATGTTGTATTTTCCAAGGCACACTGGCCATGAACTCGAGTCCTTGCCCACACGAGCATTGAAATCACCGAGCATATAAATGTAGTCGGATTTTGGAACTGCCTTGATCGCAGAGTCTAGCTGCTCATAGAACATATCCTTCACATCATCAGAGGAAGCAAGTGTCGGTGCATATGCAGTGAGAATGGTGGCAAATCCCCAAGAGGTTGCCAAGCGCAGTGATAATAATCTTTCATTACCTCCAGCTGGGATATCAATCATTCCCAGTAGCGAATTCTTCACTGCAAAGCCCACACCATGTTGCCTTTTTTCTGCCTGCCCTCTTCCTTTCCAAAAAAAAGGTATAATTGTTTTCCCTGAGTGACCCTTCCTCAGCGAGGCGAGTCTCCTGCAGGCCAGCAATATCAATGTTAAGACGATTGAGTTCAGCATCAATCACAGCCGTTTTTCTCACATCGTCAATATTTGTCAAGTCAGTGGAAAATCCTGGACACATGGTTCTCACGTTCCAGGTTGCAAGCCGTAGCTTGAGATTTCTATTCTTTTTATTAGTACCTGGTGCATTGGTTTTACAGCCTGCGATTCAGATTTTGTCCTAGCCCCAAGCACCAATTGAATCAGGCAGGCTGTGGCGGATCAGCACCTAATTGGCTGGGGGCTGCCCAGCTTGAGGCGGGCGGTAGCTGATCAGTGACACCTGTAGGTGTCTCCCACCGTCAGAGGCAACGCGTGGCGCCCCATGTCTACGCCAACTGACAAGGACTTATAATCCGTAACAGTTGCCTCTCGCTTTGATTCCGAGACCGGTTAAGACCAGGGATGGAGTTATTGCCTCTTCATAGCACAAAGCCTGGGCTAGAATAAAGAAACCATGTGTTGCCCATGCAGCACGATCCCTCTCTCGGCCTGCCTAGTTCACTCCAGAGGAAAGTTGCCACCTATAATCTGGAACAAGACAAGCTGCAGAAGCTGCCGGATCAGCAAAGCAATGCTCTAACTGTCCGCCTGTCGGAGCTTCGATCCTAGACCAGCTGCCAACCAAGGCTTAGGGCCTGGTCTGCCCTGCCATGACTTATTTTGTCTTTGGGTTGCATTTCCTCGCACCAGGATAAGGCTAGTACCCTCCCAATTGCGCTCTTCCGCCCGAATCCGTTGGCACAATGTGGGGTATCGGGTTTGGTAAGCGCCGCCCAACATTCGGCGATCATATAAAGCAGGTAGTACCGTCTACTGTCATGCGGTAGCTCAGTCATATCTGACTAAGACCTGACTATATTAGCAGTTATATATTATTTTATATATATTTTTTATCTAAATTTTTCTATCTATATCTTTATCTATATTAGCGGTTATTAAC
Organism: Cepaea hortensis; assembly: GCA_963921405.1. Classification (NCBI taxonomy): domain Eukaryota; kingdom Metazoa; phylum Mollusca; class Gastropoda; order Stylommatophora; family Helicidae; genus Cepaea; species Cepaea hortensis. The sequence goes on along the minus strand of OY992876.1, from coordinate 515,914,470 downwards.
AACATAATAAATAAATAATAGTTACCTTATCTCTATCAAGTTTGAAGATTTTATATTTCTTTACACTGTCGCCAACTCTAAGAAGACATGGAACAACTTCAGCCATTATTAAATCTACAGGCATTTGCGTTATAATCCTCCTCCTCCTCCTCTCAGTTAACAACAGTTTTCATTAAAAAATAATGGATGGTGTGTGGAAGGACATTCTTTTAAGTTACTTTTTTTTGTTGTATGAATTTAATGAGACGCTCCTCCTCCTACCCTCTTCCTCCTTCCCTCCCCCGCCTCCCTCTCCCTCCTCTTCCTCCTCCATCCTCCTCCCTCTTCCTCCTCCTCCTCCCTCCTCCTCCCTCTTCCTCCTCCTCCCTCCTCCTCCCTCTTCCTCCTCCTCCCTCCTCCTAATCACTCCTCTTCCTTCCTCCTCCTCCCTCCTCCTCCCTTCTCCTCCCCCTCCTCCTCCCCCTCATCCCTCCTCCTCCTTCTCCTCCTCCTTCCTCCCTCCTCCTCCTCCCTCCTCCTTTCTCCCTCCTCCCTTCTCCCCTCCTCCTCCCTCCTCCTCCATCTCCTCCTCCTCATCCCTCCTCATCCCTCCTCCTCTCTCCTCCTCCCTCCTCATCCTCCCTCCTCATCCTCCCTCCTCCTCCTCCCCCTCCTTCTCCTCCCTCCTCCTTCTCCCTCCTCCTTCTCCCTCCTCCTCCCTCCTCCCTCTCCCTCCTCCTCCCTCTCCCTCCTCCTCCCTCCTCCTCCCCCTCCTCCTCCTGTGTTCTCCTCCTCCCTCCTTCTCCCTCCTCCTCCTCCTTCTTCTTCCTCCTTCTCCCTCTTTCTCCTCCCTCCTACTCCCTCCTCCTTCTCCCTCCGCCTCCTCCTCCTCTCTCCTCCTCCTCCTCCCTCCTCCTCCCTCTTCCTCCCTCTCCTCCCTCCTCCTCCCTCCTCCTCCTCCCTCCTCCTCCTCCCTCCTACTCTTCCCTCCTACTCCTCCCTCCTCCTAATCCCTCCTCCTCCTAATCCCTCCTCCTCCCTCCTATTCCTCCCTACTCCTCCTGTCCCCTCCTCCTCCCTCCTCCACCTCCCTCTTCCTCCTCCCTCCTCCATTTACCCAAGACAGACAGACAGACAGATAGTCGGGAACGGGAGCTTATATGACTACGTATATGATTTAAATGAGATGCTCTCCACCATGGGCTGGGCCGGGTCAGACAGACAGACAGACAGACAGACAGACAGACAGACAGACAGACAGACAGACCGACCGACCGACCGACCGACCGACCGACCGACCGACCGACCGACCGACCGACCGACCGACCGACCGACCGACCGACCGACCGACCGACCGACGGACGGACGGACGGACGGACGGACGGACGGACGGACGGACGGACGGACGGACGGACGGACGGACGGACGGACGGACGGACGGACGGACGGACGGACGGACGGACGGACGGACGGACGGACGGACGGACGGACGGACGGACGGACGGACGGACGGACGGACGGACGGACGGACGGACGGACAGACAGACAGACAGACAGACAGACAGACAGACAGACAGACAGACAGACAGACAGACAGATAGTCGGGAACGGGAACGGGAGCTTATATGACTACTTATATGAATTAAATGAGATGCTCCCAGCCAGGTGTGGGCGAAGCCGGGCCGGGTCAGATAGACAGACAGACAGACAGACAGACAGTGAGATAGATAGTCGGGAACGGGAACGGGAGCTTATATGACTACTTATATGAATTAAATGAGATGCTTCCCACCAGGACCTGTGCGAAGCCGGGCCGGGTCAGCTAGTATTAAAATAAAAACACAGTGAAAGACTGCATTAAAGGACTTGGTTGTGACAGTAATTGCAGCAGCTCAATACACATACTAAAATAATGTTCGCTTGAAAAAAATTTCGCTTGAAATGTGAAAAAAAAAAGAAGAAAAAAACAAACAAACTGCAGTTTTGTCTCTCATATAGTTCACTCTGTGGTCCACAGAGTTTATCTTTCACTGTCGTTTCTCTAGGCCAGAAGGTTTGTCTATGTATATCGTACTTCAGGCAGTCCTGGTGTATGTGATCTGCTGCCTGCGGGGCCGGTCCACATGTGATCATGACTGATTTGCCAATCTTGAATTGTCCATACAAGTGGTTGTGTAATCTATTGTAGTGTGTAATGTTTTGTCAGCGAGTAGTATGTAATGTCCTGTCTCCATGTAATGTTTAATGTGTCTTTCTTGTCTCATTTTTACTTCGACTTGTTTATAATGTCTTTATTTAGAAATCCCAAGTCTCTAAATCTGCCTTGTTCTGTGTGCTTATTGTTCGCTTCCTAAAGACAGAAGAACGACATGGTTGTAGTGGCTAGACGCTAGCCTGCTGGCCCGTTTATCATGAGTTCGATGCGTGTCTACTCGTTTGAAACACGTCACCTGGGTTCCCAGATCGACCCAGTTTTAAATGGTTACTAAGAAATGCCTTTGGAAGTAAAAGCAACCGGTGTGACACTGATCACATCAGCTAGCAAGTGACGAGTGGCCTATACAATATGTTTTAGCACCATGTCATGAGGTTACGAAAGGAATTTGTAATCCCGTATACCGCGTTCGAAACACAGCTGCGGGAGATTTGAAAGCTGACCGCCTTGCGTTGATTTTAATATAGGGTGTATTTTTAATGACTGTGCAGTGTTTGAAAATATTGGCGGTCCAAATTTAGTATTCACCCTCTGTGGAGTTCATGCAACATAATAGGTAAATACAAAACTTGGAACGGCAGTATTTTCAAAAACTGCACAGTCATTAAAGGTATACCCTTTAGAATGGTACGGGTACTGGTCGTTCAGAAAGCAATGACAAGCGACTGAATATAAACTTGCCAAGAAATCACAAACAAAAAAAATGTTGCTGGTTGAGGGCACAGGGCAATGTGTGGTTCCTGGATGGTAGGCCAGGGACTGTGCAGCACACAGATGGACACAGGGCAATGTGTGGTTCCTGGATGGTAGGCCAGGGACTGTGCAGCACACAGATGGACACATGGCACTGATGCCACGTGGACATAAGTATGCACGAGTTAAGGGGAACTGGCAAAAGAATCGATAATCTTTTTCGCCACACAGTGAAGAGAGCGACGTTCTGCAAAAGGTCTGCTACACAGGGATGATATTCTGATGCTTCTTCAGCTGCTGCCAGAATTGTGTTCTGAATTTGCTGCGTCGGGATATCTAAAATAATTGTTGTTTATTACTTAGTTACTTAGTTAGTTAGGTAGTTAGTTAGTTAGTTAGTTAGTTAGTTAAATAATTAGATAGATAGGTAGTTAGCTAGCTAGTTAATTAATTAGATAGTTAGATAGTTAGTTAGTTAGTTAGTTAGTTAGTTAGTTAGTTAAGTAGTTAGTTAGTTAGGTAGTTAGTTAGTTAGTTAGTTAGTTAAATAATTAGATAGATAGGTAGTTAGCTAGCTAGTTAATTAATTAGATAGTTAGATAGTTAGTTAGTTAGTTAGTTAGTTAGTTAGTTAAGTAGTTAGTTAGTTAGTTAGTTAGTTAGATAGGTAGTTAGTTAGTTAGTTAGTTAGGTAGTTAGTTAGTTAGTTAGTTAGTTAGGTAGTTAGTTAGTTAGTTAGTTAGTTAAATAATTAGATAGATAGGTAGTTAGCTAGCTAGTTAATTAATTAGATAGTTAGATAGTTAGTTAGTTAGTTAGTTAGTTAGTTAGTTAAGTAGTTAGTTAGTTAGTTAGTTAGTTAGTTAGGTAGTTAGTTAGTTAGTTAGTTAGTTAGGTAGTTAGTTAGTTAGTTAGTTAGTTAGTTAGTAGTTAGTTAGTTAGTTAGTTAGTTAGTTAGTTAGTTAGTTAGTTAGTTAGTTAGTTAGTTAGGTAGTTAGTTAGGTAGTTAGTTAGGTAGTTAGTTAGTTAGTTAGTTAGTTAGTTAGTTAAATAATTAGATAGATAGGTAGTTAGCTAGCTAGTTAATTAATTAGATAGTTAGTTAGTTAGTTAGTTAGTTAGTTAGTTAGGTAGTTAGTTAGTTAGTTAGTTAGTTAGTTAGGTAGTTAGTTAGTTAGTTAGTTAGTTAGTTAGTTAGTTAGTTAGTTAGTTAAATAATTAGATAGATAGGTAGTTAGCTAGCTAGTTAATTAATTAGATAGTTAGTTAGTTAGTTAGTTAGTTAGTTAAATAATTAGATAGATAGGTAGTTAGCTAGCTAGTTAATTAATTAGATAGATAGTTAGTTAGTTAGTTAGTTAGTTAGTTAGTTAAATAATTAGATAGATAGGTAGTTAGCTAGCTAGTTAATTAATTAGATAGTTAGTTAGTTAGGTAGTTAGTTAGTTAGTTAGTTAGTTAGTTAGTTAGTTAGTTAGTTAGTTAGTTAAATAATTAGATAGATATTTAATTAGCTAGCTAGTTAATTAATTAATTAGTTAGTTAATTAGTTAGTTAGCTCGTTAACTAATTAAATAGTTAGTTAGTTAGTTAGTTAGTTAGTTAGTTAGTTAGTTAGTTAGTTAAATAATTAGATAGATAGGTAGTTAGCTAGCTAGTTAATTAATTAGATAGTTAGTTAGTTAGTTAGTTAGTTAGTTAGTTAGTTAGTTAGTTAGTTAAATAATTAGATAGATAGGTAGTTAGCTAGCTAGTTAATTAATTAGTTAGTTAGTTAGTTAGTTAGTTAGTTAGTTAGTTAAATAATTAGATAGATAGGTAGTTAGCTAGCTAGTTAATTAATTAGATAGTTAGTTAGTTAGTTAGTTAGTTAGTTAGTTAAATAATTAGATAGATAGGTAGTTAGCTAGCTAGTTAATTAATTAGATAGTTAGTTAGTTAGTTAGTTAGTTAGTTAGTTAAATAATTAGATAGATAGGTAGTTAGCTAGCTAGTTAATTAATTAGATAGTTAGTTAGTTAGTTAGTTAGTTAGTTAGTCAGTTAGTTAGTTAGTTAGTTAGGTAGTTAGTTAAATAATTAGATAGATAGGTAGTTAGCTAGCTAGTTAATTAATTAGATAGTTAGTTAGTTAGTTAGTTAGTTAGTTAAATAATTAGATAGAACGAACGAACGAACGAACAGACTTTATTTTCAAAGGGTAACAAATTGGGCATGCAGGCCCGTCTTACATTCGGCCCTTCCAATCATTCATCTTTCTTTCATCAACAGTGCATAGGAAAAAAAAACATTGTCACATGAATTTTGTAAACATAAACAATGCATATTACTATGTTATGAGACACATCCACCACCCACCCACACATCCCCCATTCACTCCAACTTCCCCACCCAACCACACACACATACAATACATTCCCCCACCCATCAACCACATCCCTACACCTACACATCTCCCCACCCACACACACCTCTCACCCACCACACATCCCATCCACCCACACCCCAAGCACACATACATTCAATAACCCACACATCCCCCACCTACACACATCTCCCCACCCACTCACATATCCTCTACCCGTCCCATTTCCCACCAACAATCACTCACCCAATATCCTCCTCCACCCACACACCTCCAACCACCCAACCAAACACACATTCCTCAGCCACACACATGTCGCCCCGTCAACTCACATATTCCGCACCTACCCACACACAAATTCCGCACTCACCCACATAATCTCCCATCTCCCCCAGCCCACTCACAGATCCCGAGCCCGCACCTACAAACAACCCCCACCATCTCCTAACCTGCACACACTCACCCACCCACATATCCTCTACCCACCCACACATCATCTACCCACCCATCCCCCAACCAAACATCCCTTAACCACACACCCTTACTTATATACAATCACCCACCCACACATCCTCTACCCAACCACACATCATCCACCCAACCACACATCCTCCATCCACCCATTCCCCCAGCCACACATCCCTTAACCACACACTCCTACCCATATACACACACATCCCCACCCACGCACAATCTCCCCACCCATACTAACATCCCTCACACACATCCCCACCCACCAACACATTCCCCATTCACAAACACACACATCCCATCCACGCACACACAACCCATACATTCATCCCCTCACACATCCCTAGACACACGTACTTATCCCTCAACCACTAACACCCACACATCCCTTACCCACTCATCAACACATACATCTCCTATCTACCCACCCACACTCACACATCCCAACCACCCATCTAAGCACACATCCCCCACCCTCACACACATCCTTCACCCACCCACAAACCCAACCACACCTTCACCCACCCACACAAACATCATTTAACCACACCCAGCTCCCCTCCCACACAATACCACACCCACACACATCCCAAAGACACATCCCTCACCCACACACACATCTATCCACACATCTCCTACCCATCCACACATCCCCCAACTACAATCACCCTCACTACCCACACATACATCCTTCATTCAGCCACACACACCCCCACCCTGCCAGACATATCCCCCACCCACACACACATCTCCAAATCCATCACCCACACCCATCACGCACCCATCCCCCAACCCACACACCCCCACACACATTCACCCACACATCTCTCACCCACACACACTCCCCACCCATCTACCCAAACATCCCACACCCATACACATCCCTCACCCACACACACATCCCCAAACCCACAACCACCCCCACCTGCACACATCTCCCACCCACCACATATTCCCACACCCACATCTCCCCACCCACACATATACCCCCACCCATCCCATAACCCACCATCAATCATCCACCAACATATCCTCCTCCACCCACTCACCCACAACCACCTACACAAACACACATCCCCACCCACAAACACATCTCCCCATACACCCATACATCTCGCACGCACCCACACACAATCCCCCACCCTCCCACACACAATCCCCCACCCACCCACACAAACTCACCCCTCCCACCCACACATCCTGAGCCCACCCACACACATCACGAATCCACCCACACACACATCCCCCCGATCCCCCAACCTACTATTATGATCAAACTCCCACACTTTACACACACATACAGTGACGATTGTCGTGAGCATTGTCGCAAAATTGTAAAGAAAATGAAGAAAAATTGTACATATACATTTTGTAACTTAAAAATTAGTGATGCAATTCAACTCTCTCTCTCCCCCCCCCCCTCTCTCTCTCTCTCTCTCTCTCTCTCTCTCTCTCTCTCTCTCTCTCTCTCTCTCTCTCTCTCTCTCTCACTAACGCTCTCACTCACATTACAGTAATGTTATATTATACATGATAAAATCAAGTGTCGTACATACAAAATGATAATGTGAAAGATGAAAATACACAAAAAATATGGAATGGCATGTTACAGGACATGCGAGCACTGAATTCTCTCTCTCTCTCTCTCTCTCTCTCTCTCTCTCTCTCTCTCTCTCTCTCTCTCTCTCTCTCTCTCTCTCTCTCTCTCTTACACAGACACACACACATTCCCCACACACACACACATATCCCTCACATACACACCCATACATACATCCTCACATCTAGACAAATACTTTATGCCTCACATGATCACTGAAGCTAATAAGAACAAACTCCCACACTTTACACACAATTGAGACACTGACGAATGTCGTGAGAATTCTCCCAATTGCAAGAAGTGGAGAAAAAATTGTACATATACATTATGTAGCGTAAAAATTAGTGATGCAATTCAACTCTTTCTCTCTCTCTCTCTCTCTCTCTCTCTCTCTCTCTCTCTCTCTCTCTCTCTCTCTCTCTCTCTCTCTCTCTCTTGCGCTCTCTTTACATACACACACTCTCACACTCATTCACTCTCTCTCTCTTACTTACACTCACTAACTCTCTCACTTGCTTTACAGTAATTTACATGAATTCATTTTATGCATGTTAAAATCAAGTGCATCAAAATGATAATATGAAAAAAAATGAGAATACACAAAACATGTGGATCAGCATGTTAGATGTCATGCGTGCGCTCAACTCTCTCTCTCTCTCTCTCTCTCTCTCTCTCTCTCTCTCTCTCTCTCTCTCTCTCTCCTCTCTCACACACATGTACATACACACACCCACACACATCATACCCACGCAATACACACACCTGCACACATCCATATACTTACTCACACGTACTCACATAACACCCGAATATACACTCCCTCGCATACACTGCATGCATGCACACTTACACATACAAAGATATACTATACATACACGAGCACACACACACAGACTCATCCATACACACATACACACACGCACATGCATATAAACGCATATAAACACATGAACGTACACTTTAACACACGTACAGACATACACACAGAGTCACACACAGATACACACATGTACACACATATACACACATACACACATCAGACATGCACACACATACATTACACTTTCTCATGCACTCTCTCATTTACCCACGCTCTCTCTTTTACCCACTCACTCGCTCTCACACTCACTCATTCGTGCACATACACGCATACCCACAAATTCTCTCTCACTCACTCACGCTCCCTTACTCACTCATTTACTCGATGACTCTCTAACTCACACTCACTCACTAACTTTCACACTCTATCACACAGACAGGCAGACACACAACACACCCACTCTCTCAGATTCACTCATTCTCTAACTAAATCTCTCACACATATGTCCACACACTCACTCACTTTTACACTCACTCAGGCACACGCGCAGCATACTCTCTCACTCTCTCTCTATCATACTAATTCTTCCACTCACACTCTTTCTCACTCACTCTCTCACCCTCTGTCTCGTTCACACACATACAGTGAAGAATGACAGTGGAAAAATGATACTAGTAGGTGACTTATGGAGGCATATAGTCGGTATGAAGTAAGTATTGAAAGAGTTTTCGGTTGAATGTGTAGGGACTCATTGGTGTTTTCAGTTCTGTTGGAAGGCTATTCCACAAGTGAGCACCAGAATATGCGAAACAAGTTTTGTATAAGTCCAATCTAGGCTTAGGAAGCTGTAATAAATTTAAGCGCTTACTGTTCATTGCATTAGATTGAATTAACGGTAGAAGATACTCTGGGATATTTTCAGATATAATTTTATTCACTAATTTGGCTTTGTTAAAAAGGAAGCGCTTTTGAAGTGGTAGAAGTCTTAGATGGCTGTATAATTTATTATTTTCAACGTGCTTTATGCTAGAAACTAGACGTATAGCGCGGTTTTGAAGCGACCACAATCGTTTCATATTAGATTTAGGGCAGCCATCCCAGACTGTGGAACAATAATCGAGAGGTGATTGGATATAGGATGCATAGAATATTTTACGTGTGCTTTCAACCAAAAAGTGCTGAATGTTAGCAAGTTGGTAAACTTTGTGTGCTATTCTCTTGGTAAGGGCGTGAACATGAGAGCTCCAGTTTAAATGTCTGTCAATTAAAAGACCTAATGTTTTATGTTTATTTACATTAATTATAGGTAACGTGTCCACGTGGAGCTCGAGCGGTGTCCCAGTTATGGCTAGGGTCTGTAGTTTTTGTCTGGTCGTTATTAACATGGATTTGGTTTTGTCGATGTTAATTAACATGCGATTTTCATTGCTCCATCTACTAAGGTTGTCAAGATCGTTTTGTAAAGAGCTCTCTAAGTCACAAAGGCTCTCTTGACTTGTGTAAATAGTGCAGTCGTCCGCAAATAGATCACACGAAGTATTGAGGTATAAAGGAAGATCATTAATATACACTGCAAAAAGCAGCGGACCTAGTATTGAGCCCTGAGGCACCCCAAAATTAAGTTGTGTGGGTCTTGATAGACAGTATAGGTAGTTAGCTAGCTAGTTAATTAATTAGATAGTTAGTTAGTTAGTTAGTTAGTTAGTTAAATAATTAGATAGATAGGTAGTTAGCTAGCTAGTTAATTAATTAGATAGTTAGTTAGTTAGTTAGTTAGTTAAATAATTAGATAGATAGGTAGTTAGCTAGCTAGTTAATTAATTAGATAGTTAGTTAGTTAGTTAGTTAGTTAGTTGGTTAGTTAGTTAGTTAGTTAAATAATTAGATAGATAGGTAGTTAGCTAGCTAGTTAATTAATTAGATAGTTAGTTAGGTAGTTAGTTAGTTAGTTAGTTAGTTAGTTAGTTAGTTAGTTAGTTAGTTAGTTAAATAATTAGATAGATATTTATTTAGCTAGCTAGTTAATTAATTAATTAGTTAGTTAGCTCGTTAACTAATTAAATAGTTAGTTAGTTAGTTAGTTAGTTAGTTAGTTAGTTAGTTAGTTAGTTGGTTGGTTGGTTGGTTGGTTGATTGGTTGGTTGGTTAGGTAGGTAGTTAGTTAGTTAGTTAGTTAGTTAGTTAGTTAGTTTGTTAGTTAGTTTAGTTTAGTTAGTTAATTGGTTGGTTGGTTGTTTGGTTAATTGGTTGGTTGGTTGTTTGATTAATTGGTTGGTTGATGGGCTGGTTAATTGATTGTTTGGTTGATTGATTGGTTGATTGGTTGGTTTGTTGGTTAGTTAGATGGTTGGCTGTTTGGTTGGTTCGTTGGTTAGTCGATTAGTTGATTGGTTGTTTGGTTGGTTAGTTAGTTGGCTGACAGGCTGGCTGGTTAGTTAGTAAGTTATCTGTTGAGGTAACATCCTTGCACTCCGGACATGTTCATAGGTGCTCAGATTCTCTCTCTCCACCACTACCCCAACATATGCTCCAGCGTCCGGTGGCAAATAGTGCCAGTTCTGTGTTGGTTGAAGAGGCCCCTCAATCTCCCGATGTGCTTCTCATGTCTGGCCGTGCCAATTCTTACTCCCAAATCTCTTATTCTGGACAATGATGTGAATTCACTAGCGTTAAAGTCCTCCTCGCTCCACAATAGCTTTAAGAGCTCTTGTTTGCTTCGGCACTGCATCGAAGCGGCTACATTGTGCAGTGCTGCACTGGGACATTTACACACAATCATACCTACAGCGGATGTCCGCCATGACACGGCGCTGATAACAAAAGCAAACACCAACATTACACAAGGTGTGGTTAGACTGATAAATGTCACACACAAAGACACATAGACACATACACATACACATTCATACACACACATACACACACTCACAGATCCCCCCGCCATATATACACAAACACAGACACACACACTCACACAGACACGCACACGCACACAGACACACAGACACACACACACACACACAGGCACACTGAAAAATATACCACATAGACGAACACAGACACGCAACACACACACAGGCACACAGATTAACACTCCCCTCCCCCAATCCACGCACAGACACACACGCACACATACAGACGCACACAAACACATAGACACACCCTGAGAAATATCGCACACACAGATACACAGATTGCCGCCGTCTCCCACCCCTCACTCACAAACACACAGACACACACTGAAGAATATAACACACATAGACACACACAGAAACACACACACACACGCACACACACTCACACTGAAAAATATTATTGACACAGACACATACACACACACATGCAGACAAACTCGCACATACATATAAAAAAAAAACACACACAAACAGACAAAACCACATGCACATAATTACCAGTTTCACCCTACATTAAACAAAATGTAAAAAAAAAAATATGTATATCAACGCACGAACTCCGTAGTACGGTCGAGGAACCAAATACGCGGCATGCATACGTTGGTATGCCATACGCGCTATAAAGCAGACATCTACGCATTACAACGGACTATATGCACCACTCAAAGCAAACGTTGATCGCAGAAAAAGATGAAATTACACTCTATAAATATTCATTTGTTAGTATGTGTACACATTTTGCAATGTTATCTCTGTCAGTGGCGCTGATCGTTCTGAATTCCACCGGCACAAAGTTGTTTAACGTGATCAACATGCATGTGACACCTGGTAGATATTTGCCTTTGTCCAAGAAGGCTTGAAATGCCATCTATCCCAAAAGTTAGAGCGAGTAAACAACTTCATTGTCGTCATCATCATAATAGTCGTCATCATTACCGTCGTCATCATCATTGTCGTCATCGTCATCATAGTCGTCATCATTACCGTCGTCATCATCATTGTCGTCATCGTCATGATCATCATCGTCATCATAATCATCCTCATTGAGCGTGAGCGTTGTTCATGAGTGTGAGGGACCCCCGCGTTCCATCCTGATGAATACTTGACACATCAATCATGCAAGTTCAGACACATAGAACAAACGTAGACGTCAGTGCCGCACATTGCTTTATTCTGTCTCTGTTTCCAGGACTGGACATATCTCACAAGATTCTGTTTTCTCAGCGGGCAAGGGAAAATGGATTACCTTCTGGAGTACCCGGTCGTAAGTCTGTTGTGTTTGTTGTACTTCTTGTACTCATCATGCTTCGGGCGGAGAAGCGCGACTGAGGGGTGGGGGGTGGGAGAGAAAGTGGGGGTACAAGCTTTACGCTGGTGCGACTAAATGCAACCTAAAGACTAAATGTAATGGCGGGGAAGACCAGGCTCTAGACTTTATTCGACAACTGGTCTGGAATCGAAGCTTCGAAAGGTGGACAGTTAGAGCAGACACAAAGACGATGGAAACCTGGACCAGCGACACACCACAAGCCTCCTACGTCATCGATTGGACGGCACATTTTGGAAACCGATGACGTGATTGATAGGAACAATGCGTTTTGCGTGTTCTTTAAAATAGTCGCATGTGCAAGGTGGCAACAGCGATCATCATTAATCTGCATTAGCCAGTTTTGTGCAAACATAAAGACATGATAGTCAGTTTAAAATTACCGTATATAATTGAAATTACTGTGTGAATATGGGTATATTTCAGCTTGAAGGATTAATTTAATTACTTTAGTTTATGTTGAGTGAATTATGCAATATGTAACACGAGATGCAGCGAAATATGCCAATCGTGTCATCTGTTATTTGTGCTTTTTTAAACATTCAAACGCACTACGGGAAAACATTGTTTCTGCAGATGGAGTTGTTTCAGATGTATTGGTGTTCTATTGGAGTTGTTCTATTAGTGTTCCTCTGGAGAGAATGTAAATATTGCAATAAATATTGCAGTGTTATATTGTTTACATTTTCACAGCTTTACCGCTGTTTCACCAAATTTTATTCATATCTGGAGAGAATGGTGCGACAGGGAGTGACCAGAGGACCTGGCTGAAATTAGATACTCGCTGGGCTAGTCACTTGACTAGCATGCCAGATCACATCCTCCATAAAGACATTTTTTTTTTAACGGTGAGTTGCGTTGTGGTAAACGCTTCCAGGGCAGCCAGAGGAAAGCTTTAAAGACACTGAAAATCTCACTGAAAGCTGTAAAAATTCATCACAACACTTGGGAGACTGCTGCCAAAGACGGAAATTCGTGGCGTACATCATTACGCAAGGGTGCAGTCACTTGTGAAGCAAACAGGGCTGCAAGAGCTGTGGAAACAAACAAAACCAAAAAAGGCTGGACAGTAAAACCACTACAGAACACCTTCTCCTAGAACTTCAAGTATTCTCTGCTCACATTGTCAAAGAACATTTCGAGCCAAAATAGGCTTTGCCAGCCATCTTAGAGCTCACGATTCCAAACTTTCAACGCCACTGGATGAAACGAATGGTCATCATCATTCTTGATGAACAAACACCAAGTACCCCTAGGAAAGAGACACATAGTCAGACTGCAACTAGTACCATTACTAATGGGGCTCGTCGCTGGTTGTTGAAGATTAGAATGTCATGAGTCCTGTGGTGTTTCTTCTTTACTCAACTCATCTCAATTCAACTTAACTCATCTCAGCTTACCTCAACTCATCTCACCTTACCTCAACTCATCTCAACTTATCTCAACTCATCTCAACTTACCGAAACACATCTCAACTCAACTCAACTTAGCTCAGCTCAGCTCAGCTTGGCTTAGCTTAGCTTTGCTTAGCTTAGCTTAGCTTAGCTTAGCTTAACTCAACTCAGCCCAACTCAACCCAACTCAGCTCAGCTTAGCTCAACACAACTCAACTCATCTCAGCTTACCTCAACTTAACTCAGCTCAACTAAACTCAGCACAACTCAACTCAGCTCAACTCAACACAACTCAGCTAAACTTACCTCAACCCAGATCAACTCAACTCACCGCAGCTCAATTCATCTCAACTCAACTCAGCTCAACTCAACCTAAATAATTCATTTCCACGTTTATACAACTTTCCAAGTTACACAAAAATATTCTTTGCATTGTTTATGTTTACAACATTCATTTGATGTTTTTTCCTGTATGAATGTAACAAGCACAATTGATGAACGAAAGATGAGTGATTGGAAGGGCCGAATGTAAGACGGGCCTGCGTGCCAAATTTGTGACCCTTCGAAAATAAAGTTTGTTCGTTCAATTTCTGTAAGATATTTCCATTGATGGACATATCTGTTTACATATTTCTAGAGCTACCGTAACTGAATTTTAAAAAATTGAAATAGATGTCAATAAAATATATACTGATAAATATATCAGGATAAAATGTCATCACAATATGACAGATAATAATATGTAAATGGATGTGTATGAGTATCACAATGTACACTTGAATATAGATTTGGATGCAAATATCTACATGGATTTATATGAGGATAAAAATGTCAACATAGATTTATATAAGGATTCAAATATCTACATTGGTTTATATAAGGATAGAAATGTTAATGTGGATTTATATAAGGATAGACGTGTCCATAAGGATTTATATAAGGATATAAATGTATACACGCATGAAGATAATTATACAAATGTTTACAAGGATTTATATAAGAATAGAAGTGTCTATATGGGTTTATATAAGGATACAAATGGCCACATGGATGTAGATAATTATAAAAATGTCTACAACGATTTAAATAATGATACAAATGTCTATATGGATTTATAAAAGGATACAAATGTCTACACGGATTTGTATGAGGATACAAATGTCTACATTGATATAGATAATGATGCAAATGTCTACAATGAGTTGTATAAGCATACAAATGTCTACACAGATTTATGTAAGGATACAAATGTCTATATGGATTTATAAAGGGATATAAATGTGTACACGTATTTATATAAGGATACAAATGTCTACAAGGATGTAGATAATGATACACTTGTCTACACGGATTTAAACGCTTTAAACGAAATGACTCTGAGAATGTAGGTAAAAATAATAGTGTGTATACCAATTTTAAATAAATATGGGATTTGTGAACATACCAGATATATTTCACAAAATACAGCTACATTATCTATTTTCTTTTGCAGGATCACGGTATAGAGAGCATGCTATTCTACTACGACACACCTGGCCAGTGGGCATCAGTCTACCAGACTGACAAGGTACATCTCACTCACGTTAAACTCAAGCGTAGTTCATACTTATTTTTGTGTGTGCTTTCCATATTACCAATGCCCCTCGCCATCAACCCATCTGCCGGTCTGTGAAACAACCCCCATCCCTAGCACTCCTATACAGCATCATCTACTGCTGTCTACACATTGAATGGTGAATGTTCTGCCAGATAAAGCCATTACTTTAACCCTTTTCTTTTCATGTTTATTACATTACTGCTAGTCTCTGTCTAAACAAAATATGTGTTCAATTCATTCATTCATTCATTCATTCATTCAGTAGCATGTCCTTTGCAGAACCTCGCTCCCATAACAACCTTCCGGAAAACCTCTCGATCACAAGCAAGATGTCCCGCGTCTGATACACCCATCTGGAGATCATCCGCCACATCCTGCACCCATCTTCTCTTTGGCCTTCCTCTTCCTCTCTTCCCAGGCATATATCCTTCCATTATTGTTCTCTCCAAACTTTCACGACGTTTCAAGTGACCAAAATACTTCAATTTTCTTTGTTTTATCGTCTTTAATAGCCATCCCTCCCCAATATTCAACTCTTGAAGTATGGATGCATTTGTTCTTTTCTTTAATGTGTTCAATTACTTGTGTTAAATAAAACACATACAGCTACAGATGACATTTTGATTGCTACGTATAACGTGTACGTATAACGTATAATATACATGTACACGTATAAATATAGTCAATCACAGATGACTCGCTGATTGCTACATGTAAATAATAGCCAATCACAGATTACATGATGATTGCTACGTGTAAATAATAGCCAATCACAGATGACATGATGATTGTTACGTGTAAATAATAGCCATCGACAGGCAGAAGAACCAATGAACAAGTCCTTCAAGAAACAAATGAAGATCGTAAACAGATTAGAGACATTAGACGTGGACAACACTTTTGGGTATGTTATGAGAAGAAATGAATTGGAGAACTTGGTGACAACTGGCAAGATCGAAGGGAACAGACCAAGGGGAAGATCGAGAAGCAAATATCTGGATGGCTTGGCCACGTGGCATGGTCGAGACAGAAACACGGAGCTGATCCATGACTCTGGTGATCGAGTGAGATGGAAGAACATGACCGCCCAGGCTTATCGGCATGGCACATGATGGATGGATGGAAATAATAGCCAATCACAGACGCCATGATGATTGCTACAAGTGAATAATACCCAATTACAGATAACGTGTTTATTGGTATACATGAAGAATAGAAAATCACAGATGCTATGTTGATTGCCACACATGAAGAATAACCAATGACAAATAGTATGTTTCTTGGGATGACAGAATTAGCATATTCTGTCCTAGTTTTTACTGGTAATTTTATGTGCTAGTTGTTACTGTAACTATCCATATCCAAACTAATATTTTAAATATCCTTATTACGTTTGTTAATCTAAATGTTTCTGCCCTAATATTTATTTTAAATTGCCTGTCCTTGTTATTCGAAATGTTTCTATCCTAGTTTTTTTGCATATCCTTTACAGGACTTAGCTGTCAACACCAGCATCTTTCAGCTGTATGTTGATCTCTTGGCAAGATTACGCTCAGTAGTTTGCCATTGCTTTCTGAGCGGCCGGCTCACATACCCTGTAAGTTACCGATGCGATTCGAACCACTGCTGATTTGAACCGTCATCACGTTACCTGACGAGAGTATACGAGATTACAGAGAAAAGTCATAACCTCTAAGCCACGAAGCCGGCCTATCCTAGTTACTGTTTTAAATATATATATCCTGATTGTCCTCTTTAAATTCTTCTTTTCTAATTGTTACTTTAGCTTCTTCAGAGCCAAACAAAAAGTAGGATCGGACCTCACATGTTACACGGTCAAAGGAACAAGTATTCTAATGTAAATGTCCGTTCACTGCGCATTAAAATTGCGGAAGATACGAAACACAATAATCAACTCGATGACCTTAACACGGCGATATATTTTCCTTCTGTCCAAACAGAGGGTCACATTTGGAGATATATTATCCTTCGACAATTAATCAGTTAACGGCTTCATTTTTTGAAATTCTTGTGATGAAATATCTGAAACAGAATGTATTAGAATAGAAATAAAAATTTAGCTAACATGGCTCAGATGTTTTTCAAATTATCATTAACATTAAGAATATAAACTATTCACCTTTGACCTGCATAATTATAGATTTTCAAATGTTGTTTATTTCCCCCCAGACTTGTAAAGAAAAAGTGGAAATCCTCGACGCAAACAATGTCTTTACTTTGTTGGAACAGGACTCCATGTGGGTATAGTTGTGTGATGTTTGGGAGTACAGATTCCATGTGGGTATAGTTGTGTGATGTTTGGGAGTACAGATTCCATGTGGGTATAGTTGTGTGATGTTTGGGAGTACAGATTCCATGTGGGTATAGTTGTGTGATGTTTGGGAGTACAGATTCCATGTGGGTATAGTTGTGTGATGTTTGGGAGTACAGATTCCATGTGGGTATAGTTGTGTGATGTTTGGGAGTACAGATTCCATGTGGGTATAGTTGTGTGATGTTTGGGAGTACAGATTCCATGTGGGTATAGTTGTGTGATGTTTGGGAGTACAGATTCCATGTGGGTATAGTTGTGTGATGTTTGGGAGTACAGATTCCATGTGGGTATAGTTGTGTGATGTTTGGGAGTACAGATTCCATGTGGGTATAGTTGTGTGATGTTTGGGAGTACAGATTCCATGTGGGTATAGTTGTGTGATGTTTGGGAATACAGATTTCATGTGGGTATAGTTGTGTGATGTTTGGGAGTACAGATTCCATGTGGGTATAGTTGTGTGATGTTTGGGAATACAGATTTCATGTGGGTATAGTTGTGTGATGTTTGGGAGTACAGATTCCATGTGGGTATAGTTGTGTGATGTTTGGGAGTATAGATTCCATGTGGGTATAGTTGTGTGATGTTTAGGAGTACAGATTCCATGTGGGTATAGTTGTGTGATGTTTAGGAGTACAGATTCCATGTGGGTATAGTTGTGTGATGTTTAGGAGTACAGATTCCATGTGGGTATAGTTGTGTGATGTTTGGGAATACAGATTTCATGTGGGTATAGTTGTGTGATGTTTGGGAGTACAGATTTCATTTGGGTATAGTTGTGTGATGTTTGGGAGTACAGATTTCATGTGGGTATAGTTGTGTGATGTTTGGGATTACAGATTTCATGTGGGTATAGTTGTGTGATGTTTGGGAGTACAGATTTCATGTGGGTATAGTTGTGTGATGTTTGGGAGTACAGATTCCATGTGGGTATAGTTGTGTGATGTTTGGGAATACAGATTTCATGTGGGTATAGTTATGTGATGTTTGGGAGTACAGATTTCATGTGGGTATAGTTGTGTGATGTTTGGGAGTACAGATTTCATGTGGGTATAGTTGTGTGATGTTTGGGAATACAGATTTCATGTGGGTATAGTTGTGTGATGTTTGGGAGTACAGATTTCATGTGGGTATAGTTATGTGATGTTTGGGAGTACAGATTTCATGTGGTTATAGTTGTGTGATGTTTGGGAGTACAGATTTCATGTGGGTATAGTTGTGTGATGTTTGGGAATACAGATTTCATGTGGGTATAGTTGTGTGATGTTTGGGAGTACAGATTTCATGTGGGTATAGTTGTGTGATGTTTGGGAGTACAGATTTCATGTGGGTATAGTTGTGTGATGTTTGGGAATACAGATTTCATGTGGGTATAGTTGTGTGATGTTTGGGAGTACAGATTTCATGTGGGTATAGTTGTGTGATGTTTGGGAGTACAGATTTCATGTGGGTATAGTTGTGTGATGTTTGGGAATACAGATTTCATGTGGGTATAGTTGTGTGATGTTTGGGAGTACAGATTTCATGTGGGTATAGTTGTGTGATGTTTGGGAGTACAGATTTCATGTGGGTATAGTTGTGTGATGTTTGGGAGTACAGATTCCATGTGGGTATAGTTGTGTGATGTTTGGGAGTACAGATTCCATGTGGGTATAGTTGTGTGATGTTTGGGAATACAGATTTCATGTGGGTATAGTTGTGTGATGTTTTGGAATACAGATTTCATGTGGGTATAGTTGTGTGATGTTTGGGAATACAGATTTCATGTGGGTATAGTTGTGTGATGTTTGGGAATACAGATTTCATGTGGGTATATTTGTGTGATGTTTGGGAATACAGATTCCATGTTGGTATAATTGTGTGATGTTTGGGAATACAGATTTCATGTGGGTATAGTTGTGTGATGTTTGGGAATACAGATTTCATGTGGGTATATTTGTGTGATGTTTGGGAATACAGATTCCATGTGGGTATAGTTGTGTGATGTTTGGGAATACAGATTCCATGTGGGAATAGTTGTGTGATGTTTGGGAATACAGATTTCATGTGGGTATAGTTGTGTGATGTTTGGGATAGATTGTTTTGCGTATCCTTTTACAGGACTTAGCTGTCAACAGCAGCATCTTTCAGCTGTCTGTTGATCTCTTGGCAAGATTACGCTCAGTAGTTTGCCATTGCTTTCTGAGCGGCCGGCTCAGTATCCGCAAGTCACGAGCGGGGGTCGAACCACCTCAGTTCTCGCTCCGCTGCGAGACTCTGCGTGATAAACGGGATTACAGAGAGAAAGTGTTGTAACCCCACAGCCAGAGAGACCGGCTGGGATAGATTACAACTGGGTATATTTGTGGGATGTTTAGGGTACAGATTACATGTGGGTATATTTTGTGAAAAGAGATTCCCGAGAAGTATACTCAATTTATCAAGAAGACAGAAAATTTGAAATGAAGAAATCAGGACTAATGTGGAGGTTATAGCAGTGCCAGATTTCATTAGAAAACAGCAAGTTAATAACTATGTTACCAACTAACAATATACCATACAAGCGATGATTTACAGATTAAATGGAACCAGAAGAAGAGGCCGACTTTGTTATAAACTATGGACTGGGGGAATAGCAGATTCCATGGGAACCTCGCTACACGGACACTCTCCCGCTGTTTAAGCTTCACTTCGACACCGCAAGGTACAAGAGGAACAAGATGAGACGAAATGAGTAAAGCAATAGCCTGGATCAATGTGAGACACATATGGGGCCCAGTAGGAGTTGCAAGACTTGACATCTTTGTAAAGTACACACAAAAACTGGTGAACTGACACCGAAGTTATGAGATCAGTCTTCTCACACATGGTCGAGTTCTGAGGAGATCTGAAGTCTTTTCCAGTGTGCAACGATGTTTTGATGAAATCAGTTTGGCTCAGGTGGTTAGGATTCAGTAGAAGGGTGTAAAAGAAAGACAAGGATACCTGTTCACACCATGATGCGCATCGGTATATGGTGCTGACAGCATTTAAATGTGGTTTCTGAGGAGAATGCACAGAATACCATGGACGGACAGAAAATCCAAAGACCAAGTTCTACAAGAAGCACAATGAGAACCGTAAACTGATCAGAGAAAATAGACGGTCACAATTTTTTGGACATGTTATGTGAAAAATTAAATTTGAGAACTTGATGACAACTGGTGAAATTGACGGGAGGGGAACAGTGGGAAGGCAGAAAAGTAAATAAGTAGACTAACTGGCCACATGGTATCGTCGAGATGGAACACTGAGCTGATCCACGACTCTGGTGATCGTGTGAGATGGCGAAACAATTTCGTCCACGCTTATCGGCACGGCAAATGATGATCATGAGCATATTTGAGACCAGTCCGCATTCAATCAGCGATGTTAATTATTTAGTCAACAAATCATCTTTATTTCACATTAAACTATTAGTATATCCGTTCTCAATCTTCTTCCTTAATATCATTATCTCCAGCATATCTCCCTCCTCAATATCTCACTCGTCAATATCTCTCTTGTCAATATCTCCCTCGTCAATATCCCTAACCTTAATATCTCCTTCGTTAATATTTCCCTTCTCAATATCTCCCTCGTCAATATCTCCCTCCTCAATATCTCCCCTCTCAATATCTCCCTTAGCGTGTAGCGACTGGCTACACCAGCTCTCTGTTGGTTCACTATTCTTCTTTGGCTCTCCCATTTCGTTCTTGTCCGGCTTCAAGCCGTTTGACCTGGTGTTCTTGCAGTCTGGTCAGAGTTTCACCCATCCCTTGAGTCATTTTCTGGTGCTGACTGCCTGAGAAGAGCTGCCTTTTTAACTATCCGAGACCGAGTAAGAAATGATGTTATCAGACAGACATTGGGATCAACACCTTGTGCCACATTTATTGAAAGACAGAAGATCAAGTGTTTTGGCCATGTCGTTAGAATGCAACACCATCAACTACCATCACTGGCCCTACATCAAAGATCATCTGCGACGAGACCACGAGGACGTCCAAGAAGAAACTGGATTAACGACAACAAAGTCATTTTACAATCGCTCGGAATGACACTATCCAATGCCACCCATTGGTGTTGCCAATTATTCCTCCCCACGATCTTGACGACAAAAGTGGAAGATGATGATGATGACCGCCTAGTCCACCTGGTCCACTGTGGGCCCTCGATCTGTGACGTCAGTACCATACCAACCACTTTAACTTACCTGGAAATCTACTGGCTTCCATTTAAGGCTTAGGTGACCTGGAAGCCTAGGTCCATGACAAGAACAATCTTCATTTCAACTGAGATTTGAACACAAAACCACCAGGTCTGCGGGAACAAACAAACGAACGAACTTCATTTTCCTCGTTTCAGAGGTCACAGGTTATGCGAATTGTATGGGTTATTCACCCTGGCCGAGCAGAAGTGCGGGGAAGTGAATAGGCTGATGGGCTGGCAGGGAATGCACCTCTTGGTGGTAGATTACCTATAGACACGTGAGAGGTGGTTGTGCGCCTGTGGGACCAGGTGGAGAAGGCGGGGGGAACAGACTGAAAACCCATATGTGGAAAGAATGATAAAACAGGGAATTGGCAGAGGTTCTGGAAGAATCTCAAAACTGAGAGGGAAGACCGGAAGAACTTTCAACCAGATAGCAGTAGGAACGATTAGTAGTGTGACGCTTCGCTGGCTGTTGAACAAGGGGACGGAGCGCGTATGGGAATGTCCTGATGTCAGTTCTTAGCTCAACTCAACTCAACTTTCAAAGGGTCACAAATTGGGCACTCAGGCCCGTCTTACATTCGGTTCTTCCAATCACACATCTTTCGTACATCAGTTATCTATTATGCATGTTACATTCACAAAGGGAAAATATCATTGTCAAATGAATGTTGTAAATATAAACAATGCATATTACCATGTTAGGGAAAGCGGGAAAGCATAGCAGCAAGTTACAGAACAAACCACAAATACAAATTCAAATTCAATACCTCGCAGATGTGTCCGAGAGACGAGGCGTGGTCAGGATTGGTATGTCTGTGCTGGGGAAGTGGACTTCAGCACAGCTCGTGAAAGATGGTGGTTTGTGGTACTCTCCAAGTGTAATGCTTCAAACAATTTCCTGGTGAGTGTCTTCTTCTTTCCTTCTTTAATGAATCATCATTTTGCAAATATGTTATCAGAAATCAGGTAACTGGCCTACGTGTAGGGAAAATTACATCGGTTATATGCTATATAACTTTATATGCAAAGTTATGCTTATCATCAACGTGACGATAAATTCATCACAACAGAAAACCGCTCACATGGAACCTACGAAATAGTTCTTCTTATCAGAAATTGTTCTTATAAGAGTTCAAACTTATAGCAATGCATTTACAACGTATAATACAATATTGTTCTTCACAAAAGAAAGTCGCCAAATCCAAGTTCGCCTTAAGCGGTTTGTCACAGGCTCGGTGTCGTGTTTGTCAGATTTTTGAGTGCGTGAATAGTCCCACGGTGGCCAAATTCTTTTATAGTCCATCCCTACTTACGATAATTAGCGTAAATAAATATGGCAGGCAACTTCATGTCACCAAAACTATAAGGGAAAGGTCATGAACTTGAATAGTTACGATTTTTTAAAAACATGTACATTGAGTCTTGATGCGAACAAGAAAGAAGAAGAAATGAATCACTGAAGGAATTGACAGAAGAAAATCCGTAGAGATAACGTTACATGGTGAATAGTATTTGTACTAAGTTGTATGTTTAACGAACGACTCTTCGCTGGTTGTTGAACGAGGGGACGGAAATAGTGTAGGGATGTCCTGAGTGCAGTAATGTCGATTCTTAGCTCAACCCGACTCAATTCAACTGTACGGAACAATTTATAGAAAATTAGTTCTGGGAAATATAAACGAACAAATAAAACTTCTGCGATCGGCGTTGCCAGTAGTGGGTTGTGCTCAATATTTAAATTTCAAATCCCGAAACAACCACATAATCAATTTATTATTGCTCACTGGATTTAGGAGGCCTGGTGTTCCTTGCCAGTGAGGAGTCCTGATCGTTCGGGTCCCATCGATTGACGGACGTCGGTCGCGGCGATTGGGCAATCTTGAGCATAGCCTACGATGGGTAGCGTTGTGATGTTCTGTTGTGATAATTTGGTGTTTCCAGTGTGTGCCGCGAGGTTACACACCCGCTTCACACGCGTGATCCGGGACTGTTTCCGGATCCGGTCAGGGATATGCACTACTGACGAGCTCAAATGAGGGCGAAACTCGAGTATAGTGCTTCCATATTGACGTGGATAGGCCTTAGGTTCATACCAGAATGCGATCGGCGTTGCCAGTAGTGGGTTGTGCTCAATATTTAAATAAAACTTCTTCAAGTAGTAAACATCAAAGACTCCCATGAAGTCATTACATCATACGTCACGAATACCCCCCCCCCCCCAAAAAAAAAGGGGGTACTGGATGGCACAATGCAGGGAGACAAATTCTCCATCTCCCTTGTTTAATATTGTGGCATCAATATTTCTATGTATTTGATTTGTGTACACGTTCAACTGGACAAAACTGACATCCGATAAGTTCTTCTTCTTCTTCAGCGTTCCGAGCCATTGAGGTTCTTTGCTGCAAATACAATCCGTCTCCATTCGTCTCTCTGGTGGACCTTCTCTTGCCAGTCGTTGATTCCAAGTGCTTGTAGGTCTGTACATGTATTATCTCTCCACCGCCTTCTTGGTCTACCTCGGGGTCTACGGTCATTTATTTCCTGAGTGTAAGCGAGTTTTGTTTCCCTATTATTTTCCATTCTTTCTATATGCCCCAGCCATTGTAGTCTATTAGCCTTCATGATACCAGTGATTAGCGGGGACTTAAACAGATCATAAATGTCTTTGTTACTTCTTCTTTTCCACTCTCCACTTTGTGTATCCCTAATGGGTCCAAAGATGCGTCTTAAAATTTTGTTCTCAAAGGTTTGTAACAAGGCTTCGTCTCCTTTCGTTGTACTCCATGTTTCAGAGCCATACAGCACAACTGGTCTGATCAGTGTTTTGTATATTGTGATTTTGGTGTTACGAGATAGCGCCTTTGATTTTAGTAGATGTTGTAGTGCATAGTATATCTTATTTCCAGAGTTGATTCTAGTTTGTATTTCTTCCCTTATGATGTTGGAGCAGTTGAAGATTGTACCCAGGTATTTGTATGTTTCCGTTCTTTTAATGGTCATATTATCTATTTGTATGTGGCCAGAGTTTCTAGCCATTCCGTCTCTTGAAATTACCATATATTCTGTCTTATCTTGGTTGATAACCAGCCCCATCTGTTGGGCTTTTCCCTTTAAGTGAGTCAATATTTCCAATGTCTTTTGTTCACTTTGCCCTATAATATCTATATCATCTGCATAACCAAGCAGCTTGGGTGTTCCTCCAATATCACATTCCTCCTTTACCTTCCTTACAACTTTCTCTAGAGCCAGATTGAAGAGTAGCGGCGATAGTGCATCACCCTGTTTCAAGCCAGATGTTATTTGGAAGGGGTCTGATTTCCTGCCTTTATATGTTACTATATTATAAGTATCTTCCATGCATAGTCTGGTCATGTTGATTAACTTCCTTGGTATTCCAAATTCCTGCATATTATTCCATAGACTATTCCTATGGACACTATCATAAGCCTTTTTAAAATCCACAAAAATGTTATGGAGATCTCTTTTATATTCCCAATGTTTCTCGGCTATTTGTCGTAAGATAAATATCTGATCTATTGTTGATCTGTTTTGTCTAAAACCCGCCTGGTAGTCACCTAATATGTCTTCTGAATATGGTTTTAGTCTATTTAGTAATACTGCGGATAGTATCTTATAGCTTGTGGACAGTAGTGATATTCCTCTATAATTTCCACATTGGAACTTGTCTCCTTTCTTAAAGATAGGATTCAATAATGACTCTTTCCAGTCATGGGGTAATTCTTCTGTCCTCCAGATTTTTATTATTAGTTCGTATAGCTTTAGATGTAATGCATGGCCACCTGCCTTTATAAATTCAGCAGCAATTCCATCAGTCCCAGTTGCCTTATTGTTTTTAAGTCGTGTGATTACATATAGGATTTCTTCAAATGTAGGTTCTTCAATTTGTGGTTCGCATGTTAGAACCTCTTCCTGTGAGAAAATGTTACTTGGAGCTTCACAATTTAGTAATTCAATAAAATATTCTTTCCATGTGTTGCACATTTCCTCATTAGTATTTATCATATTCCCATTTTTGTCTTTTAAACCATATGTGTTTTGTTGGTGCCCTCGTTTCATTGACTTCAGTTCTTTAAAAAATTTTCTGGATTCATTTTTCTGGTGATTAGTTTCCATATCTTTGATTATATTACTCATATATTCTCGCTTCTGCTGTCTGACTATTTTTGTAGCCTCTTTTCATTCATTTCTATAATGCTCTTCCTTTTTGGATGTTATTGATGTCATTTAACCATACATGTCTGGCATTCTTCTTCCTAATGACTGCTTCTTCACATTTTTGATTGAACCATCTGTTCTTTCTATGCGTGGTTAACACACCGAGACATTCTTCTGCGGTAGACTGAATTGTATTCTTGATGTTCAACCAAGTTTGGTCAATGCTTTCCTCCAAAGGGTTTTGCAGAGTTTCAAGTTTACATTTTATTTCATCTGTAAATTTCTCTTTGACTGTAATGTCTTGCAGTTTTTCTCTGTTATATGTTGGGTGTAATCTTTGTAATTTAGTATAGAAAGCTCTCTTAAGTTTTATTTTAAATTTTGCTCCAACGAGGAAGTGGTCACTATGGCACTCAGCTCCTCTATAACTTCTGACTTGCTGTATGTTTGATGCATTTCTGTTGTTAATTAAAATGTGATCTATTTGATTATAGGTTCTCTTGTCACATGATTTCCAAGTTTGTTTGTGTATATCCTTTCTTTGTAGTCTGGTACTG
Source organism: Cepaea hortensis (assembly GCA_963921405.1). NCBI lineage: Eukaryota > Metazoa > Mollusca > Gastropoda > Stylommatophora > Helicidae > Cepaea > Cepaea hortensis. Next base: position 515,887,815 of record OY992876.1, on the reverse strand, counting down.
CTAACCTGCAGTCCTTTGGCTTCTGCCAGGTTGATGACTCTCCATCCATTATCATTTGAAGTTGTATGTAGGCTTTCCATGCCGATAAGTAACTTATGTAAATATTCTTTTCGTGTAGTTGCATCACTATGTGTCTGTTGCTTGGAAGCAACAGAGATGTGGTTCCTGAGACGAATGTTGCGAATTCCTTGGCCTGCCAGAGTAACTAACAACGATTGCTTGAAAGAGGCTTATGAAACTAGAACACTATATACAACAATAAGAAAGAGACAAACATCTTTCTTTGGTCATGTGATGAGAAGAGAGGCATTAGAGAACATCGTAACAACTGGAAAGATCGAGGGGAAGAGAGGCAGATGCAGACCAAAAGAAATGATGCTGGATGGATTGAGACGGTGGCATGGAGGAATATCAGCAGCAGAGATGATCCTGAAAACCAAAGACCGAGATCTGTTGAGAGCCATGAACGCCTATGCCAGCTGGCATGGCACTTGATGATGATGATGATGATGATGATGATGATGATGATGATGATGATGATGATGATGATGATGATGATGATGCATTGTACTATGTTTGCATGTCACATATTAATGCATTGGTTATTTCTACTTCCTTGTTCCATGTTTGTGTATCATATATAAATGATATTTTCTTCGAAGTCATCGCTTCATTTTTGTGTATGATATAAATACCATGGATATTTCAATGTCATTTCTCCATGTGTATGTATCCCATATAAATGCCATAATTATTTATGTGTTCTTGCTCCATGTTTGTGTATAACATATACAAGCGATGTTTATGTCTATGACCCTGCTTTATGCTGGAGCATCACATATAACATTGGCACCTTGCCGTCTTGACAGACGATAGTTTGTGCTTTAAAAAGGCATAATAACTTTTAACTATGGCGGTAGCGAGTGTGACTGATAAGGCCAATTTGCGCTGTAAATGTCCGTTCACAGTGGGTGCATGTGAACACGTGGTCATTTCCACCATCATGCACCATCTTACGTCTCAAACGCTTGGTGTGTGACTTTTCTGCAATAAGTTTCTCCTTTGACTTTATTCCATTTCTGATATTTGCCCTCCATGCAACACGTTCAGCGGCGACTTGCTCCCAATGTGCATTATCAATGCCTGTATCAATCATGTCCCGCTTACACACATCTTTGTATCGTAGTAGAGGCCGACCCTGAGATCTCTTACCCATCTGTAATTCACCAAAAAAGATATCCTTTGGTATTCTACCATCATCCATCCGCCTAAGATGTCCTATCCATCTAAGTCTACGAAGACTGAGCATGGAATAAATTGTCACACAACCTGATCTTTCCAATACTTCAGTATTTGTGATTTTGTCTTGCCACTTAATACCAAGAATTCTTCGCAGACACCGCATATGAAAGCTGTTTAACTTGTTCTCTTGGTGTGAGTAAGTTGTCCAGGTTTCACTGCCATAGAGAAGAGTACTAAGGACACAGGCTTGATAGACAAGGACTTTTGTTTTGGCAGTAAGCTTCCTGTTCTCCCAGACTCTTTTTCTTAACCTGTTCATTGTTGTTGCTGCCTTACCAATCCGGATGTTGATTTCCTGATCTAGGGATAATTTGCTATTTACCACCGATCCTAGATATGTAAAATGGTCTACTATCTCTAGTTCGGCGTCGTCAATAAAGATTGATGGTACCCCATGTGCACCTTGTGACATAATCTGTGTCTTCTTTTTGCTAATTGTTAAACCAAATTCAGAACAAGCATTGGAGAATGCAGATAGTAGACATTGCAATTCTTCCTCAGAGTGGGTCGTAACTGCAGCATCATCTGCAAAAAGCAACTCTCTGATCAGTACCCTCCTAATTTTGGTCTTAGCCTTCAATCTCTGAGCATTGTAGAGGCCGCCATCTGAGCGTGAGTGAATGTATATACCACCATCCTGATCACGAAATGCATATTTCAGTAGAAGTGAAAAGTATATTCCAAAGAGGGTGGGAGCTAGTACACAACCTTGCTTAACTCCACTCTTGATTTCAAATTCTTCAGAAGTTTCACATATAAATGCCATGTTTATTTATGTGTCCTTGCTCCAGTCCAAAGAGATGTACATGCATTACAAAATACACATGACCAATGGAGATGATTTACTGCACAGAGAATTTTCTGCAGATGAATTTTGTAAGTTTCTTTTGTTTCTTCCTCTTCTTCTAATGTTGTTGTTGTTGATGAGTGCTGATCCCAAAACTGGTGAACTATTATAGTTAGTTAGTTAGTTAGTCGAAAGATCATCCTCATTGCACATCGAACCATTCAGTACATAAGTGCTCGGATCCCCTCCTCAGCAAATTAAAACTATTATTAATAGTTCAACACTGATGACTTGCCTAACTTTGACAGTCCAAAGCTACCGAGTTGTCTAATCTTAACAGCCCAAAGCAACAAAGATGTCCACACCTGCCAGTTTAAAAGTAAAAGTTGTCTACTCCTGTAACAGTGAGGGAATTAGGTTAGGAGTAAAGAGTTAAGGAATGCTGCGCATTCCTTGACTAGGGGGAAAACCATAGTGAACGTGTGTGCACGAATGAAGAAGGGTATCTAGGAAAACACACACGTCACTTAGGGGGATTGAAAAGACATGTCAACACCGGGCAGGGAGTCTACCATCATGTGTGCTGTAGTATAACTATTCGGCCAATAAAGTATGTTTATAACAACGCGGAGACTTGGGTCCTATACGATCACGTGCTTAACCTGTCTTGACCACACTATGACAGCAGGTTGATTTGGTGCCGTGAAAGTCTGAAACATGGGAGGTCGCGGAGAGAGTACCGCTATGGAAAATTGTTGTGTCTGGGCGTCTGGAGAAGGAAGTTTGTAAATATTGAGAAACGAAACAGATGAAAGCCGCATGTTGATAGTTATTGTATACCTGTTTAACAAGGAGTTCCATTTTCAAGAACAGCGCTCAAAAAGGTTTGATTGATAAACTTATTTTTTTGAAAGACTGATGTTATTACATATTTAATCCTATAAATTAACTGGAGAATTGACCAACGCTAATTGTATAATTGATCAAGTAATGCCGTTCTGCATCAAAAGTCAGTACAAATTATGAAGTTTAACCCGTGGGACTGTTGAAGGTGAAGTCAAGGTTATGGTGCAAGTTTCATAATTATGAAATCAAGATCTGCAATACTTTCTACAGTCACTTCACATTTAGAAGGCATTGATGAAATTTGTCTCAACTTATAAGATAAAGCACTTTAAACTGACCATGGCGAGAGTTCCACATGAAAATAAGAGATTGGATAGCGTCAGCTTTAAATCAAATTGTTGTTGACTGGATTACGTTTGCGCTGAAATATATATATGAAAAACCCAGATGGCTGTTGGAAACTGAGTTTTTTTTGCTGAAGTCGTGAGCAGTTGTCGTTTGCGTGAAGGTGACCTTACTTGAAGGGAATCTACAGTTAATCGAGCAAGTAAGCAAGCAGTTTTGTTGCGAGCCTGGTATCGAGCATAATTTTCGTCAGGAATTAATTGGAAAGAACTGACTTCGACTTCGATTAAATTATTACGGAAAGAAGTCCGGAGGCTCTTCTTTGTTCTGCTCATTTCAACGAGGTTGATTAGAGTCCTTTGTTAATGTGGTGTAGGTAATTCTGAATCAGTAGCTCATTTAAATTCTTTTATCAAAATTCAGGATTGAAACAGGAATATTCTTCGTCAGGATCTTCGATTGGAGGCTTTAGTTAAGTTAATTAGATAATATTAGAGTAATTAACAGATTATGTATTGTTGCTGAATTTGAAATTAACATTGTTTGAAATATTTGTATATTGCTTGATAATTATAGATTTTAGGATGGAATCCCAAGATTTTTCACAGGTACTGACTGGAGTTGGCGGGGCAATATCAAGGTTGGATGCAGTGTTAAGACAACAAAATGTAAACAGTGATGTTGAAAGATTTAGTGGTCAAGCAAATCAGTTTAAGAAATGGATCATTTCTATTGAGAAACATGCATATTTAATAAACGCTACAGATGGGGAGAAAAAGAATTTGGCATACAGAACAAGTACAAGTCCAGTTTCTGACCATATAAGAAGAAAATTAGAAGCAGCAGGAGGTGAATTTAAAGATGATCTCGCAAGAAAATATGCTGAAATTACTGATCCACAACACGCATTCTCAGTATTGCGACAGACTAGACAAAGCAGTACAGAAAGTGTCCAGTTATACAGTGACAGGTTAATCAATTTAGCTGAAGAGTCATTTTTAGGACAGAATGTACGAGCTGAAGAAGTGGAACGGATGTTAGTAGGGATTTTTGTTGATGGGATTAGGTCAGATGGATTGAAATTTAAATTATTAAGAGAGAATCCTGCAAGATTGTCACAAGCGGTAGATATCGCTATACAAGAGGAAAGCTTGAGGAGGAGGTTTAGGTTAAGAGTAGGACGAGAGTTAGGTAGTAGTTCAGAAGATAGAATTGAAGAACCTATGGAAATAGGACAGTATAGACATGGATGGAGAGGAAGACGAGGAGAAATACAGATGGTACAAAGAAACGAGAACGCATATAATCAAGATAGAAGAGGACAAGTGAGAAATACTGTAAGAAACATGGAAGGAAACACAAATAACTCGAATGTGGTTTGTTGGGGGTGTCATAAACGGGGGCACATTTTTCGCTTTTGTGGTAACAGAAGTGGCCCATCGAATACGCAAAATAGTAGAGGTGTTCAGTCGAGTATACAGAATAGAATTGCAAATGGCAGACCAGCAAATTGGAATTCTGGAGAAATACAGAGAAATTTTAGAAGGTCAGGAAATCAGGAAAATTGGCATCCCGCTTACTGAATAGGGTCGGCAGTAGGAGGGAAGATAGTAAGATCCAAAAAGGGCATCAATATATTAAAAACCCAAAGGATGAGTATAATAGAACATTTAGAAATAAAAAACAAGACGAGGTAAAACAATTGTCATTAAATATGGTAGATCCTAGCTCATGTATAGTACAGATAGGAAAATATAAAGTTAGAACATTAGTGGATTCGGGAGCACAAGTTAGCGTGATTAAAGAAGCATTTTTATATCGAATGTTAAAAAATTGTAAAATATTTAGAATTCAGGAGAATCTTCATTCGGTAACGGGACAAAAGTTAGAAGTGCTAGGACAAACGATGATAAATTTGAAATTAGGAGGGATAAATGTCAGGCATATGTTTCATGTGGTTAAAGAATTAAATAGAAATATGATATTGGGACGAGATTTTTTATTGAAAAATGGGGTGAGACTTTTATTTGATTTGCATAAATTAAAATTCCAAGATGTTTACGTAGATCTAGAAGAAGATATGCATGTGTCGACACTAGTTAGAGTCAAAACGACCATGAATTTAAAACCACAGTCAGTTAATTTGATACAAGCAAGACTGAAGAGAAACCCGTATTATGTAGCAGGAAACATAGTCAGAATCACGGAATTGCAAAATGAAATAATTGATGAGCCAGGTTTAGAAGTTCCGGATGGAATAATAGAATTAGATAAAAGTTTAACATTTCCAGTAATGGTTATTAATAATACAGGTAGAGAAATTAAATTATACAGAGGATGTGTAATAGCCAAGCTAGAACATAACGTTAGTGACATATTGGCAACAGATAGAGTAAATATGGCAGGTATAAGTTATTCAGAAACTCTAGTGAAAGAATTAATAATAGACGCGGATGCAGAAGAAAAGGGAACGTAAGAATGGATGAATTGATCCATCCATATAGAAGAAATACAGCACAAATACATTCACTAGACAAAGTAACAAGAGAAAAAGAATTGTTAGCACAATTAAAAACTTCGCCAGAAAATAAGGAAGTGTTAGAAAAACTTATAAAGCAAAATCAAGATGTGTTTGCGATAAATGATTTAGAATTGGGTAAGACACAAACAGTTACGATGGAAATAGACACGGGAGATCATCCACCAATTAGTTTAAAACCATACAGAACTCCATTAAGAAATAGAGAAGTCGTAGAAAAGGCAATAGAAGATATGTTGAAAGCAGGCATAATAACAAGGTCAAAATCAGAATGGTCATCTCCGGTCGTCATAGTAGCCAAATCTGATGGTTCGAACAGGTTCTGCTGCGACTATAGGGCGTTAAATAAAATTACTAAGAATGTAGCGTACCCATTGCCGGTGATTGATGATATTTTGGGGTTACTTAATGGCTCTACATATTTCACAACGCTGGATGCAAGGGCAGGATTTTGGTGTATTCCGATGTCGAAGGACGCGCAAAAGAAAAGTGCCTTTTGTACTCATATGGGTTCTTACGAATTCTTACGTATGCCATTCGGTCTCAAAAATGCACCATCTCACTATATGTTCTTAATAAATGAAGTACTAGACGGTATGCAAAGTTTTGCCCTAGCATATATTGATGACGTATTGATTTTTACGAAAGGAGATGTAGAGAATCATTTGAAACATGTTAGACTAGTATTTGACAGATTAAGAAAGCATGACGTTAAATTAAAGCTTAGTAAGTGCCAGTTTTTAAAGACAGAAACAAAATATTTAGGTTATATAATAAATAGGGAAGGTATTAAACCAGACCAGGAAAAGATAAAGGTTATTAAAGAGTTACCTCCTCCCACTAACGTTAAGGAAGTGCGTGCTTTTATAGGAACGTGTGCGTATTATAGGCGGTTTGTACCAGCCTTTTCAAGGATAGCAATACCTATTACGAATTTAACGGGAAAATACGCTAGGTTTAAGTGGGATGATGAGTGTCAAAAAGCGTTCGAACTTTTAAAAGATAGCTTAACAGTGGTACCATTATTGACACATCCAGACTTGAATAAACAGCTAATATTATACACAGATGCTTCAGACAACGCAATAGGAGCATGTTTGGTTCAACCATATGAAGGAGAAGAATCTGGAATACCAGGGGTTAAAAATGAAAGACCAATCTATTTCTTGTCTCATAAACTCAGCAAGACTCAAAAGAAATGGCCAATTATTGAGAAAGAAGCATATGCTATACACTACGCTCTTCAAAAATTAAATTACTATTTACATAACGCCAATTTCATTATTAGAACTGACCACATGCCATTAAAGTCGATATTAGAAGCACCAATACAAAATAGGAAAATACAAACCTGGGCATTGAATTTACAAGGGTACAATGCTAGGGTTGAATATGTGTCAGGGAAACATAATACGTGCGCCGATCTTTTGTCTAGAATCCCGTACCCACAGTCATCAGGAAACACGGAAGATGAAATTGAACCAGACATAGACGATCGAAACTGGCAAGTAAATATATTAGATTCTGCCATAATAAATAGGGAAGAATTTGAGAGTTTACCATCGGATCAAGAGTCTGAACCTAGAACAGAAGACCCACATTTAGAACAGTTTGATATGAAAACAGAACAAGAACTAGATCCAAAAATAGTACAGATAAAAAGAAAACTGAAAGAAACAGGGGAAAATAGTTTTAAAAGAAAGTTTGTAGAGTTACAAGAAGACAATCAATTATATTATATCAGTGAAAAAGGTGAAGGAGTAAGAAAATATATTCCGAAACATTTAGAACAAGAAGTCTTAAAGGCATATCACGATAATAATGGTCATTTTGGACGAGATAAGTTAGTGAAGGCTATTAGCAGTAAATATTACTGGCCGAATTTATTCAAAAGTGTATATGAATATGTTGAAGCGTGTGAAAAGTGTAGGTTAAGAAACATGAAGATAATCAAATGTCCTTTACAAGATACCGATATTCCTCAATTTCCAATGCAGAAAGTTAGTTTGGATATTTCAGGTCCTCATCCAAAAACATTATCGGGAAATGTATACCTACTACATATAGTTGATTCATATAGTCTCTGGCCAGAAGTTTATCCAATTCCAGACAAGAGTGCTGATTCAGTTATAAATATGCTTTTACAAGAATTTATACCAAGGTTTGGGTGTCCACAAATAATACTTACAGATAATGGGAAAGAATTTGTAAATAAAAAGTTTGAGAAATTGGTAAAAGATTGGAATATAAAACACATTAGGACTTCATATTACAGACCAACTTCTAATGCTAAAAATGAGAGACAACACAGAACACTATACAATATTCTAGCGAAAAATGTAGAAGAACACGATATGGATTGGGATCTTTATTTGGGGATAGCATTAGCGGCGATACGTACACACGAAAATGAAGGAACAGGTTTCTCACCATTTTACTTAGTACATGGAAGAGAACCAATATTGCCAATTGATAATTTATTAAAGCCTAGGAGAAAATATCTGGGGGAAGATTTTCAAGAAACAAGGTTGCAAGAGATGCATAAAGCACATGTACGTTTAAGAAATAATATAATTAAGGCTAGAGAAAGACAGAAGAAATACGCAAATAAAAATGCACATTTACAAGAGTTTAACGTAGGTGATAGAGTATATTATAAAAAACATAGAAAAAACTCTAAGTTTGATGCTCATTGGGTCCCGGGATACTATATTCTAGAAAAAAAAGGTCCAGTGTCATATACTATTAAGAATCAAATTTCAGGGCATGTTGCACGTTCACATGTAGAGCACTTAAGGCGGGATAATGAAGAAAGGAATGCAGAGAATAATAATAATAATTATTGTTCCGAGGAAATATTGTCAGGTGGACAGTTTGTCAGACAAACGGTATATCCAATACCTATAGAGAATGGAAAACAAGTAACAACAGCTGAACAAGAAGAAACGGTACCAAAAACAGTCATGACAGAGGAAAATAACATGTATGACGATTATATTAGTGAAGAGTCGGTCAGGGAAAATATCGAACCTCCATTTATGAATACAAGACAGGCAGTAAAAAGAAAGTTGGATAGACAGAAAGAAAAAGAAATTAAGAGGCAAAGGAAACTTAGAGTGAGTTCTTCAAGTGGTGAAGATATGCCAGTATTTGAAAATTTGTTGAGACGGCAAGACAGGAAAATTAGATTGGATTTAGAAAAGAAGAAATTAGCGGTTGCTAGTAATGGATATACAGACGGGGAAGAAGAAATGGATGAAAAGTCAGAAACTGATGAAGAAGCTGATATGAAAGAAGATAGCTCTCCTCGGGAGGATAGCGACATTGATGTAGATATTGCAATTATAGAAAAAAATTTGAAGTTATTAAGAAAATGGAGAAGAGATAGATAAATAGCTTGGTAGAATATTCTGCAGATGGCAGATAGAAGAAGAAGTTAGACACGATATTTTTGTGTTTACAAAGAAGGTACTTGGTAGAGGTTTTTTTTCTAAAACGGAAAATTATTATTGGGTACTCATAATATGGTCTTGAAATTCATAATGTATGTGTAAATTGATTAATGTGTGGGGATAAATATGATGAGGGGATTAATATGGTTTGCTCAATTGTTGGAACTGCAATTGTGTTTTATGAAATGTGAAAAATAAGTTAACTTAGATGGTTATTTTTACAATGTTTTGGTTTTATTGAGTGTGTTTAAAATGATTATTACTTGAAGTTCAGTTAGAAGATGAATTAAAGTGTAGTAGTGTCAAACGAAGTAACAAGACTTGATCTGTACTAAAACTTTATACTTTATTCTCAAGATGACAAGCCGTGTCTTCTCAGCTGGACTATCGGATGTTGACTGCCCTTCACAACAACAATACGTCACGATTGAGCATCTCTCTCCGCTTTCACTCATAATGCTCAATCGTGCTGTATCTCTAATTCCCCACTAGATCCTAATTATAACCCAAACTACACATACTGTTACACCTCCCCATGTTTATTAAAGAATTTTCCTTATAAAGGAAAAATCTTTACTCCTAATCCCCTTACTCTATTCCCTCTTTTTCCTCTAATCTTCCATAGTTCTTCTAATCCTCCCCAAACCAACTCCAATTTAATTAAACATTCTATTTCTTTAACTCTTTCCCCAGCTATATAATCAACCCACTTCTTCTTCCATTTTACCTCTATACCTCGTACCATGTACTGTAACCCTTTTTTAACTTACCATTTCTACTCTTCTTTCATTTCCCCAAACTATATAGCAATCCACTATATATTCCTTGGCTCCTCAAGTTCCTATATAAAATATGCATATTATAAACAAAATGGCTCGTAAAATCGTATTTGTACAACTGGCATTAGGAAATCACTCGCATTTCTCAATACAAGACAACCCGAACAACGAGAACAACGTATTTAGAAGAAGTAAAGAAGGGGTGCACCCAGTAAAAGGAATAAATAGTCAAGATAAGCACAAAGAAACGCATATTCCACACAACCACATTTACCTCCTTTGCCAATAAAAAAATTTGTACAATCAAATTTTTTCTTATAAATACGTCATACAAAAATAGATCTTTGTTTTCTATAAACCAAGTTGATATAATGTTTTACAAGCTTTATATATACAACCCTATATGAAATAGAACTTTTTACGTAAGTTTCAAGCCTTATATCTTCAACATTTAAAATTTCCAACCACAATCTTGTCCAAATTGCGTTATCTCACCTTTTAGCATGAGATCCTGTTCAATTTTTATGAACACCTTTAATATAATTAAAGCTGGTTTTTCACAGCACCTATTTCTTGCCCCCTTCATGTCCCATGATCTGCCCTTTATCCCCCTATGTATTTCTTCTATATGCTGCTATTCACAGTTTTTCCCTTAAACTTCTATCTAGTTATACTCTACTTATATATTCGAAGCTTTTCAAGCAACCTAACCTTCCCAACAGCCTATGTCTCCATACCCTCCCTCAATAATTTTATAATTCCTTTCTGAACGAAAGGGCTTTTTTTTTTTTTTTTTTTTTTTTTTTTATAAAGCCCCCTGTATTTGAAAAGTTAACTAATATTCTAACCAAACTTAAAACCAATTCATTAACCACATCACTTAATCTATCAATCCAACTGTTTACGCAAAACTAAATCAAAACAAGGCGTCACAATTATCCAATTAAAACACATTTTCAAAATTAATATGGCATGCATTTTATCAACCCAAAAGCAAATATTATATCATTATTAGACACTTTTACGGTCCAATAGTGTTTTACTCAAAGCACTATAAACTCAACGATCCTAACTTACTTAAACTAACTTTTTATAAAACCAAACCAAGCATGAAATAAAACATAATACATATACATATAGCATTGAAACATAGTCTCAATAAAATAATCAATTAACAACCATCATTGCCCAGTTACACGAAAATAAAACCCCAAGTGAATTAACAAAGATTTTCCAAGTAAACTTTCTTAAAATTATTACGTATAGTGGCCCCAACAACCATACTAATAATGTACCACATTTATTCAGGCCATTCCATTTATATATTTCCTAACTCCATTCTCATTTTCCTACCTCATCATAGCCAATTGCTAACCAGAGACATACTTCCCAGTATATCAATAATACCAAAAACTCCCCACCAAATTCTCTATAAAACTTCCTACAACTCTCTGTAAGCGAACCGCTTTTAAATTTAAATTGTTCATTAAAATTATGATTGACAAAACTGAAGATATTTCCCTTATCCCCTATTTCACATTCTCACAGAAAAGATATGTTAGATTGAGTTAGTGCGCACTTAGGAAAATAAGAAAAAGAAAGGAAAAAGTAAGAAGTAATCACACTTCTCTTTCCATACATACTTTATGAATAAAGTTTCAAAATTTATCTTCAGTTTCCGTCAATAATAATTGTTATTATCAAAAAAAATATTGATTCAACACTACTAGCTTTTCTTTTTTTTTTTTCTTCATTCCTCTCGTCAATTTCAAGTTTACCATTCCAAGTAAACCCATCAATTCAATGCTACATATGTGTATCTGTTACTTACAGACCAATATCCAAATCTTATAAGCATATCTGCCGATATCAATGATAACAAACAGTACAAACATTAATTCCTCCTTTTTCTAGCCTAACTCCAAACACATCATACTACCCGGAAAATCCTCTTAATTAATCACTGTAAACTACAGTACAAGTCCTCTTATCTATACTAATGTAGTATTCACCATCCACTCATCTATTTACTTGTGGCCCTACCTGCCAATTATTTCCCTTCAATTTGTCCAAGCTACTAAAAAATCAACCATCAATTCCACCCCATAGAGAAATAACCAAATATATACATATACTTCATTCAAAACTACCTCCATATTGATTATAAAAATACCAAGAGTCATCTTCTTCATTTTCGAATTCTAACACTTATAAATTGCTATCTGCAATATTCTCTACTTATCTACTTCCTACGGTTCCACTTCTTCAATAACTCCAAATTTCTTTGAACCAATGCTAATTCTACATCAATGTCTTCTTCTTCGTACAATCCATTTGTTTCCTCCATACTACTACTACTTGACTCTGACTTTTCATCCATTTCTTCTTCTTCGTCTGTATGTCTCTCTTTAGCTGCCGCTAATCTCTTTTGTTCAATATCCCATCTAATTTGTCGATCACTATTCCTCAAGGATCTTTCTAGTAACGGCATATCCTCCCCGCTCGTTGAATAATCCCTAATTCTCCTCTGTCTTTTCACTTCTCTATCTCTTTGTCTATCCATTCTCCTTTTCGTTGCCTGTCTAGTGTTCCTAAACGGAGCACTTATTTCCTCTTCCATACTATCATAATGAGTCTCATTCAACTTTTCTTCTTCTATTGTTTTCGGTATCGTCTGTTCTTGAGTATCATCAAAGCCTGGAGTTGCTAATAAGCGATTTTGTGCTGGATCTCTTCTAACGCCTGGGGTTACTGTAGCACCTCTAACGAGTTGTTCATCTAAAAACCTTGTGTCTGAATAATAATTATTATTATTATTATATTCTATCTCTTCTTCATCTCTCCTTAAGTGTTCCACGTGTGCCCTTGCTACATGTCCCGTGACCTGGTTCTTAATTTTATACGATACTTTACCTAGTTTTTCCAAAATATAATACCCTGGAATCCAACGATTATCAAACTTAGAGTTTCTCCTATGCTTCTTGTAATAGACCCTATCACCAACCTTAAATTCCTGCAAGTTTGTATTTATATTCTTGTACTTTTTCTGCCTTTCCCTAGCTTTAATTATATTATTCCTTAGTCTTACGTGTGCTTTATGCATTTCCTGTATTATAACCTCTTGAAAGTCTTCCCCCATATATTTCCGTCTAGGTTTTAATAGATTGTCTATAGGTAGTATCGGTTCTCTCCCGTATATTAAATAATATGGTGAAAAACCCGTGCTTTCATTTTGATTAGTACGAATGGCGTTAAGGGCAGGTCCTAAAAACAAATCCCAATCCCTTTCATGTTCATCTACAATCTTTGATATAATGCTATATAACGTCTGATGTTGACGCTCGTTTCTAGCATTGGAAGTAGGTCTATAATATGATGTCTTTATATGTTTTATATTTAAATCATTTAACAACTTTTCAAATTTCTTATTTATAAATTCTTTACCATTGTCTGTAAGTATACTTTGTGGACAACTAAATCTTGGGACAAACTCTTGTAAAAAAATATTGACTACTGTATCTGCACTCTTATCCGGAATTGCATAAACCTCCGGCCAAAGACTGTAAACATCTACTATATGAATCAAATACACGTTTCCTGACAATGTTCTGGGGTGTGGACCCGATATATCTAAACTAATCTTTTGCATTGGGAACTGAGGAATGTCAGTATCCTGCAAGGGACACTTTATTGTTTTCATGTTCCTCAATCTGCACTTCTCACAGGTATCCACATATTTATATGCAGATTTAAATAAATTTGGCCAGTAATATTTACTTGTAAGCGCCTTCACCAATTTGTCTCTACCTAAATGTCCATTTTCATCATGATATGCCTTTAAAAGTTCATTTTCTAAATGTTTTGGAATGTATTTCCTCAGTTGTTCGTTCCTTTCAGACATGTAGTATAAATGTCCATCCTCTTGTAAAACCAAATAATTCCTTTTATATTTGTTATCTTCTGTTTCTCTTAATTTTTCTTTTATTTGTAACACTTTTGGGTCTAGGTCCTGCTCCTCTTTCATGTTAAATTTTTCTAAGTGTAGATCATCTTCTCTATGTTCAGACTCTTGTTCCGATGGTAGACTATCAAATTCTTCTCTATTTATTATAGCAGAATCTAAAATATTTACTTGCCAATTTCGATCGTCAATCTCTGGTTCTCCTTCATCTTCTGTGTCACCTGACGACTGTGGATAGGGAATCCTAGACAGTAAATCAGCGCATGTGTTAATCTTACCTGGAATGTACTCAATTTTCGTATTATATCCCTGTAAGTTCAATGCCCAGGTTTGTATTTTCCTGTTCTGCACTGGGGCTTCTAAAAAAAGACTTTAAAGGCATATGGTCAGTTCTAATAACAAAATTTGCGTTATGTAAGTAGTAATTTAGTTTTTGAAGAGCGTAATGTATTGCGTAAGCCTCCTTCTCAATAGTCGTCCACTTTCTTTGTGATCTGCTAAGTTTATGCGACAAGAAGTATATAGGCCTTTCATTTTTAACCCCTGGTATTCCAGACTCTTTCCCTTCATATGGTTGCACCAAACACGCTCCTACTGCATTGTCTGAAGCATCTGTGTACAGTATCAACTGTTTGTTTAAGTCTGGATGCGTCAACAGTGGTACCAGTGTTAAACTGTTTTTTAAATACTCGAACGCTTTTTGACACTCATCATCCCACTTAAACCTAGCGTACTTGCCTGTTAAGTTTGTAATAGGTTCAGCTATTTTTGAAAACGCTGGGACAAACCGCCTATAATACGCGCATGTTCCTATAAAGGCGCGTACCTCCTTAACGTTAGTTGGAGCAGGTAACTCTTTAATAACCTTTATTTTGTCCTGGTCTGGTTTTATACCTTCTCTATTTATAATATACCCCAAATATTTTGTTTCTGTCTTTAAAAATTGGCATTTACTGAGCTTTAACTTCACATCATGTTTTCTTAACCTGTCAAACACTAACTTTATATGTTTCAAATGATCCTCCACATTTCCAGAAGTAAAGATCAGAATATCATCAATATAAGCAAGAGCGAACCTTTGCATACCTTCTAAAACTTCATTTATTAAGAGCATGTAGTGAGATGGCGCAGTTTTGACTCCAAAAGGCATACGTAAAAATTCATAAGAACCCATATGAGTACAGAAAGCACTTTTTCTCTGCGCGTCTGCCGACATCGGAATGCACCAAAATCCTGCTCTTGCGTCTAACGTCGTAAAAAATGTAGCGCCATTTAGCAACCCCAAAATATCATCTATCACTGGTAGTGGATATGCAACATTTTTAGTAATTTTGTTCAACGCCCGATAGTCGCAACAGAATCGACTCGAACCATCAGGTTTGGCCACAATTACCACCGGAGATGACCACTCTGATTTTGATCTTTTGATTATCCCTGCTTTCAACATTTCTTCTATTGCCTTTTCTACAATTTCTCTATTTCTTAAGGGAGTTCTATATGGTTTTAAGCTAATCGGCGGATGGTCTCCCGTATCTATCTCCATTGTTACCGTTTTTGTCTTACCCAACTCTAAATCACTAATTGCAAACACATCCTGATTCTCCTTTATAAACTGTTCCAATACTTCTTTATTTTCTGGTGAAGTCTTTAACTGTGCCAACAATTCCTGTTCTCTTGTCTGTTTATCTAGTGAATGTATTTGTGCTGTATTTCTTTTGAATGGATGGATCAATTCATTCATTCGTGTGTTTCCTCTACTTCCGCGTCCGCGTCTGTTATTACTTCTTTCACTAGAAGACTGTGAATAATTAGTTCCCGGCATTTCTACTCTATCCGTTGCCAATATTTCACTAACGTTCTGTTCTATTTTTGCTACTACACACCCTCTGTATAATTTAATTTCTCTACCTGTGTTGTTAATCACCATAACTGGAAAGGTTAAGTGTTTATCTAACGCTATTATTCCATCCGGAACTTCCAAACCAGGCTCATCAATTATTTCCTCTTGTAATTCAGTGATTCTGACTGTGTTTCCTTCTACATAATATGGGTTTTTCTTCAGCTTCACTTGTATCAAATTAACCGACTGTGGTTTTAACGTCGTTGTCATTTTAACTCTAACTAGTGCTGATATATGCATGTCTTCTTGCATATCTATATAGACGTCCCTGAATTTTAATTTGTGTAAATCATAGAAAAGTCTTACTCCATTTTTTATTAAAAAATCTCTTCCTATTAACATGTTTCTATTTAAACCCTTCACTACATGAAAAAGGTGTCTTATGTTGATCCCTCCTAACTTAAAATTTATTATTGTTTGTCCAACTACTTGTAAATTCTGTCCCGTAACAGAGTGTAAATTATTATGACTCTTAAATACTCTACAATTTCTTACTATTTTGTATAGAAAACTTTCTTTTACTACACTAACCTGAGCTCCCGAATCAATTAACGTACGAACTCTATACTTTCCTATTTCTAATATACAAGAACTATAATCTGTTTTATCTTCTATAAATTTCTTGACTTCATCTAGTTGAAAATATTCTCTGTTCGACCTATTATACCTGTTATTAACATATTCTCTAACCCTTGGGACCTTATTATTTACCCTCCTATCATAGGTCCTGTCTAATAGGTAGGGCGCCGATTTTCCTGTGTTCTTGTACCTGTAAAATTCCTGTGTCCATCTACAACATTCCTACTCACCCTATTATTGTCATGTCTACCCTGTGTATTCGACTGGACATGCCTGTTATTACAAAACCGAAAAACATGTCCCCGTTGACCACAATTCCAACAGACAATATTTGTACTATTTGTGTTACCTACTGTTTCTCTTGTAGGGTATCTCATATTTCTTCTTTCCTCATTATCATACCTATTTCTACCTTGTAACGTCTGTATACCTCCTCTCCTATTCCATCCGAATCTTGTTTGTCCTATTTCCATAGGTTCCTCAACTCTGTCATCTCGATTACTTCCCACTTCTCGTCCTGTTCTTAATCTAAACCTACGTCTCAAATTTTCTTCTTGTACCGCGATATCCACCGCTTGTGATAACCTCTCAGGGTTTTCCCTCATTAATTTAAGTTTCAAACCATCAGACTTTATGCCATCCACAAAGATCCCTACCAACATCCTTTCCACCTCCTCTCCTCGTACATTCTGTCCTAAGAATGCCTCTTCAGCCAGATTAATTAATCTATCGCTAAACAATTGTACCGTCTCTCCGTTATTTTGTTTAGCCTGCCTCAACACCGAAAATGCATGTTGTGGATCCGTTATTTCTGCATATTTCCTTGCTAGGTCTTCCTTGAATTGTTCCCATGTCTCATCTACTCTAGCTTCTAGCTTTCTTCTTATATGATCCGAGACCGGTTCCGTTGCCGTCTGATAAGCCAGTCTCATTTTTTCTTCATCTGTTGCTGAGATCAAATAGGCATATTTTTCTATAGAGGTGACCCATTTCTTATAGTCTCTGGCCTGTCCACTAAACTTTATAATTTCTGTTGCCATGCCTTGTTGTTTAATCACCATATTAAGTCGGCCTACTGCTGTACCCACGCCTGTCAAAACCTGGGCCAAGTTATCCGGTTCCGCCATGCTGAAAAATACTGAAACAAAGCAAGCAACCAATCACACAATTACAATTTCCCAAATCCCAAACAGCACAATTCAGTTGGTTATAATATTGTAAGATATTACATTAATCAGAGGAAGCATCAACAATATCCTGTCTGAGCATAGGAAGAATGAACCCTGTCCTCAATAAAAAACTCAAATTTGTGGCAATCAGAAGGTTCCTTGTAGATATTTGTTTCTTAAACCACAATAATGTCCTGTACTCCACTCTAATTAATAAATTCGGAAGCTCACGGGAGACCTCGAAATACACAACTTTTACTCCGAGTCTATTTCCTTAATTAATCCGTCATCTTCTTTTACCAACTTACGGATTCAGTTCAACCAACCAGAGCCCGCATCGAGTGAAAGTCTCGGAATTCAGGTGGTGGAGTTCAGATATCACTTCTCTTCCCTCAGGTAATTTCGTCCTTCTCGTGGGCTGCCAGAAAATTTTCAACCCCTGGTTGGGTCACATCTCATGGGCTGCCAGACAATCTTCGACCCCCTGGTTGGGTCCCTTCCTTGATCTCAAGTGGGTACTTCATCGTCGTATGGAATGGGTCATAGGAATATAACGAGGCCCAAAAATGGATTAGGGGTGTTTGGGTCATAGGAATGACAAGGCCAAAAAATGGATTAGGTGTGTTTGGGTCATAGGAATGACAAGGCCAAAAAATGGATTAGTATCAATCAGCCAACGGCTAGTGATGAGCTGACCTTGAACGAGTTCTGACTTCTGATAAAATCTTGAAAGTGGCAAGGTTCAGGCAACGGCCAGGTTAGGCCCCTTATAAATGATACGATTCAAATGTTCAGCCACGGCTCCAGGAAACCCTTCTTGTCCTGGCAGTTTTGTCTGGATTCTTTAGTACTTCGCGTGGTAGGCCATTATCTTCATAATTTGTCTTACAGCATGCCGCCAGTGGATAGTTGTTGTTGGCCGGCCTAGATCAACCTCAGATTCTCGGTCCACGGCACCATTTATTTCTTCTGTAGTAGTGTCAAACGAAGTAACAAGACTTGATCTGTACTAAAACTTTATACTTTATTCTCAAGATGACAAGCCGTGTCTTCTCAGCTGGACTATCGGATGTTGACTGCCCTTCACAACAACAATACGTCACGATTGAGCATCTCTCTCCGCTTTCACTCATAATGCTCAATCGTGCTGTATCTCTAATTCCCCACTAGATCCTAATTATAACCCAAACTACACATACTGTTACAAAAGTGGTGGTTAGTGAAGTGACTCAATATGTAGTAATGGAGGGGTATGTTGTTATTACAAGTGGGGTATGCAATGTATATACAAGGTTTATAATAGGAGCTGGGTTGAACAGCGTTTAATGGGAGAATATGGGGGGAATGCCAGGTTGAGTTTTGGCATTTAAATAACTGGATATTGGAAGAAGAAGACTGTACTTAACAGTTAGGAGGTTTTTTTTTGTTGAAGGAATGGTAAACGGGAAATTGATGACCTGAATAGTACAAAGGCTGGCAGTTTTGGATTAACATATTTTTTTTTGATAATAACAATTATTATTGACGGAAACTGAAGATAAATTTGGAAACTTTATTTTTTGATAAAGTTTTGAGAATGTATGGGAAGAGAAAGGTGATTACTTCTTACTTTTTCCTTACTTTTTCTTTCTTATTTTTTTTTTGGTGCGCACCAACCCAAATCTAATCTAACTATGTTTTTTCTGTCTATCCTAGAATACTGAGAGTGTGAGAATGTGAATAAGGGGGAAATAAAGGATAAGGGAATATCTTCAGTTTTGTCAATCATAATTTGGATGGACATTTTAAAGTAAAAGCGGTTCGCTTATGGAGACTTTTGTATTGTGGGGAATTTTATGGAGAGTTTTGTAGAAAGTTTTCTAGAGAACTTTATAACGAGTTTTGTAGAGAGTTTCGATATTATGGTCTCTAGTTAGCAATTGGCTATGAGGAGATAGGAGAATTGAGTTAGGAAATATATGGAATTGTTGTTATTGTAGAATAGAGATGTAAAGTTAACTAATTAAAAGTTGGGGTTGAGATTTTTTCAAGGAAAAATTCTCTTTGAAGAAGGGGAGGCATTGTAACAGTGAGGGAATTAGGTTAGGAGTAAAGAGTTAAGGAATGCTGCGCATTCCTTGACTAGGGGGAAAACCATAGTGAACGTGTGTGCACGAATGAAGAAGGGTATCTAGGAAAACACACACGTCACTTAGGGGGATTGAAAAGACATGTCAACACCGGGCAGGGAGTCTACCATCATGTGTGCTGTAGTATAACTATTCGGCCAATAAAGTATGTTTATAACAACGCGGAGACTTGGGTCCTATACGATCACGTGCTTAACCTGTCTTGACCACACTATGACACTCCTGACAGTCCGAAGCCATTCCTATGTAGGCTCTAACTATCTGTAACTGTTCTAGGAACACAAATAGAGTGAGTTAGTAGCTGTTGGAGATGGCAGTAGCAACTTCCCCCCTGTCGTTTGGAAGCACACGACTTTTGGGGAGAAGAAGGTCGATGGTTTCACACGTGGAGGGCTGTATGCAAACAACTAAGGACAGTGTCGGGTTTGGTGATCGCTGCCCAACATTCGCTGCTAACAAAAAGCAGGTAATACGGTCTACTGTCACACGGTAGCTCGATCATATCTAAGATATGAAAGATAACTGCTTCACATAATCACTGAAATAATATGAACAAACTCCCACACTTTTACACGCTCATATACTGACGACTGTTGTAAGCATCCTCACAAAAATGGGTAAAAAATATATGTTAAACATATACATTGTGTAACGTAAAAAATATTGATGCAATTCAATGAGATAATATTTCCTAAAATTGATGTAAACATGATGAAGTAAGTAATGTACAAGTGTTCATACTGTACATGGTAAAATCAAATGGCAGTACAAATGATAATATGAAAGATGAGGATAAATATAAAATATGGAATAGCATGTTACATGTCATGCATGTGATCAAATCTCTCTCTCTCTCTCTCTCTCTCTCTCTCTAAATAAAGTTTGTTCGTTCGTTCGTTCGTTCGTTCTCTCTCTCTCTCTCTCTCTCTCTCTCTCTCTCTCTCTCACACACACACACACACACACACACACATTCATTCACTCTCTCACTCCCTCCCACACAGAGAAAGACCAAGACAATGATGAATAGACAGTCGTTACAAAGATAGTTTCACATCATGTACAGGATGTAGCATTCAACCCCTTCGCCACAGACAGTCATAAGGTACACTAAAATCATTAACATGATGCTGAATTTCAGTAAAACATCACGTACTGACTGGGGTTAGACCAGGGTTGTTAGTTAGCTCCTACAGACTTTCACCCAGTTATCAGAGAGGATGTGTTATAATGTACCAAATAACTAATTGTTAAAAAAAAAAAAAAAAAACATAAATCTCATCTAATAAAAAAAAAAGTTTGTTGCATATTATTTACAGGACGTTGCCGTAAACCCCAGCATTCTTTGATTGTTTGTGATTTCTTGGCAAGTTTGCGTTCAGTAATATCATTTCTTCTGAGCGACCGATACTCATACCTTTTTTATTATTAAAACCAGCGCACAGAGGTGTGCTTCCAAATCGCCCGCAGCTGTGTTTCGAACGCGGTATGCGGGATTACGAATCGCTTCCGTGACGCCTTCGCCACGGAGTATGTTGTTTGTATTTTGTATTTCAGGGAGTGATTGACACTTGTCTGCCTTGTTCTGTTGCAGATATCGTTCTTATTGATATTGTGTTCTGTGGCTTGTACCTGCTGCTCTTGCTGGCGTCTGTCATCTGCGCGGGTAAGTGACACTCACTCGGTGCCAAGCCACGCACCATAAGTTCATTAGTTACTTCAAACATCTATCTAAACACAGAAGCCAAAAACAAAAGATTGCCTGATATCATCACGTGCATACTGTAGAGTTATGTATCATGTGAAGTGGATATATATGAGAAGAATCAACATTGGGGGACGTAACATCAATAATATTAGATATGCAGATTATACAGTATTGGCTGCAAACAATGAGCAGAATTTGCCACATTTAATATATGCGGTTGTTGCACGCAGTGAACAACTAGGGATAGAATTAAACTGTAAGAAGACGCAGATTATGGCCGGCACTATGAAGAAGGAAATACCACAATGTAATATACAAGTAAATGGAAATATTTTTAAACAAGTGTATCGGTACAATTATCTCTGAACAGTCATAACATCTTATGGGAGATGCCTTGTCAAGTGTGGAAAATGAGCAGACAAGCTGAAAACAACATCTGATGGCTGTGGAAATGTGGTTTCTGAGGACAATGCAAAGAATACCATGGACAGGCAGAAAACACTAATGACCAAGTCCTACAAGAAACAGTTGAAAACCGTAAACTGATTAGAGAAATTAGACGTAGGCAGTCAGAATATTTTGGACACATTATAATAAGAAATAAATTGGAGAACTTGTCAACAACTAGGCAAGATTGAGGAGAAAACAACAAGGGGAAGGCAAAGAAATAAATACCTCGATGGCTTGGCTAAGTGGTATTGTCGAAACAAGACCACAGCGATGATCCACGACTATGTTGTTCATGTGAGATGGCGAAACATGACCACCCACGCTTATCGACGCGACACATGATGATGATGATGATGCATAGATGAATTATACTTTGACTGACATGCTTAAAACACACAGCCACTGATAATGTTAGAATGTGGAGCATGTCTGATCTCCGAGTCCCTTGTCATACCTGGAAGACTAAACATGCCTGTCGCTGTTCTGGAAAGGTTAGATTGGGTGTACACTTCAGGCTGTCATTTGACTTGCATGCCAGATCACAGGCTCTCTAAACGAATTTTCTATGGTGAGCTGCGCTGTTGTAAACGCTCGCATGTCGGCCAGAGGAAACGCTTTAAAGACACTGATTATCTCACTGAAAGCTTTTGGAATTCATCTTGACACTTGGGAGACTGCTGCCAAAGACCTAAATCCGTGGCGTACATCATTACGCAAGGGTGCAGTCACTTGTGAAGCAACCAGGAATGCAAGAGTTGTGAAGAAAAGACTGGACAGAAAAACCACTGCAGGAGATCCTCCTCCTGGAACATCAAGCATTCTTTGCCCACATTGTCAAAGAACATTTCGAGATTAAATAGGTGTTATCAGCCATCTTAGAACTCACGGGTCCATACTTTCAACCCCACTGGATGAAATGAATGGCCATCATCAATCTTGATGGACAAACACCACGCTTCAGGTTACAACAGATACAGACATAACCAAGGAGGACGCGAATGTCCTCAGAAAGTACGTGGAGATGCAAACCCTGACAAGACATGCCAGGAAGACATCAAATGATGTTGCCAACAGAGTAAATGTCACAGTCATCTTAGAACTCACGGCTCCATACTTTCAACCCCACTGGATGAAATGAATGGTCATCATCATACTTGATGGATAAACACAAATGTCACAGCTTTGCTATAAACAGACATAGTTGTAGTCCATCATTTTAAAGTATGGATGAGAGATGATGAAGAATACCAAACACTTCTCCGATTGTGGGACACTTATCATCATGTGAGAGACCATAATTGAGACATCTTCATTCGAGACACCATGATTGAGACATTTTCATGTTGAGACACCGTGACTGAGACATCTTTATGTTGAACACCATGATTAATACATCTTCATGTTGAGACATCTTTATGATGAGACACCACTGAGACATCTTTATGCTGAGACACCATGAATGAGACATCTTCCTGTCGAGACACCATGATTGAGACATTTTCATGTGAGATACAACAAGGTCTTTTGTCAGTCACCAAACTTCATTTAAGACATTTGCACTCCTCTCAGACACTCTCATGGCATAAGACACCTGCACTCCACGGAGACCCGTCATGCAAGATATCCACACTCCTCTCAAATACTTCCCTAATTTAAGACACAGACAAAATACTTACATACAAACCACGTACTCCCCACACAGACACTACAGTATATGATTCTGTCTCCAACAGTGATTCTGAAGGCGAGGCGGCTGCTGCACGCAACATACAAGATGTACCTCCTGTCTCTGATTATCTGGACAGTCAGCCTCATGTGTTTGGTTGTTGCCTGGTTGTATTACGGCATTACAGGCTGGAAGATTGGGATACTGGAAACCATTGGTTGGTATTCATTTGATACTGATTTAATTCGTTAATATCATCATGACTTGTGATTTTATTTGTTGATATCATTATGACTTGTGGTTTTATTGGCTACCAGGCATTGTAATCGTCTACATGACTAGCTCTGTGCTAAGAGGTACAAGAAATGCCTGAATGTTCGTGGCGAAGGTTGGTGGGCGTTGTTGTTTTTGCAGGAGGGCCTGGCGTATGATACCACAACATCTGGTATGAGAATGACGGTGGAGGCAGTTACGGTGGCATTCCGCAAGCTGGAGGACATACAGCACACACATATGTCGTCGTTGTAAAGGACTTTCCAATTATTATCATCCAGTACCTTGCCGGCTGGCGTCGGTGTTCATGCATTTCCACAAATTATGATCTCCGACGTCATGGATCAATTCGAGTGTTTGACTCCTTTCGTGCCATGACACAAGACTGTCAATAATCGTTTCACGTTGTCTTCCTCTATCGGTCTTTCCACAAATGTTTCCAGTTGTCACACATGTTATAGTTTTCGTCTTTTCATAATGTGAAAAAAACAACAACTGAGGATTGCCTCTTTTTGATGTTTGTGATAAGTTATCTTTGCAACTTAGCTTCCTTTAAAACATCATGATTGCTTATTTTGGCTGTCCAACTAATTTTCAGCATTCTTCTATAAAACCACATCTCCAAGGCTTCCAGGGATTTTTTCACCTGTGTACTAATTGTCCACCCACCCACATACACATGCGTGTGCTTGCACGTGTACACACACACACACACACACACACACACACACACACACATCACAATTCCACTCAGACACACATACATATGCACATATTGACACAAAATTATCACCACAGACGAGCTACAAACAACATCGTTCCAGGCCATAATGAACATGGCGCATAAAAACATCTCTCTATCTATGGAACACGAACACAACGAAGCGTTGCCGTTCCTGGATATCCCAATGAGACGTAGAGCAGACGGCACAATTCAAAGATCGGTGTACCGCAAAGAAACATGGACTGGCCAATCTTAAATTTTCATAGCTTCGCACCTGTCCAGTACAAACAGGGCTTAGTTAGGACCCTGTTTGACCGTGCTAGGAAGATATGCTCCCAGGACACACTGACAGAGGAAAGTGAAACCCAAAAGAATGTCTTACACCTGAATGGGTACTCCACAGGATTTATAAAGCGCCACTGCCAACAACCGAAACCAAAATCAGACGTAACTACAGTCCCTAAGCTCAAGGTTTTTATCCAGCTAACCTTTCGAGGGGATGACGTAATGCAACGTATACAGAACCGTCTCATTACAGCAGTCGGCCGAACATTCTGTGCTGCAACTCTAGTTATTAGGTACAGAACTACAACTATTCCCACCCCAGCAGTAAAAGAATCTACCCCCCTGTACGCCACATCAAATTGCATTTACCAATTCACATGCAGGTGTGGGTCTACCTACATCCGCAGGACAGAGAGGCAGCTACACAGCAGGGTTATTGAACACATACCAAACTGGGATGACAAGATATTACACACAGGCGATGGGATCATGGGAAGGCTGACACACCACAATTATAAACTTCCGGCGTCGTCGATTGCACATTACGTCTTGGAAACCGGTCATGTAATTAATAGAGACAGCGCTTTCCGCGTGTTGTTTCATACACAAAATATTCGTTTGTTACAGTTTACAGAAGCCCTAATGATTAATCTGCATAGGCCAATTTTTTTTGCAAACAGAAAGACATGGTGGTCAATTTAAAATTACCATGGTAAACAATTGATATTACTGTGCGAGCATGTGTATATTTCAGCTTGAACGATGTATCTAGTTATTTTACTCTACGTTGTGTGATACCTGCAGTATGTACCTGACGAGATGCAGCGAAATATGCCAGGCAATAAATCGTACATTCTATTTTTGTGTCTTCGTTATTCAAAAAATTGTGTGTTCATAAAAGTAAAGTTGTTTTTCTTTACTTATGTTCTTCAGGTAGGATCCTGCAGATGTGCAGTAACGTGGTCCTGATCCTGCTGTTGATTCTCATGGCTACAGGTTACACAGTTGTCCGATACAACCTGTCCCGCAGTGCTGTCTTCAAGATCACAGTTTTCATGATTCTTTATGTTACGGCCATGGTTGTTATGTTCGTGTGGGAAAACATTGTGAGTAGACAAATTATTTGATACAACATTGTGAGTAGACAAATTATTTGATACAACATTGTGAGTAGACAAATTATTTGATACAACATTGTTAGTAGACAAATTATTTGATACAACATTGTGAGTAGACAAATTATTTGATACAACATTGGGAGTAGACAAATTATTTGATACAACATTGGGAGTAGACAAATTATTTGATACAAGAAAACATTGTGAGTAGACAAATTATCTGATACAAGAAAACGTTGTGAGTAGACAAATTATTTGATACAAGAAAACATTGTAAATTGGGAATTACTTGATATGAGAAAACATGAGTAGAGTGTTACTGTAACACTGTTACATAATACGTGAAAACATTGTAAGGAGATAAATTATAAGGTAAAGAAATCATGGTATGCAGACAAATACCTTAACATCCTGCACTATCTATGTGATGTGAGGTGGCTTTACTGTCTGGGGCATGTCAGTATCCAATTAAGTGACTGTCTGATTCCCAGGGGGAGCATTCGTGGGAGACATGAAATTATCCATACATGATGGCGGCAAGGTGAAACACAAATCAATAAATTCGTGCATACATAGCGGATGGAGTCAGGGATCTAGTTTGATACTAGCAGGAAAGCTGATGATAGAGGACGGAGTAGATGTATGCATAACCGACTGGCTGGTGAAATTATAAATAGCTATACTCTTCAATCAGACGAAGAACATTTCGTGCAAAAGGTTATTGTCCTTGAAAGTTAGAAAAAGAGATTTTGCATGTTACATAGAACCAGTTTTAACATACGGTTGTGAATCCTGTATACAGGTAAAAGGATCCCTAGAAGCCTTGGTTGTATAGAAGAATGCTGAAAATTAATTGGACAACCACATTGAGCAATCAGGACGTTTTAAGGGAAGCTGAGTCGCAAAGACAACTAACTGATCACAAACATGAGAAAGAAGCAGTCATCTTTTTTTATTTTTCCACAATCATCTTTGTTTTTCCCAAAAGACAAGAACTGCAGCATGTTGTGACATGTAGGAAAGATTTGTGGAGAGAGAAATAGAGGAAGACAGCATGAGCAAATTCTTGACATTCTTGTGTCATGGCACGGAAGTGAGTCAACACACGAATTGATCCATGCAGTCAAAGATCGCAATGTGTGGAAAAGCATGATCGCCCTCGCCAGCCGGCATGGCACTGGATGATGATGATGATGTTGATGATGATGATGATGATGATGATGATGATGATGATGATGATGATGATGATGATGATGATGATATTTAGCACCTTCTTAAGGAGATGGAGCACTTTAGGACACAGCCAAAGCGCTAGGAGACTGGTTTTGAATGAAAAAAACTTGTCACAATATACAACATGATACATGAACACAGACGAAGATAATGACATCCTTCATGATACAAGATAAAGTTAGCTGGATAGCCCTTACAGGAGGTAACGGTCAACCCCAGTATTTTTTGGCTGTTTGGGCAAGTTTTTATACAGCAGTTTGCCATTGCTTTCTGAACGACCGGCACTCATATCATTGCGTGAAAACTAGCACAAGGCGGTCTGCTGATTAAATAGGTACCAGGAAATAAGTAACAGTATTCATTAATTAATTCATTCATTCATTCATTCATTCATTCATTAGCATGTCCCTTGCAGAACTTCGCTCCCACAACAACTGTCCGGAAAACTTCTCGGTCATAAGCAAGATGGCCCGCGTCCGATACACCCATCTGGAGATCATCTGCAACGTCCTGCACCCATCTTCTCTTTGGCCTTCCTCTTCCTCTCATCCCGGGCATATACCCTCCATTAATGTTCTCTCCAAACTTCCATGACATTTCAAGTTACGAAAATATTTCAATTGTCTTTGTTTTATCGACTTTAATAGCAAACTTTCTTCAATATTCAACTCTTGCCGTATGGATGCATTTCTTCTTTTGTGTACATGAGATTCGGGCGGAGGAGAGCAATTAGGAGGGTACAAGATTTACCCTAGTGCTAGGAAATGCATCTTAAAGATTAAATGTCACCAGGCCCTAAACCTTGGTCGGCAACTGGTCTTGGATGGAAGCTCTGACAGGCGGACAGTTACAGCATTACTTTACTGTTCCGGCAGCTTTTGCAGCTTGTCTTGTTTTAGACGTATTGGTGTTACGTTTCCTCTGGAGTAAACTAGGCAAGCCGAGAGAGGGATCATGCTGCATGGGCAACATATGGCCTATAAATTCAGCCTAGACTGTCGATTCCATCCATCAATCATGTGCCATGCCGATAAGCGTGGGCGGTCATGTTTTGCCATCTCACTCGATCACCAGAGTCGTGGATCAGCTCCGTGTTCCTATCTCGACCATGCCATGTGGCCAAGCCATCCAGGTATTTGCTTCTAGGTCTTCCTCTTGGTCTGTTCCCTTCGATCTTGCCAGTTGTCACCAAGTTCTCCAATCCATTTCTTCTAATAGCATGCCCAAAAAATTTTGACTGTCTGCGTCTAATGTCTCT
Source organism: Cepaea hortensis (assembly GCA_963921405.1). Lineage (NCBI taxonomy): Eukaryota > Metazoa > Mollusca > Gastropoda > Stylommatophora > Helicidae > Cepaea > Cepaea hortensis. The sequence goes on along the minus strand of OY992876.1, from coordinate 515,859,312 downwards.
AATGAGTTTACGATCTTCGTTTGTTTCTTGAAGGACTTGTTCATCGGTTCTTCTGCCTGTCCATGGCTATTATTTACATGTAGCAATCATCATGTCATCTGTGATTGGCTATTATGTATACATAGCAATCAAAATATCATCTGTATCAGAATGTTCTTGATATGGATGTACGTACATAACATGCGCAGACGCGTGTGTACATGCATACATATCTAAACTCGAGTATGACCACAGTTTACTCTAGTGAGGGAATGGTGCTAATGCCCCATAATGATTCATTCCTGTGCCAGTGAATATCACACAAAATCCTCTTCACTGCTCAATGTGAAGAGTGGAACAGACAGGAGTCTCTACAAACTAACAGCCCGCATAGTATACAATGCATAATGCCGCTGCCAGAATGCCAACACAAAAGTTTGCCACAAACATTACAGTTTATCGTCTATGGAAGCGTTAGTCACTAGAAAACCAGCAGCTACACATTACTGCATAAAGTAAACACAGTCTTAGTTCAGCAACCGACGGTCGCCATTTTTCCGAACATGCAATTCACGACAAGGTGCTGAAGACGGAGCTAGGAGGCGCACCAAAGAAATCAGGATGCCACGCAATTTCGCGATGAAATTTATCGATTACTGCAAAATGTTATGGTTCTCGCCCTGCTATGGATACCCCAGACATGTGCAGTACCGGGCCCTAAGCCTCGAAAGGGTTGAATTCATACAAGAGTTAACATTGCAGTTATAGACAAATTTCAGGCGAACGAAAGAAGATGAAGAGGGTTTGATTTACGGGATCATTGCCTGTTATGTGAGGAAAAGATTGGCCGCCAATTGCTTCATGCATTTAGGGCTATAACTCATGATAACCCTATCACATCACAAGTCCGTAGTTAGAAACTAGTTTGGTACAAATAATTAAACTTACTGTATACGTTTCTAACCCAATATTTCTATGTGGTGATCTCCCCTGGCAGCTGTTTGACCCGGGTCTGGTGTTGTATTACTACGAGAGCCCTCCAGGATATGGGATGATTACAGTCGTTCTGATTGGCTGGTTGTGGTTCACCATGGCTGCAGTGTTCACTCTCAAACATTATACATCCAAGGCAAAGTTCTACGTCATCTTCTATGTCGTCTACACTATCTGGTGAGTTGTGAGGCTGGTATATCTGGTGAGTTGTGAGGCTGGTATATCTGGTGAGTTGTGAGGCTGGTATATCTGGTGAGACGTAATAACAACACAAAAAAGACAATAATGGTAACTTATCTCAAACGACAACTAGCCAAAAAACATTCCCTTATGTATGGCACGTTACACCCTCCTTAGGTATTTATAATGCCCATGTTAAACACTGCTTCAGTGAGTCATTTGTTATTGATTAATTTTTCATGCGTTTTAATGTTCTTTTGTTGTCAAAAGTTGCTTCATAAGTGATGTTGAATGAAAGAATGTATGAGATGAAATAGAGAAGAAGGGCAGAATGTCAGACGGGCCTGCGTGCGCAATTCTTAACCCTTTGAAAATAAAGGCTTATTATTATTATTATTATTATTATTAATACTGGTATATCGTAAGTGCTGTGAGGCTGGTATATCTTATGAGTTGTGAGGCTGGGATATATTTATAATCTACTATATCTGGTGAGATGTGAGGCTGGTATATCTTATGAATTGTGAAGCTGGGATATATTTATAATCTACTATATCCGGTGAGCTGTGAGGCTGGTATGTCTTATGAGTTGTGAGGCTGTGATATATTAATAATCTACCATATCTGGTGAGATGTGAGGGTGGTATATCTTATTAGTTGTGAGGCTGAGATATATCTATAGTCTACAACGTATGGTGAGTTGTGAGGCTGGTATGCGTGTTGAGTTGTGAGGCTGGTATCTCTGGTGAATTCATAGTTCTGCTCCACGCAGCTTGGCGACAGAACCATAGACTGCCAGTCCAACATGTGGAAAATGTGTAAGTAAACCTTAGCCAACAGCATAAACACTCCAGGGACCTTAACCGCTCAACAGCCTATCTGCCATATTGGACCGGAAGTTGCAACTAACTGTATAGCGAAGGAACCTCAAGGCAGGTAACACTATTTACTTACTTTACTTGCATCTTTCCTTCAGGTTCTGGGCAAGTCCAATTGCTGTCCTCATCGCCATGTATGTGATGGCCAAGTGGACCAGGGAAAAGACGGTCAATGGTGTCCAACAAGCTATTGAGTTCATCGGTCATTTGTTTTTCCTGGTAGGTATCAAAGTTTTTGACCGTCTCATTGGCAGCTTCAGTTGTGTATGAGTTTTCACCGATAGATAACCTTGGCTAGTAGAATTCATACCAAGTTATAGAATCGTTCTGAGATACTGAATTGTATTGTTGGTTGGTTGATTGATTGATTGATTGATTGATTGATTGAATTCAAGGAAATCTTCATCATTGATTGAATTGAAGTGAAATCTTCATTATTGATTAAATTCAAGGGGAATCTTCACGATTGATTGAGTTCCCGAATATCTTCATGATTTACTGAATTTAATTAAAATCTTAATGACTGATTTAATTCCAAAAAATCTTCATGATTGATTGACTTCAATTGATTTTTTATGATATTGATTTAAACGGAAATGTTAATGATTGACTAAATTTAGGGGTTGGTGTTTGTCCATCAAGTATGATGATGACCATTCATTTCATCCAGTGAGCCTTGAAAGTTAAGAAGCCGTGAGTTCTAAGATAGCTGGTAGGCTAAGGCCTATTTTGGCTCGAAATTTTCTTTGACCAAGCGGGCAAAGAATATTTCACATTCCATGAGGAGGATCTCCTGCAGTGATTGTTTGTTCAGTCTGTTTTTCACAGCTCTTGCAGCTATAGTTTGCTACACAAGTGACCACACAATTGCGTAATGATGTACGCCACAAATTTCGGTCTATGGCAGCAGTCTCCCAAGTTGTAATGCGTTCCAATTGCTTTGAGCGATATCTTCAGAGTGTCTTTGAAGCGTTTCCATTGGCCACTTTGGGAGTCTTCAACACAGCGCAACTCACCTTAAAAGAAATTCGTTTTGGAAACCTGTGATAGGATATACGAGTTAGATCGTCAGCTCACCGAATCCGATTCTTAATTAGCAGAGTAATACATCATCATCATCATCATCATCATCATCATCATCATTATCATCATCATCATCATCATCAATGGCTGTGCCAGCTGGCGTAGGTCCTCATGGCTCTCCAAAGATCTCGGTCTTTCGTGTTCTGGATCAACTCTGCTGACTTCTTCCGAAGTCGGAGAGTGTCTGCCTGCACGGCGAGGAACCACCAGTCTGCACACCAATAAGCCAGACATGGGACAACGGATACTCACGCAAACCTCAGGTCCTGTATGACATCACACTGATGTTGGACAACAGGATGTCTTCATCCGACATACAGGACAACCTGTGATAGGATATACGAGTTAGATCGTCAGCTCACCGAATCCGATTCTTAATTAGCAGAGTAATACATCATAATCATCATCATCATCATCATCATCATCATTATCATCATCATCATCATCATCAATGGCTGTGCCAGCTGGCGTAGGTCCTCATGGCTCTCCAAAGATCTCGGTCTTTCGTGTTCTGGATCAACTCTGCTGACTTCTTCCGAAGTCGGAGAGTGTCTGCCTGCACGGCGAGGAACCACCAGTCTGCACACCAATAAGCCAGACATGGGACAACGGATACTCACGCAAACCTCAGGTCCTGTATGACATCACACTGATGTTGGACAACAGGATGTCTTCATCCGACATACAGGACTTCGCGCTAGGGTTCACAGCTAGGGATCGCAAGCAAGCAACTCTGCTGATGATATTCCTCATTGTGCCGCCTCAATGCACCCAGCATCATTTCTTTTTTTCTGCTTCTGCCTCTCTTCCCCCTGATCTAATACACACTGTGTGTTATTCACAGTGTTTATGGTACAGATTTTGTTTAAAATGAAATAAATGAGAAAAATACACTCCTTCCAAATTCTGGGGTAACGTTTCGGACATCAAGTCTCCTCAGATAAGACCCAGAAACTGAGAGGACACGTGCTCAAATTGCACATCTTATAAATCCCTTAGCAGTTAGAAATCGTGAAGCAGATCTTTGCTGGCAACCTTAGGGGCAGCACAGATCATGACACTTCTTTATCCAGAATCCTGGCCTACTGAGCTATCTGGTCAACACACAACCACAATACTGTACACGTGCTATTACTTCTACACTGGATTGATTTTTGTGAGCTTTCCCTATTACCACTGTCCCTTGTCATCAGACGAACCCACTCTAACTTTAGAGGTACCTGTAATTTACTTTACCATGCCAAGGACTAGAATTCCATCCACTGATAGTTGCTCCAAGACGTTTTCAGCCGTATAAGGATACAGATAAGTAACTTTAATATTTTCGTGTAGTGTTTTTCATGTAGGGTGTCGGTAAATGTTTGTTTGTTCTGTACCGACGAAGGCTTTGGCTGCAACGTCCAGTTTATTACTTGTAATCATGTTCTAGTAAAGCTCACAATCTACTTCTCGTTGTTCGGTGATTCATTTATTGCCATGTCAAGGACGCAAAATCAACATGTAAGCCCAACTGATTTGCTTAAGGGTTGAACCCGCTACCTCGGTATCAGCGCACTGGAAGTTTGCGAGCGAGTGTTCTAATCCATTAAACCAAACTGACCTCCTTTATCTTGATATAAAAGTGAAAATAGATGCTTTTTTCTTTTACTCTCTCCAGATCCTGACATTGCCTAATAGGGCCAATCAGAACTTTCCTTATCATATCAGGAAGACGCAGGTAAGGAAGAGAACACAGCAGTAAACTCCAGCATATTTGTTTGTGATTCCTGGGCAAGTTATATGCTAAGTAGTTTGCCATTGCTTTCTATGGAAACCATCTCACAGCAGTCTTAAGAGGAAAAGACACTCCTAAAACACGCCGTTAAAATGGATTGGTGAAAACAAATTGAAGATTACAAACTGGAGCTTGATAAAATCAACAAGCTAGGCAGAAACCGGAAGAACCAGATCTTCCGGAATAGTACATTGTGGAGTCTGAGCACAATGTCACCGACTGGGTCTCGCTGACCCTATCACCTGCATGTTAATTAGTCAGTTAGTCGCGGTTCCAACTTCACGGCAAAGGGTAATCCTCAAAATGATCCGTTCCTGTGCCAGTGAATATCACTGAAAATATCACCTGCATGTGTGGGACACCAAAGCAGACACGGGGAAGCAAAGAATAATAACACTGTTAGTTATAGCAATCTCCACATATTACCATACACAGGTTCACTCCCACTGTTTATACTTCACTTCGACACCGCAAGGTACAAGAGGAACCTGTTAAGATTATATGAGATGGTATGAGTAAGTTAGTTGCATATCCTTTACAGGACGTAGCAGTCAACTCCAGTATATATGTTTGGCCTTTTGTGATTCATTGACAAGTTTACGTTCAGTAGTTTGCTATTACTTTCTCCGTAATCCCGTTTATCACGCAGAGTCTCGTAGCGGGCGAGAACTGGGAGCGGTTCGACCCCCGCTGGTGACTTGCGGGATAACTGAGCCGGCCGCTCAGAAAGCAATGGCAAACTACTGAGCGTAATCTTGCCAGGAAATCAACAGACAGCTGAAAGATGCTGCTGTTGACAGCGATGTCATGTAAAGGATATGCAAAACATTTAGTTTGCTATTGCTGCGGGAACAACCTGCACTCATACCACTGTATGGAACTCAAGGCAATGCGGTCTGTTTTCAAATCGCTTCAGCGGTGTTTCGAACGCGGTATTTTGGGTTGCGAATTGCATTACAACCCCTTCGCCACAGAGGTAAGCCAGGTCAGCCCAGCAGTAAATAGATACCAGAAATGTCTTGGAGGTTACGGCAGCAGGGGAGATATTGCTCAATCAGCCAGTGAGTGCCGGTTAGGGCAGCAGGGGAGATACTGCTCAATCATCCAGTGAGTGCCGGTTAGGGCAGCAGGGGAGATATTGCTCAATCAGCCAGTGAGTGCCGGTTAGTTTATATTGATAAATGTCCACTCTGTATCAGGGCACATAAAAGACATAAAATGTCCCTGACTTTATATCCTGTCTTCCCGTCTCTTCTAAAATAAGACTGGGTCTTATAGTAATGTTAGCTTTAAAAATGTGTAGATTAAAAACATCTACATTTATTCATGTACACAATTCTACATTTATTTAAATACAGTCATGTCATCGTCTTCTGGAACATCGTCATAACTCTCCAAATCACGAATTCCGGCCTGAATTTCTTGCGACTCCATTTCGTGTACAACGAACCATTGGCCCAGTCTCTCATGTCCAGCAATAAAGCTTTTTATAAATGAGCATTTCTTGAGCATTGCTCGTGGTGCATTTGTAACTTCATTTAACACGAGTGACGTATTGAATTATGAACCTGATCCGTCCATTATCAAGTGCACACCAGTGGCATCTGTACTCCGACTGGCCATTCGGCAAAAAATTTCTCACTCCAGCCCACGATCTTAACAAGGACTTATTTTAGGGGTAGTCTTATATTAAAAGCATCCTGAAAAAAGTCGTGCTAGGGCTTATTATAGGGGTTGGTCTTATTTTCGGGGGAAGAGTTTATTACCGAAGTTGATTATTAAAGTTCATTGCTGAAGTTTTGTTTTAAATTGTTAAAGATGATTATTGAAGTTTATTGCTGAAGTTGATTGTTAAAGTTGATCACTGAGTTGTTTGTTGAAGTTATTAATTAAAGGTGATCGCTGGAGTTTATTGTTGAAGTTGATTGTTGAAGTTGACCGCTGGAGTTGGTTGCTGAAGTTGATTGTTAAAGCTGATTGCTAAAGTTGAATACCGAAGTTGATTGCTAAAGTTGATTGCATTATCTTAATGTGATGAATTTGCCAGATGACCTGATATAAAAATATAATTCTGGTTTTATTCTAGGCCAAATCTGGCAGTGGCAGAAGTAAACAGAGTTCCTACGACTGCAGTAATGACGTCATCAACAAAAGGGGGTCATTCTCCACTAAAGGATCACATCTCGACATCGTCGCCAAGTCCAAAAGTCTGGCAGCAGACGAAGATAATTTGGACCTCATATTGAACATTCCAGTGAGGTCGAGGTCACTGTCTGACGGGACGATCTCACCAGATATCTCACAGGTTGGAGTTTGTGTGTGTCTCTGGCTGTTGCCCAGTGCCTACAATATGTTTGTAAATTTATTTGTTATACCTTAAGACGTTAACAATGAGCAAACAAGCAAAAATTTCCATTCAGAAATGAATTATGAAAATTCTTTAGAAAGTTGAAAGTAAGAAAGAAAGAAAGAAAGAAAGAAAGAAAGAAAATGAAAGAAAATGAAAGAAAGACAAACAAACAAACAATGAAAGACATACAGTCAGACAGAAATAAAGAAATGAAGACTAGCTGGAACAGGGAAATATAAACATATGGCCTTTTATTGTTTATTTGTTGTATATTTTTATTTTTTGTGTGTTTTGTTTTTTTATTTATTTTCAGAAAACAGCCCCGTACAGACTATCAATGTCATTGGATACTGATTCCAGCGACATTGATAACACCAACATTGGAGGTAACAAGCTCTTCACTAGGACACCTCAGCCCAACCTGGGATCACCAACTTCAGCACAGCAGACGAACATTTTAGTCAGCTTTAACGATTAATTGTCATAGGATGATTAATCGTGTGAAGCGACTTCCGGTATCTGCCACGGTTTTATATACAGTAGTTTACTCTAAGCAACCTCCTTTATTTTGATGTATGACACAACATGCCTGTTACCACATTAACAGCTTGTAAGTCATAACTGTGACACACCTCTCTTCCTATTTTACGCCATTGCCACAGTGATGTTGACAGATAGAAGGGCTGTGGTTGTGTCTAGGGTATGTCAGTGTGAATATTGTGCCGGACTACTTATCAACAACTATTAGGCACTTGAGAACTCCGGTTGTGCACACATATAGAAGCTTTATTACTGATGAATATACGTGATGAATATGCACCATCGCAGGAACAATCATAAAACAGGCAGATACATTAGTTCCATGCCAACACAATACTGCCTTCTACTGGCCTTGTAAACTAACCTGTTACGCCGGAATCTCCCCAGTGTCCGATCGTAACCAACTGAACTACACTGAGTCTCTATCTTTGGGCCAAGTTTCCTTTAAATTGTCCACACTGAATGCCTCCGAGCGAAATTTTCCCTAACTTCCCCAGTAATCCAATTCTCCCAGACCCACCAATTTATTTTCTTTTTATCTGCATCCTCGGAACCCCCCAAGAGACTCCATTTCTCCCCCTCGGAACCCCCCAAGAGACTCCATTTCACCCCCTCGGAACCCCCCAAGAGACTCCATTTCACCCTTGATCTCAATTACAAATTCCCATGAACATTACCTTTCTGGGTCATCCTTTGTCTATCCGTCTACTAGCACGTTTTCTGCCTGCCCGAGTGTGATTTAATCTAGACAAGTACATGTTATCCTAACCACTTGTTTTGGAGCTCCCCCATTCGCTGGATATTCTAATTAATCTCCCTGGAACCCCACCTTTGCTGTACTCTCACCTCACACCTGCAACCTTGCATTGTTACTTTCAGATTCTTAACCCTCATATGCGCCGTACTTTGGACGTAATGGCGATACCGCCAACTATATTTGTTTGACCCAACCCTACTTTTTGTTTGGTACAAATCTACGTTTTGTTTAGTACAAATATACTTTTTCTTTGGTACAAATCTACTTTTCTGTTTGGTCCTGAATCCGTTAATCGAAGTCAAGGTTCAAATCTCTGTATAGTTCTCTTTATCTTCTTTACATTCTAATGCAATGAACACAACAAAAACAAGAAGTAAGATCGGTAAACTTTACTAGATCACGATATCAAGTGGCGAAATGTACATTCTTAAGGGAGTGAACCCACCCGAGTCATGACTCTCTAGTGTCTTTATTCTGTTGTACATGCTGTTTCCAAAAATTAGTAGCTCCATTTATTACGTTAACTGATTGCCTGCCAAACAAAAATTGGGTCCTGATAAAACAGACATTCATGGCAGAAAATGGGAAGTAGGGGTGTGTCACAATAATGTTGCGAAAATGGTTAAAATTGTAGCAGATATATTGTATTATATATCAAATTAAAGGGGATTGCACAAGGAACATGTTATTATTGCTACTATTGCTATAGTTAGAAATGTAATATAAATAATACTATAATGTTTTACATCATTTGAAATTAAAGAGGTGAAAATAATTTTTTTTTTTAAATTGCACTTGCCAATTCGTTATTTATAATGTAATGGTTATAATCCTGTTTAATTTACTGAAAAATGATAAAAGCCCCACTTGTCTTCAATAATATCACAAGAACTACCAAATAACACCAATAAAACACAATTAAAACAACATTTTGAAGCACATAATTTTCACACAAAATGAAAAATGTCCGGAACACACCAGGCAGATTGTACTGAGATTGTACCGAGAAACAATAAAAACACTATTTTCTATTTAGCTATAATTATTATTTTTTTTTAGATTTTATTATTTAAATACTTCTTAAATACTTTGTGATAGGCAAAGCAAATTTAGTGCCAAAAAATGTGGCCCATTAGCGCAAGCATAAGTCGACATGTGCCATCATATTATGAGGAACTTTAACTGTTAGTTTTGTTTTAAATTATGACCGTCTTCTAAATAATCAATTGAATACTGCACGTGATATTAGTTGTAGAATCTTTCACAAAGTCCTTTAAACCACAATAACTATAATATAAAATTGTTTAAAACTGTAATTTTATTAAAATATATGAAGTCCAGAACCAGAAGGTGTTGTCATTTTGAAAATAATCAAAACAAACCACTAAACACACGTTTTCTACTTTAAAATTTTTTTTAACAAAAATTTGATCCGAGCGTCTATTTCACACTGGCGGAAGAGAAATCTTTCTGTATGTAAATTTTAATTTACCCGAGCACTAAAATTGCGAAAAAAAAATAAGAGAACTGGAACAAATAACGCACTGTCAATACCCAGCCGACCTATCTGTTCACGGGTGCCAAAACCGTTCCATTGAACCGACCTATCGGTTCATGGCAGAAAATCGGTTTTAAATACAGTGATGTGGACTGAATAATAGTAGGAGTCAAGGAGAAGGGGATATCATTATTCTTAACAATGACAAATTTAGAGTTAACTCCCATAATTATATCTGCAATATATTATATTTTACAATGAATGTTGTAGTTTTTTGTCATTTAAATTACCCCCACCCTTCAGTTGAATCCCATCCATAGTGATACATGCAAGTGTTTACCAGCTGTTCTGTTCTTCCATAAAATGGGTTCCTGATTTATTTTGTTTGGGGGGGGGGGGGGTGCTTGTTTCAGTAGAAATAATATATTTGTGATGTCTATAAGAAAGATAAAATTAGTGGAACTGCGGTAACGCTGTGGAAATGTAAACATGATAAAATAACACAAAGTAACGCAACTTTAAAGAATAAAGTTATGTAAAACACAGGACGTTGCGGCGACTAGCCTTCATCGGCAAACAAATACATACACAAAACACAACATATGAACACCGAGAAGACCCCCCCCCCCCCCCCACCCCCCAGTGACTACATTAAGGTATGAGAACGGGATGTGAAGTATGAAAGGATGATAAAATTAGAACAATGAAGAGAAAATGAAAATTTGAAGAAAAAAAAATGGGCTTCTTATCTCAGAATCACAGGCTGTAATAGTACATGAATCTCCACACTGGTACTCTCATATAGACAGCCGTGGGAGTCTGTGGTGTCATGGGGACAGCGGATGGGGATGGTAACGATTCAGTGAAGATCCCAGGTAAGTGAGTGGAATTGGTACCGGATCATTATTTCATTTTCCCCTAAAGCCGCAAAACTGTGTGTTATTTTATATTGTTTACTATAAATAAAATCAGAACTACACACTAGAAGAAACGAATGCATGTGAGGCTGTGGTGTGCACATGTGCTCGTGTGTGTGCGTGTTTGTGTGTGATCCTCGTGTGTACAGGCTCTGTAATTGTCCCAAAGTAGTTTCCTGCTATGGGTCTGTGATGCTACAGTATCGTCACGTGTTATATGCCTGAGAGCAAGGAATGTGGATCTGGTTCCTGAGAGGAATGTTGCGAATTCCCTGGTCTAAAGACGATTGGCTGAAAGCGGCTAATGAAACTAGAACATTATATACAACAATAAGAAAGAGGCAGATAGATTTTTGGGGTTATGTGACGAGAAGATAGGCGTTGGAGAACATTGTGACAACTGGAAAGTTTGAGGGGAAGGAAGGCAGAAGCAGACCACAAGAAAGGATGCTGAATGTATTGAGCAGGTGGCATTGGGGAATATTATCAGCAGAGTTGATCCAGAACACCAAAGACCGAGATCTGTGGAGAGGCAAGAACGCCTACTCCAGCTGGCAGGGCATTAATGATGATGATGATGAGATCAAGGAGGAATAGGTGGCCAGTCTTTGGCAAGAGACGAGCCCAGATGTTACAGCCGCGACCGACTATGTTCAGGATATGACCCACGCAGCAAACTATCCACTTCACTAGCTCGTCCACATTGTGTTTAGGTATGGTGTAATAATTAAAGCAATGCTGATTGGCTAGGTGTCAGTCTGCTTGAAGGCTATGAGTTTTACTCTTGTATATGATGTTTTGATAACTTTTTTACTGTCGATATATGAGTTTTATTTTTAAATATAATGTTTTGGCAAAACGCTTATTGCCGGTATATGAGTTTTATTCTTAAATATATTTTGATAACTCGCTTATTATCGATATATGAGTGTTATTCTTAAATACGATGCTTTTGTAAAACGCTTATTGCCGGTATATGAGTTCCACTCTTAAATATGATGTGTTGATCTTGGTCAGATATGATTGAGCTACCGTATGAGAATAGACGGCACTACCTGCATTATGTTAACACCAAACATTGGGCGGTGCTCACCAAACCCGACACTCCGTTTTGTTTCAACGGCTTCGGGTAAAGGAGCGCAATTGGAAGATTACAGGCCTTATCCTGGTGCGAGGAAATGCACCCTAAAGACTAAATGTCATCGCAGACAGTTAGCTTTTCTGATCCGGCAGCTGCTGCAACTTGTCTTGTTCCAGATGTATTTGTGTGACCTTTCCTCTGGAGTAAACTAGGAAGGCCGAGAGGAGGATCATGCTAAGTGGTCAACACAGTCTTTGCAATTCAGCCCAGGTTTTGCGCTATGGAGAGGTTCTTATGCCTTTTTCGAGCACACTAACTATCGTCTATCAAGACGGCAAGGTGCCAATACAGTATAGAACATTATGATATTTTTGATAACACACTTATTAATTGCCGGCCCAGTTATGTCCCCTTCTTGGTGGGGATATTTTATATGGTGTATTTTTAACGACTGTGGAGTTTTTGAAAATATTGCCGTTCCAAGTTTTGCATTCACCCTCTGTGGAGTTCATGCAAAGTAAAAGGTAAAGTGGAAAGGCAATATTTTCAAAAGCCCCACAGTCATTAAAATTACACCCTGTACAATTGACCTGAACTCCCAAATGGAGCCAGACTAAAATTTGAGCCAGGAAATGTGTTGGCAAGTAAAGGCGACATGCTTGATACTGACTTCATAACCACTGATTGCTGATTCCATCCATCCATCATGTGCCATGCCGATAAGCGTGGACGGTCATGTTCTGCCATCTTACTCGATCACCAGGGTTGTGGATCAGCTCCGTGTTCCTGTCTCGACCATGCCATGTGGCCAAGCCATCCAGGTATTTACTTATCGGTCTTCCCCTTGATCTCTACCCTTCGATCTTGCCAGTCATCACCAAGTTCTCCAAGTCTTCTTCTCATAACATGCCAAAAATAATTGACTGTCTACGTCTAATGTCTCTACTCGGTTTACAATCTTCATTTGTTTCTTGAAGGACTTGTTCATTGGTTTTTCTGTCTGTCGATGGTATTATTTGCATTTTCCTCAGAAGCCACATTTCCACAGCCATCAGATGTTTTTCAGCTTGACTGCTTATTGTCCACGCTTCACATCCATACAAAAGTACAGGTTCTATATAGCACTTCAACACTCTTTTTCTCGTTTCAATTGATATCTTTTTATTGGTCAGTATGTTTTTCATCTCGCAAAAGGCTACCTTCGCAATGGCAATTCTTGTTCTAATCTCTTCATGGCATCTCCCATCAGGTTATGACTGTTCCGAGATAACTGTATCGATTCACTTGCTTAAGAATATGCCCATTTACTCGTATATCACATTGTGGTATTTCCTTCTTCCCAGTGACGACCATAATCTGTGTCTTCTTAATATTCAGTTCTAACCGTAGTTGTTTACTGTGTGCAACAACCGCATCTAGTATATGTTGCAGGTAATGTTCAATGTCTGCAATCAAGATTGTATCATCTGTATATCTAATGTTACTGATGCATCGTCCCCCAATAAAAATAGACTGCTGGTTACATATGCCCAGTGTGCCTTAGAAACTGCTGACCGAAAACTCGCCTATTACATTACCAACAACCATATAATTCTGGGGTTGACTGTAAGACCTGTCACGGCACGCAACAAACAGTAATGTCACACAATGCATGTCCGTGTCACATTTACTTAAACAATGATAATGAATTCTAACAGTTGTTATGTTATTTGTTGACTGAATGTTTGTTGCACATATATATGTTTCACTCTAGATTTGGAAGGGATGAAAGGATTGAATGACCCAAGAGTATCAATCAATCAATATGTCAATCAGGTGTCGTCTCCACAATGAAAGTTGGCAGCAATTGATCTCCAGTACTCGGCTATATTTTATATTCTGTCAGACTGCTGTTTGTCCATCTCTTGATGTTATCTTCCCACTTGTATCTTTGTCTACCTCTCGCTCGCTAGCCCTCCAGTGTGGATTTTAAAATGGTTTTTAAAGTGGCCAAAATATTTCAGGGAAGTAAATGGGGCTCCCTTCAAGGATCCATACATTATTTTCGTAAAATAACATGTTACATAGTTCAGATAATGGCCATCGTGAACATCAACTTGCCTTCCAACACTGTACTCACTCATCATCATCATGTGCCATGCCTATAATCGTGAGCGCTCTTGTGTTCGCCATCTCACGCTCACCATGGTGTGGATCAGCTCTGTGTTATTATCTCTACCTTGCCAAGTGGCCAAGCCATTCATGTATTTTCTTCTCTTCCTTCCCCCTTGCTCTTTTCCAATCAATTTTGCCAGTTGGCTCCAAATTGTGGCTATCTACGTCTAATTTCTCTAATCAGTTTTACGGTTTTCATTTGTTTCTGGTACTACTTGGTCATTCTCACTGGAACAGCCCTTTTCTCCCCATCCCACACCCCCTCCGCCACAGCCATCATCTCTACACCTTAACATCACCTAAAGAAGCACAATAACTGGAAGATCAAACCAACACTGGATCAAAAGTCACCAGAGATGGATAACACAAACTCTGGGAGAAACTGCACTGGATAGATAGTCACATAGAATGGATAACAAACTCTGGGAGAAACTGTACTGGATAGATAGTGACATGGTATGGATAACAAACTCTTGGAGAAACTACTGGATAGATAGTCACCAGAAATGGATAACACAAAACCTGAGAGAAACTGAAATGCTTGCAAAAGACAAAAAAAAAAAAAAGAGACAGACAGACACATGTGAAGACAAGTTATACTTAATTCCGTCCAGCCAGCTTATGGGAGATGGGCAGATGTTTGTAAGTGAAAATGTCAAAGGTTAAGTTCTATCAAACCATAACGATTTGTTAATTACAGAAGATGGGTTCGGAGCTATTTCTCTCGTCATTTCACACACACGCATTCTCTTACACACTGTCTTCATTACATACCCTCATTCCCCGACACACTCTCCTCATTATATGCTACTATTCTCTGAAAGACTTACCTCATTACAAGCTATCATTCTCTGATACACACTCTCTATATTACACATTCTATTCTATTTCACCATTACCCCTACCCCGTTCAACCTCAAGAAGAAGTTATAGTTAGGGTCCATCACCGGCTCAGAATGATAGTTCTGTGATTGAGTCAGCCGCAAAAGCAGCTGCCCATGGTTTTACCCTCACAGGTTTATTAATCCGAAGGCGATTGTTGTCCGTGTGAGGTAATGGACTAATTGAATATTACACATCCTCATTCTCATCCGAAAATTCTTCATTACATGTCCCCATTCTCCTACACAACTTCCTCATTACATACCCCCATTCCCCTACACAAATTCCTCATTACATGTTCTCATTCTCTGACAGACTGCTCAATACATCCGTCATTCTATGACAGTCTCCTTTTCACGCTTACTGGCGCCGGTACAGGCTCTTTTTAACGCACCCTCTCTCTCTCTCTCTCTCTCTCTCTCTCTCTCGCTTCCTCTCCCTCTGTTTCCACCCCTACCCTCTCTCTCTCTCTCTCTCTCCCTCTCTCTCTCTCTCTCTTATCATACTTGCTTACTCCCCTCCCCCCTACACACACACGCACACATAATCATTACCATAATGCCTCATTCTCGCATACAGTCGGTATTATCACTGTCTCTGCCAGGCTACCTGCATTTCTGTCTGTCTGTCTCACTCTCACTCACTCACTCACTCACTCACTCACTCATTCAATCACTCACTCACTCACTCACTCACTTAATCACTTAATCATTCACTCACTCATTGGCACCTTGCCGTCTTGACAGACGATAGTTTGTAACAATGTGCCTCGCCCCCCAAAAAAGGCATAATAACTACAAGCTATGGCGGGGACCAGGGATGGAGTTATACCTCTCCAAAGCACAAAGCCTGGACGGCATGTCATGTGTTCCCATGCAGCATGATCCCTCTCTCGGCCTGCCTAGTTTACATCTAGAACATGACAAGCTGCATAAACTGCCGGATGAGCAAAGCAGTGCCCTAACGCCTGTCGATCTATCTACCTATTCATCCATCTATCCATAATCTTTAACTCTTTTCATGCATTCGTCTATCTGTCTGCTTGAATACATCAATCAATTAGGTGCCGCCTCCACAATGAAGGTTGGCTGCAAGGGATCTCCAACACTGTCTCTCTTGCTAACTGTACATTCTGTCAGGCTGCTGTTTGTCTGTCTCTCGCCCTGACTGTACATTATCTCAGATTACTGTTCGTCTGCCGGCTTCCTGGCCTAGAGGTTAGCAACTTTTCTCAGTAATCTCGTATACTCTCGTAAGTAACGTGACGACGGTGAGAATCAGCAGTGGTTCGAATCGCGTCGGTAACTTACGGGGTATGTGAGCCGGCCGCTCAGAAAGCAATGTCAAACTACTGAGCGTAATCTTGCCAAGAAATCAACAATCAGCTGAAAGATGCTGATGTTGACAGCGATGTCCTGAAAGGATATGCAAAAATTTTTTTAACTGTTCGTCTGTCTCTTGCCTTGACTGTACATTCTATCAGATTGCTGTTCGTCTGTCTCTCGCCCTGACTGTACATTCTATCAGATTGCTGTTCGTCTGTCTCTCGCCCTGACTGTACATTCTATCAGATTGCTGTTCGTCTGTCTCTCGCCCTGACTGTACATTCTGTCAGATTGCTGTTCGGCTGTCTCTCGCCCTGACTGTACATTCTGTCAGATTGCTGTTCGTTCATCTCTTGATGTTATCTTCCCACTTGTATCGTTGTCTACTTCTTGATCACTTGCCTTCAACTTCACCCCACCCCCCTCAACCGCAGTATGGTTTTTAAAAGAGTGTTATGTCTTTTAGAAGTAAATACCTGGATGGCTTGGCCACTTGGCATGGTCGAGACAAGAACGCAGAGCTGATTCACGACTCTGGTAATAAGGTGAGATGGCAGAACATGACTGCCCACGCTTATCGGCATGGAACGTGATGGATGGATGTCTTTTAACGTGGCCGAAATATTTAACTTGCCTCTTTTTTTATTTCTGTCATCAAATCTCTTTTCATTCCTATTTTTTTTCTAGAATCTCTTTGTTTGATAGCATTTGTTTCAGTGAAATACGACATATTCTTATGTACAATGTATCCACATCCCCAGGAACTCTATTCGACTTTCTAGACACAGACAGACAGACAGACAGACAGACAGACAGACAGACACCAAGAAGGCAGGCAGGCAGGCAGACAGACAGACAGATAGACAGACAGAACGGACTTTATTTTCAAAGGGTAACAAATTGGGCACACAGACCAGTCTTACATTCGGCCCTTCCAATCACCCATCTTTCGTTCAACAATAGTGCATAATACATTCACTTAGGAAAAAAACATTGTCAAAAGAATGGTGTAAACATAAACAATGCATATTACCATGTTATGAGACACATCCCCCCACCCACCCACCCACCCACACACCCCCCTACATACACATCTTCACACCCACAAACACATCCCCACCCATACACTCATCCCCCACACACATCCATCCACTCACGTATTCATCCCTCAACCACTCTCACCCACACATCACCCATGCACTCATCAACACATACATCTCCCATCTACCCACACACTCTCACACACCCCAACCACCCAGCCAAACACAACCCCCACGCTCACATACATTCTTAACCCCCCCCCCTCCACTCCGCACATCCCACACCCAATCACACCTCCCCCACCCATCCACACATACCTCACCCACACACATCTCCCCTCCCACACAAAACCCCACCCATTATACACATCCCCCACCCACGTCCCCCCACACACATCCCCCCATTCACATCCCTTACACACACATCTCCCCACCCATCTCCCACCCACCCGCACATCCCCCACCTACAAACACCCTCACATACATCCTCCACCCACCCACACACACCTCCATACCCACAGATATACCCCCCCCCACTCACACTCACTTCCCCATACCTAGCACAAACCCATCCCTCAATCCACACACGTCCCCTACACATCCATTCACCCACACATCCCTGACCCACCCACATACACATAGATGGATAGATAGGCAGGTAGGCAGATAGACAGTCAGACAGACAGAGAGAGACAGACAGATAGAGAGACAGACGGACAGATAACACTAACTACAACCCTAAGAGATGACACCTGACCCACATATAACCATAAAACAACTCAAACACAAAACACCAGAAACCAATCTCTATCCATTCCCCTACAAACACAGACACAGGTAACCGTTCCCCTGACCTGACAGTGACCCCTTGTGCTAAATATAGCCTCCACTGACCGGAAGCAGACGCGGTCAGCAAGCAGCAGACGGTTACAAACATTGTGGCGGCAGGGAAGAGCACACTCAGATCTCTTCAAGAGATGAGATTTTTTGCCCGTAGTTCGCTAATACTGCTTGCTGTATTGTTATTCACAGTTGAAGGATGTTATTGTTTAATGGGTAAGTTTTCTAGAATTTGTTATAAAGCATTTACAATTAATTGAAGTTAATTTGTCCAATAATCAAATACTTCAAATACCATTTTACCAATTCATAGTCATTCTCATACACATAGAGTTGCCAGATACGCGGGCACCAAAATGAGGACATAATAAAACAAAAGGAAGACATAATATGAAAAAAAGGAGGACAAAGGAGGACATATTGAATGTTTCACTTAAATCGTTCCAGAATAAACCCACAATCAGTACAATTTTATTACAGTAGCTGCCAATAAGTCAATAAGTGTATCTCATGTTTTTGGAGTGTTCTCAAAATATACTGAATACTGTGATATGATATACTCATAGTTTCTGAGGTTTCATTTGGTGTGTTGTCTAACTCGAGAATCTTAGCCCTTTAATAACTAACAAAAGGGAAATAACTCCGCAAAATTAATGACTTGATATTTTGTAAAGTCATTATACACGAATTGGTTTGACATATAAATGTCCTAGATGACTAATAAACTAGAAAAATGGACACAGTTTAACATAAAGCAACATTAAAAACAATAAAACAAAAAGAAAGGTTTAAAAAAAACATTTTAACTGGGAAAAAATGTGAAGAAAAATTGTTTACTCACGAAATGATGTTGAAAGTGTCCCGCACTATGTATATAAGTGCCCTGATAGCAGCAAATATCCTGCACTATATATCCACGTGCTTTGATACAAGTGATTCATGGTATTTTGTGAAGCATTCCCCCTTGCACAGCCATATCTGACAGAGACTGCATCCAAAAACAACCTCACTGGCTCTGCTCTTCTTACCAGACTTGGTGTTCATCTTGGCACACCAGTAGCAAGTTTTCCTTTTGCCATCCATACGAATTAGTCTGTGGTCCAAAAGATTGCTGGTACCCAGACCTACAGTTGTGGGGCAAGAAGAAGCTTTCCGTTTCCTCGAAATGTTACCCTTCAAGAGTAGAAACCAGGCTACGCCTAAAAGCGAGATGGCCAACATCACCAACCCTTGTGTGTGGGCGATGGGAGTTTGAACAAATTATCCAGCTGTTGACAATAGAGGTTTGCAGGAGAAAGGCAAACATATATCTCCACCACTTCACAGATTTCCTACCAACAGGGTAATATGAGGACAGCTGGTCAAACCTGTCCACTCCACCCATTGATCTGTTGTAGGCGGCCACTGTTGTGGGTATCTGAACATTTTATCTGCCACCGGGTGCCTTACGTGATGTCATCTTCTTCTTCTTCAGCGTTCCGAGCCATTGAACTTTAGTCTACCATTGTAGGCAATCATGGCTTCATCAATGCTGATATCTCTGCCAGCAGAAAAACACGAGGATATGTTTTTCCTCACCATATCAAGGAACGGTCTTACCTTGTACAGTGGATCGTAATCTTTGTGGCCTATGGGCTTCTGCTTACTGGTGTCATTGAGATGAAAATATTGGGAGATTTTTGCATATCTAGTTTTTCCCATGCACTGTGATACTCCGGGATGATAGAGATCTTCATCTGTGCTCCAATACATGGCAGTTTCAGGCAATTGAACATAGCCCATGAGTATAGCAAGACGAATATAAATTTTTATTTCCTGAGTGCTCACAGGTGACCAGTAAACATCCACTTTACCTGCCTTTTCTTGTCGTTGAGTGGCATACAAATTAGTTTGTTCCATAGCAGACTGATAAAAGTCCTCATTTACAATGAGACTGAAGTAGTCAAACGGTTCTGAACTCTCTCGAAGATCATGCAAAAAAACCTTCAACGACTACAGGGGTTGTCTCAGGACTCCAAACATACATGTCTTTGTCTACAGTTTCACTGACACTACAGAAATCTGGGTCCTCTTCGTCAAAATTCCAGCCTGCCTCTGTAATCAATGTCACTCTCTGCATCACTATCTCTAAACAAATCAAACGGTTCAGTGATATCCACAATAACACTGTCATAATCGACAGACATACCTGCACAATCTTCAAGAAAATCGTGGCTGGATTCCATTTTTTTGCGAATAGATGATACAATATTGAGAAGTCACGAAAAATTTATATTATTTCTGAACCGTTGAATGGATTTCAAAACAGGAAGAACAAGGGAAACAACTCTTCCTGTTTCCTAGGCCGTGATACAATCGTAGATTCATTCATTCGCATAATTATTATTCAGAAGCGCTTGGGACAAGACATGTGTAAAAACGTGGATTTTGGGGGTAATAGTCGGGAAAGGGTTAGTTTGGATTCCACCTGCTTTCCAGTCAAAGTACTGAACAACGATCAGAAATATTTTCTGCTAGCATCTGTTGAAAGACCAAAACATGAATACCATTTATCCATTTCAACAACAGCAGGTCTCTCTGGCTGTGGGGTTACAACACTTTCTCTCTGTAATCCCGTTTATCACGCAGAGTCTCGCAGCGGAGCGAGAACTGAGGTGGTTCGACCCCCGCTCGTGACTTGCGGATACTGAGCCGGCCGCTCAGAAAGCAATGGCAAACTACTGAGCGTAATCTTGCCAAGAGATCAACAGACAGCTGAAAGATGCTGCTGTTGACAGCTAAGTCCTGTAAAAGGATACGCAAAACATTTATTTATTTCAACAACAGTTTGTGTGTGTGGTGGGGAGGGGGGGGGGGCAATCACCTGGTTTATTATTGCTTCAGCAGTCTTTGTTTTCACACAAGCAATATTTGTAGCAATTTCTTAATCTTCAAATAATGAGTGCATCAAACCAGCTGTGCAGGTCATCAAGTTGTAAGACTGATGATGGCAAACTGTATGAAATGCCAAAGTTGCTTCAGAATGCGCTTTCAGCAACATATTTGAGTACTTAGGCTGAAAAAAAAAGACGTCAATGTGCTAGATGACGCTGACACTTTGATTAGGTTTTTATGTATACCCACAGGATACCCGCGTGTATACCCACAGGACCTCTGGATCCGAGTCTACACATACACAGATGGGTCAGCACAAAATGCTGTTCGAAATGGAGGAGCGGGAGTTTACATAGTATACCCAAATAATAATAGGGACACAGCCAGAGTACCGACATGAAAGTACTGCCATAACTATGATGCTGAGGGAGTCTCTGTGGCAAAGTGGTCAAGCTGTTTGACTTGTGATCCAAAGGTTGTGGGTTCGATTCCGGGCCGCACCCTTCGGTTTATGAGTTAAATGTTTCAGAGACTCCTGTGGGTCGTCACTAAAAGCTATGGAGTTTGTGCTTTGTGCGACGCTTTCCGCGCTACGGAAAGAGACCGAGCCATATGGGATAAAACCCGGTATGATGAAGTCGACCCTGTCGACTTTTAAGCGACTTTTTATGATGCTGAAATTGAGGCAATCAAGATAGCAATAGAGAAATTACTAAATACCAGCAATGGTACACAACCCGAGGTGCTATTGACAGATGCAAAATCAGTACTTGAGGCGCTCCTGTCTGGGAAATTGCTAGTACTAAGGACACTACTTTCTGAACTTAGCAGTCAGCATAAGGTCACCATGCAGTGGATAACATCCCACTGTGGAGTATCCGGAAACGACAGAGCTGAACGATTGGCTAAGGAAGGAGCCAAAGAAGAACAGCCTGATGTGCCCGTTGCATACCACCAAAAGAAAAGAATGATCAAATCAGTCAGAAAGCCACCAAAACCTGCTCAAGATGACTACCACGTTATGGACAGACCAGAACAAGTCATTATTCTGCGCCTCAGAACAGGACACAGTAGATTATGCAACCACATGTATAGTAAATTCAAGATTGGTGAAACAGCCGTGTGCACATGTGGATTGGCGTCGCAGACAGCAGAGCACATACTCCAAGACTGCCCAAAATATAACAAACATATCAAGGCAAACCTTCTGGCCTAGAGAGACGGCAGTGGAAGATAAACCCTAAGAACCACTGAGTGAACTAAAAAAGACAGTTAAATTCATACAAGAGACAACATTGCAGTTATAGACATATTTCAAGCGAGCAGAAGAAGAAGAAGGATTCTATGTCTCTCACTGTAAACATAACGCTCCAAGTCAGTAGTTCCTTTGTTGGCAATGTACAAGTAACTATCGCAACTCATACACTTTGCCTCATTCTTGTTGCATCCTTCAACGAAGCATGGAAACTTATTTTTCAGTCTTCGAGAATTTGCATTTTCTCTTTGTAGAAGCCATTTTCATAAACATAGACGGCTATCCACAACACAGACTGGTATAGAAAACCTAATAGCCTCAACCCAATTGAATAGTGAAAATCACAACTTGTATCTCAACATTGCAAAAACAAAGATAATGAATACAGATAAAACTACTATGGAGAAAGAAATATGTGTTAATGAGGAAAAATTGGAGGTGGAAAATTTTGAATATCTTGGGTCATTGATTACCAACAACGGTAACACAATGAAAGAAATTAAATGACGACTTTCAATTGCTCTTCAAACACTAAAACAACTGAATAAATTATGGAATGGGACAGACAGAACTACAAAAATTAGATTTTTAAGAGCATGCATCTTTCCCATTGCAACATACGCCTGTGAGACCTGGACACTTACTAAACAAGCTGAGCAGCGCATAAATGCCTTTGAATATAAATGTTATAGACGAGTTCTAAGAATATCTTGGGTAAAGAAAAGAACAAATGCATCAATACTTCAATATCGATATTCCCATGGACTCTGCTATTCCCTCCGTCCAACGTTTACGTGGTTGGCCTCTCCCTCTGTACAGACCAGATGGAATCAGAGGAAGAGGCCGACCACGTAAACGTTGGACAGAGGGAATAGCAGAGTCCATGGGAATATCGATATATGAAGCCCATAATCGGGCACTCTCACGATGTTTATACTTCACCTCGACACCGCAAGGTACAAGAGGAACATGATAAGATGAGACTTCAAGAGCTGAATATTGAAGAAGGCTGGCTATTAAAAACGATAAAACAAAGGAAATTGCAATATTTTGGTCACTTGAAACGTCACGAAAGTTTGGAGAGAACAATAATGGAGGGGTACATGCCTGGGAAGTGAGGAAGAGGAAGGCCAAAGAGAAGATGGGTACAGGATGTGGCGGATGATCTCCAGATGGGTGTGTCGGACGCGGGACATCTTGCTTATGATCGAGAGGTTTTCTGGAAGGTTGTTATGGGAGTGAGGTTCTGCAAAGGACATGCTACTGAATGAATGAATAAATGAAGACGGCAAAAATTACAAATTAAAAACACAATTTTAAGTGGCATCTCTGCTACCGGAACCGGAAATAACATTAACATTTTAACCATAGAGACTAAAGCATTGTTAGTGTTGCCGAATAGAGCAACAGTTAGATTCAAATTATACAAATAATTGGTGTGTGTAAGTTGTAACAACCATACATAAAAAAGGACAACATAAAATATTTTAAAAGCCGGACATTTTAGCTTTGCCTGCCGGACGGACGACATTGGCACCTTTCCGTCTTGACAGACGATAGTTTGGTACATTGTGCTTCAAAAAGGCTTAATAACTACGATCCATGGCGGTGGCGAGTGTGGCTGGTAAGGCCAATTCTTGCTGGAAATGTTTGCCCACAGTAGGTGCAGGTGAAAACATGGTTATTTCCACCATTTTGCACCATCTTACGTCTCTCACGCTCTGTGTGTGCTTTATCTGCAATCATTTTCTCCTTTGTCTTTATTCCATTTCTGATAGTTGCCCTCCATGCAACACGTTCAGCGGCGACGTGTTCCCATTGTGCATTATCAATGCCTGTATCAATCATGTCCCGCTTACACACATCTTTGTATCGTAGTAGAGGCCGACCCTGAGATCTCCTACCATCTGTAATTCACCAAAAAAGATGTCCTTTGGTATTCTACCATCATCCATCCTCCTAACGTGTCCTATCCATCTAAGTCTACGAAGACTGAGCATGGAATACACCGTCACACAACCTGATCTTTCCAATACTTCAGTATTTGTGATTTTGTCTTGCCACTTTATACCAAGTATTCTTCGCAGAAACGTTTCTCTTGGCGTGAGTAAGTTGTCCAGGTTTCACTGCCATAAAGAAGAGTACTAAGGACACAGGCTTGGTAGACGAGGACTTTTGTTTTGGCAGTAAGCTTCCTGTTCTCCCAGACTTTTTTTGCTAACATGTTCATTGTTGTTGCTGCCTTGCCAATCCTGATGTTGATTTCCTGATCGAGGGATAATTTGCTATTTACCTCTGATCCTAGATATGTAAAATGGTCTACTATCTCCAGTTCGGCGTCGTCAATAAAGATTGATGGTACATCATGTGCACCTTGTGACATAATCTGTATCTTCTTTTTGTTAATTGTTAAACCAAATTCAGAACAAGCATTGGAGAATGATGATAGTAGATGTTGTAATTCTTCCTCAGAGTGGGTCGTAATCGCAGCATCATCCGCAAAAAGCAGCTCTCTGATAAGTACCCTGCTAATTTTGGTCTTGGCCTTCAATCTCTGAGCATTATAGAGGCCACCATCTGAGCGTGAGTGAATGTATATACCGTCATCCTGATCACGAAAGGCATATTTCAGCAGAAGTGAAAAGTATATCCCAAAGAGGGTGGGGGATAGTACACAACCTTGCTTAACTCAACTCTTGATTTCAAACTCTTCTGAAGTTGAGCCATCAAACTTGATTATACCCTTCATGCCTGTGTGGAAAGATTCCACAATGGACAGAAGAGTTGGTGGGCAGGCAATCTTCTTTAGTGCTTTGAACAGACCCTCACGACTGACCAAATCGAATGCCTTTGTGAGGTCGATGAAGGCAATAAACAGTGGCTGATTTTGTTCCCGGCATTTTTCTTGCATCTGTCGCAATGAGAATATCATATCAATTGTAGACCGGTTCTGACGGAAGCCGCACTGTGATTCGGGGTAGACTTGATCTCCGAGGACTTGAAGTCTGTGCAGGACAATTCTGGCAAATACTTTCCCAACAATACACAGAAGTGAGATACCCCTATAGTTGTTACAGTCGCTCCGATCTCCCTTGTTCTTGTACAGCGTTATGATGTTTGAATCTTTGAAATCCTGTAGGACGTTTCCTTCTCGCCAGCATAGCTCTATTAGCTGGTGGATCTGTAGAGCGAGTGTGTCTTGCCCACTCCTGATTACCTCTATTGGAATCCCATCCTTACCTGGAGCCTTGCCAGATGCAAGCTCATTTATAGCACACTTAACTTCTGTTATAGTGGGAAGTGTGTCCAGGTGGTCAAGAGTTGGCAGGGCCTCTATGGCGTTGAGGGCATCATCCGCTAGCTTGGTCTCACTTGAGTAAAGCTCTAAATAGTGCTCGACCCATCTATCCATCTGCTGTTTCTTATCAGTGATGATTTCTCCAGTCAAGGTTTTCAGCGGTGCACTTGTTTTGATCATTGGACCACAGGCTTTCTTTATCCCTTCATACATGCTTCTGATGTTTCCCTTATCACTTGCGATTTGAATGGACTCACATAACTTGATCCAATAGCCATTCGCACACTGTCTGGCAGCCTTTTGTACATCCTTCCTCGCTTGCTTCAGCTCACTCAGAGTGTTACGCGTTGGTCTTTCCTTGTTTCTTAAGAGAGCTATCTTCTTTTTATCAATCAAGGGCTGCAGTGTCTCGCTGTTTGCCGCAAACCAGTCCTGCCTCTTATGATCCACAGTGAGGACAACACAAGACTAAAAAGGAGGATATGTCCTCTCTTTGCTGGACGTCTGGCAACCCTAGTCATACATTAACATTGATTTTCAGTTTTTCTGCTGTCTGAATTTTATTTCATCGTACTGTTTCTGCTTAATTCCGATGTCTTCTGTGAGAGCTAATCAATACGTAGACTTATTATTTCTTCTACTGTAGTGTGATCTACTGTTTCTACTGACATTCTTATCTGGTCTTCTTTCTGTTAGTTTTAGTCTACCACATTGTTCTTATTTTATTTATATTTCATTCTTCTAGTATAAATTAAACAGTTAGTTGCATGTTGGTTTCAGGACGTTTCTTTGCAGTCAAGCCCAGCATGTATAAGCAGTTTGTGATTTTCTAGGCAATGTTACGTTTCTGAAAAAGAATTCTCTGGTGCCCATTTCCATGAGTTTGGATCGATGCCTCTTTTCATTATATGACCAAATAACACTGTCTATTATTAGGTTAGGTAAAGTGATCATGTTTTTCAAATTGAGTATTTACTCATGAGACACCACAGATAGATCACCATAGATAGATCACCACAGATAGATCACCACAGATAGATCACCACAGATAGATCACCATAGATAGATCACCACAGATAGATCACCACAGATAGATCACCACAGATAGATAGGCCTTGAAAAACCAAATCCAACGGTACCTCAATGATGCCTGTACATCAGTTAGAAGCAGAGATATTCACATTTGTGTGTTGGGATCTTTAACAAGAAATTTATTGGGATTTGCTCTCTGCGCACCTTTCCTTAGTGTCCCAATTGGAGTGTTTCCACAAAATGTCTCCAACAGACACTACCATTGATGAACAATAATCAGAGATGCAAACATACAAGACATGCTGAAAATTAAAACAAAATACTCATCTAACAGTATTTTCTTATTTACAGTTAATTCTAAAAAAAAATAAATTGTACTGCCAGACAGTGCAAGATTGTCTCATATGGGTCATAGATGGATATCTTCTGCTTCTGCATTCATCCGGAGTTTTTTTCCCCAGACATAATTGCGGTGTGTCTCGTTAGGCACCCTGGGGCCAAGACCCTTAGGCCAAAACATCCGACTTTAGCGTGCATTTTTTTTGTGTGGCCAGGTTTGCATTCCTGGAGGACTCTCACTGTTGTGTTGCCATCCACATCCCCAGCTGGTCAAGTTAGAACAGTTGAAGACTTCACGGTCAACCCTCAAGGGAAGGCAGGGGCAGTCCATGGGCATTTAATGCCATCCAAAGAGACTTCCATAATTGCAGTGCTGACACATAGTGCTCTGGTACTGGGCTAACCCAAGGAATCGCCAAGTCCTGCACATGGCTACTTTAGTTCCTCATTTCCATGTATTGTGCATTTCGTTCACCACAGGCCGCTCCTTGCACAAACCAGGAATGGTCAGTCTGCAGATGACTTCCACTCAGTGAGCTTTTGGTTCGAATGTGTACGGACACTGTGCCTGGAAGACAATATAGTCAGAGCTGTTCCAGCTGGAAGACAATATAGTCAGAGCTGTTCCGAGCACGGTGGACATTTTACTCTGATGTTTTTGCGTTGTGCCACTTTTTTTGCAACCTTTAGGCTGGCACATTCAACTTCTGTGGGTGTTTTTTAATCAGGTTAGCCTTCCCGGGGGTTTTGAGGGACATTCTGTTGTGGTGCCGTCCACATCTCCACTTGTCAAGGTAGAACGGCCAAAGACATCATGGTCAACCCTCAAGGGAAGGGAGGGGCAGACCATGGGCATTCCCCGCCATCCAAGGAGGCTTCCATAATTGCAGAGCCGGCACACTGCACTCTGGTACTGGGCTCACTTAAGGAATCGCCACGTCCTGCTCATGGCTGCTTTAATTCCTGACTTCCATGTATTGGGCATCTCGCTTGCCACTGGCCGCTCCCCACACAAACCAGGAACAGTCAGTCTGCGGACGACATCCACTCAACAAGCTTTCACTTTGGACTTCCACGTAATGGATTCACTAGCCAAGCATTCCATTTCATGTTAATGAGATGTTTTTCCACCTGTCTGCAGATGACATCCACTCTGCAGCTTTCACTTCGGACTTCTTCTACATAATGGATTCGCTAGCCAAGTGTTCCATTTCGTGTTAATAAGACTTTTCTCCCCTTTTGACTATACTCACTCAATAAGTTCTTTATACAGACTTGCATCGTAACCATTGCATACAATTGGGACGCTTTTTCACCTTTAGTAATGCTCACGAGGTAGGCTACATGTGCTGCCAGCTCAGCACCTTACCTCCATACAGCAGAGAGTGAGTAACGGCCAGGCCCTCTCATCTGGGTGATCCCTCATATCCCTTGGCTGAGAACCTTCGAACAAGTGTCTGAACCAAGCATGTAGCAGGCTCAGCATCTCACCTCCATTTTCAGTGGGTGAGTATCGGCCCGGCTCTCACATCCGGAGGTTATTAGCTTAGAGGCGTTCAGCCATATCCCTCAGCAGAGAGCTGTAAAATATGTGTCTGGACCAAGAATGTTGTAGCATCGTGCACCTGATTCGAACTTTGACTGCCTGTCCTCTGTCTGCCTGCAAGGCAGTAGGTGTGTGTCTCTCTCTTGGTCTGGTTCAAGCACCCCTTGACCTGTCTGACACGTAGCTGTGCTACTGTCGCCATAGCTCTTGGAGTCACTGGAACATGCAAGCCGCTCTACCACGACAAGGTGGAGACACGTCAGAGGGGATAGATGGATCTGAAAACTCTCTTCAAAAATATGTTCCATCATGTTAAATAGTAAAAAAAAATAGTCAAATATAAGTAAAGTTTTAATAATCTTCAAACTTGAATTCTCTTTAACTTTAATAGTGAAAATTGCACGTTTTGAGTGTAAAAAGTATACGTTGCCTAGTTCCATAGATATCTATGCTGCCACCATTTTCGTTTCCCATTCACAAAGTCGAAACAACATATCCACAGAAATATTTTTTGTCTACCACATATCCAGCGATATTCGTGATGAAACTCTCCCAATCTATGTGAAAGTGGATGCAGAATTCGAAAATCCATCTAAAAACGTGATTATATTAATTAATCAACCTCTAGAAAATAAAATTACTTACAGTATGCCAAATAATTTAATTTATTTCAATGTCACGTTAATTTCAACCAATCATTATGCACGGAATGTCAGACTGATCTATTCTGCAGAAACTAAGATGGTGTTTGTTATTGTCACATGATGTTTGAATGAATGAATGAATGATGTTGGAAGCATGAACCCATTGGATCCTTCTGTGCAGGCGCGGTTTCCGCTTTCGGATCAGGTTGCAGTAGACAATAAACTTGCTACTATTATATTCTAATTTCATTAGCCTCTTCGAGGCAGTTGTTGTTACTTAGTTACCATGCCAGCCCAGGGTATTCACAACATTTGCTTTAGAAAACATGTCCCATCTCTGCATCCAAGCTCTTCCTAATTTCTCCATTCTTGCTCCATGATTCACTGCCATACAACAACAATTGATTGATTGATTGATTGATTGATTTAGGAACCGATATCACAGCATTTGGGGCATTCCCATAAGCGCTCCTTCCCCATCCTCAGCAGCCAGCGAAGAGTTCCAACACTGATAGTACCAGTAGCAATCTGATTATATGTCCGTCTCGCCTTTTCTCTGAGCGTTGATCGTCGGCCAGATCCCCTCGTCACCCCTCGCTGTCGCATTCTTGCCAGACCATGGTGATCCATTTGCTCCTTCGAGGTGTACACGTGCTCCCACAAGGTCGCAACCATGTCTGCCTTATCATGCATCAATACTCCACCAAGTTTTGCAGAGCCAGCCAATCTGTCCGCCTGTTCATTCCCCAGCACACCAGCACGCCCCGGAGAAAAGATCCAGACGATGCTTGTCACCTGTGACTTCCGAAGCGAAGCTTGCCTGTCTTCACCCTACTCAGCATGATTTCTGAGTCAGTTACAATCACAATGTGTGTGTGTATCGTATTCTCCATCCAGTGGAAAGCTGCACTGACCGCCTCCACCTCCATTCTTAAGCTACAGGTTGTGGTATCATATGCCAGGCTCTCCTGCACCAAACGTCGACCATTGGCTTTTGCTAAGAACCCACAGGCACTTCTCCTACCTCTCAACACCGACCCATCTGTGTAGATAATCACATCACCTGAGCGAGCATTATCCTGAATTAGTTGCTGGATTTCCACGTCCGTGGCCCCTGCTGGCCACTCCCTCACAACAATGACTTGATATAATATGTTAGTACTCTCTTTCTGAGCAATGCCAAGCTACTGAACGTAAACTTGCCAAGACATCAACGACAGCAGTCAAATGCTGGTGTTGACAGCGATGTCCTGTAAAAAGGATATGGAAAAAGAAAACTCTCTTTCTGAGCATGGTTTATTACATAGAATGCAATAAAGAAACTGCTATTTCTATGTTCACCTCTTCTCCCCCCCCCCCCCCCCCCAAACTAGCCTACCCCTCTTACTAGACACATACATTCTTGACCAAACGGCACTCAATGCTTCCAGCAGAGTGGCAGGCTTCAAGTCAACAATAACAAATACATGTGACATGCTGGTGTTGTGGGAAATGAGCAGGTGGACAGATTGGCTAAGTCTGCACCGCCGGTTGGGGTATTGGTGCATGATGCTGCAGAGTGTGACCAGGGGATTTGGCTGACACTCAGGAGTCTGAGAAAAGGCTAAAGTTAAAGTTAGTTGCATATCCTTTACTGGACACCACAGTCAACCCCATAATGTTTGGCCTGTTTGTGATTTCTTGGCAAGTTTCTGTTCAGTAGTTTGCCATTGCTTTCTGAATGACCTGCACTCAAACCTTTGTATGGAAACCAGCACAAGGTGGTATGCTTCCAAATCGCCCACAGCTGTGTTTCAAACTCAGAATGTGGGATATTTAATTGAGTCCATAACCCCTTTGTCAGAGAGCCAGCTGAAAAGGCTAGACAGACACATAATCAGTTACACTCAGTCTTTCTGATAGTCTTGAATAACGTTGTATCAGACTTAAAGGGTTAACTCTCAGTCTTTCTGATGGACTTGAATATCGATGTAGCAGACTTAAAGGGTTAAATCTCAGTCTTTCTGATGGACTTGAATACCAATGTAGCAGACTTAAAGGGTTAAAGTTCTGTCTTTCTGATAACCTGACTGCCAATGTACCAGATTTAAAGGGTTAAATCTCAGTCTTCAATAGGCTTCAAAACCAACCAGCCACGCCACAAGAATGTAGATTACACTTCATCATCATCATCATCATGTGCCCTGGCAGCTGGCATAGGCGTTCATGTCTCTCCACAGATCTGTCTTTGGTTTTTTGGATCAACTCTGCTGCTGATATTCCTCCATGCCACCGTCTCACTCCATCAAGCATCATTTCTCTTGGTGTGCTTATCTTCCTCTTGATCTATCCAGTCATCATGATGTTCAATGCCTCTCGTCTCATCACATGGCCACAGAAAGCTGTTTGTACGCCACACTTGATAAAAGTAAAGTAAACTGTAAAATGTCAGAAGTAGAATAGGCAGAGATTGACATTTGAAGAAACTGGATTTAGCAAAAATGTGGTTTTTGAAAATAAAATGTTGACATTATTTTAGACAGAAAAAAATGACCACAAATTTATTTAGAGCTGTAGATGTTACAAGGTCACTTATAAGAATCACGGAAGATTCCATGGCAAAATTGTCCCACCGACTGCCTTGCGTTCCAGTCATTGTGGGTTTGATTCCAAGCTATGTCGTTTGGTTCACAAGTGCAGTTTTCTCAGGGACTCCTAGGGGTCATGGCTGGAGCTGCGGAGTTTGTGCTGTGTGCGATGTTTTCGGTGGGCCGCCCTGCAGAAAGAGACAGAGTCATACGGGATAAAGTCAGATGCAATCAAGTCAATCCTCTTGTGTTGGACCCGTTTTTAAAAATCAAAATCATAAGGAGAAAGAAAATAACATTTATAGGGTGTAACAAGTGGAACATCTTTATGTGGGGAAATGCTAGGCAGGAGAGACAGTAAAAGGTATGTCAAAGGCTTAAACAACTGGGCAATCAATGATGGTATCAGTTTTGGCTTTAGTTTGTGTTGTATGACTTGTGCAGTATGTAGCAACATAACATCATCATCATGTGTCTGCCAGCTGGCGTAGGCGTTCATGACTCTCCACAGATCTCGGTCGTTGGTTTTCTGGATCAACTCTGCTGATTATATTCCTCCGTGCCACCGTCTCAATCCGTCCAGCATCATTTCTCTTGATCTGCCTCCGCCTCTCTTCCCCTCGATCTTTCCAGTTGTCACAATCTTCTCCAATGCCTCTCTTCTCATCACATGACCAAAGAAAGCTGTTTGTCTCTTTCTCATTGTTGTATATAATGTTCTAGTTTCATTAGCCTCTTTCAGGCAATCGTTGTTAGTTACTCTGGCAGTCCAAGGAATTTGCAACATTCGTCTCAGGAACCACATCTCTGTTGCTTATAATTTCTTCTTAATTTGTTCTTTTACGTTCCAAGATTCACTGCCATGCAGCAAAAATGGTTCTATATAGAATTTCAGCACTCTCTTACTTACATTCAGTGATAATGACTTATTACATAAGATACTCTTCATTTTCTGAAATGCAGCTTTTTCTTGCCCTATTCTGCTCTTAATCTCTGTTGTACATCTTCCATCTGATGTTATAAGTGCCCCTAGGTATTTAAAATTATTGACTTGGTTAAGAATTTTCCCTCCTATTTCTATGTCACATTTTGGTGTCACCATTTTCTTTGATATTACCATTGTTACTGTTTTCTTGATATTCAAGGAGAGTCCTTTCCTTGCACTCTCTGTTACTACAATGTTCAACAATTGTTGTAGGTCTGTTGAATTATCTGCCACCAATACTATGTCATCTGCATAGCGTATATTATTTATATTATAACCTCCAACTAGTATTCCTGGCATCTCTTTGATCTCTCTCAATATTACTTCGCTATATAGAGAGAAGAGATCTGGTGACAAGACATACCCCTGTCATACTCCTAGCTTTATCTGTTCGTAACTACACTCTTCATTTCCCATTTTAATTGCTGCATCTTGGTTCCAATAAATATTCTTTATTATTCTTACATCTTTCCCATCAATGTTGATGCCTTCCAACATTTTAATCAGTTCATCATGTTTTACTTTATCAAATGCCTTATGTCTTTCTGTTTCTCTATTGATCTTTCTGTTAGTGTCCGTAATGTATTTATTGCATTGTTTGTGTCCTTTCCATCCACAAATCCATACTGGTCTTCACAACTGTTCATTTTATTTTTCTTATTCTTCTCAATTTAATTCTGAGTAGACGCTAAGTGACATGGTTTATCAGGTTAATTGCACAAACATTTCCGCATTCAATTGCTCCTGGTCTTTTTAGTATATCTATAAATATAGATTTCAGCATATCGCTCGTTAAATATTCACTGCTGTAAATATCATTCAACATTTTGGTTAATATGTCTACTACAAATTCTCCCAATACTTCTAATTCTTCTATTGTGATTTCATCTGGCCCAGATGTTTTTCCTTTCTTCATGTTTTACAGCGTCAGCGACTTCTTCTTTTAGAATAGGTGGACCTTCTGAGTTACTTTCTTCTGTTACTTCTTCCCTTTCTCCATCATATAATTTTCTTATAACAGCAACATATGCCAGGCAATAAGTAATGCAATCTATTGTCTATGTCTTTGTTATATAAATTCACTGACTCACTTCCGGTCCCCAACATGGAGGATAGGCAGTTGGGGTGTAAGGCCTCTGGAGTGTTTATGCTTGTGGCTACGGTTTGCTTACATATTTTCCTCATGTTGGACTGGTAGTGCATGGTTCCTTTGCCTTGCTACTGAGCTGAGTGCGTGGAGTGACACTTTAAGCTGTGGATTTCATGTGGAAGCTTTAAAATCTGTCCGCGGTTGTTTGTGCCATGAACTGCATGTTCAGAAAAATGGCTGCCGGCCTACCACTGAACTAACTTGTTTGCCTTATGCAGTAATGCATGGCTGCTGGTTTTCTAGTGACTGCTGGTTCCATCGACGTTGAACTGTATTTTTTGTGGCAGACTTTTGTGTTGGCAGTCTCGTAGCGGCATTATGCATAGTATATCTTTGTGGGCTGTTGGTTTGTGGAGACTGCTGTCTGTTCCACTTTTCACATGGGGCAGTAAGAAGCATTTTGTGCGATGCTCATTAGCCCAGGAACGGAGCACAATGGGACAACCCTTTGTCATGAAATTGGAACCTCGAATAACTTACTAACATACAAATTCACTATGAGGAAAACATTGTTTTGAATTGTACTCTCTTCTTCTTCTTTCCTCTGTTGAGAGAAGTGTGTCATTTGTAAATATGCAGTTCAAAGGTCAGTGTGTTAGACTTCGGCATGCTTGTTTGTAAGGGTTGCTTCCTCTACACAGATTCCATCCAAAATCATCCACATCCACTTTTGTCATCAAGCGTCGTAGGTAGGGATTATTGACGTTCCAGCGCCCATTGATTGGCTCCAGTTAGTGATACTCCATGAAACTGAAAATGAGAAAGTCACCAGGAGCTGATGGTATCTCCAATGAAATTATCAGGAACCTAGGAACAGAGGCCAAAGCAAAGCTGTTGCAGATGTTCAATAACAGCTGGAACTTAGGCAGTGTTCCACAAGTCTAGATAGAAGCAATCATGATACTCCTCCTAATATCAGGGAAAGACAGTTCCAGTGCCTCCAGCTACAGACCAATTAGCCTCACCAGCTGTCTCTGCAAAACAATGGAACAAGTCATCAATCACAGACTACAGTGGTACATTGAAAGTGAAAACATCCTTGTGCCACGCAGGCTGGCTTTAGGCAATGCTATTCTACAGAAGATCAGACAACCTACTTATCTCAAGAAATTGAGGATGCATTCCAAGAGAAGAAATTGGTGCTTGCGGCATGGATAGATCTGAAGAAAGCTTTTGACAAAGTCTGGAAAGAAAGTCTGATGAACAAACTGAGAAACTCTAATGTCAATGGAAGAATGTACAAATGGGTGAAAGCATACTTGCACAACAGAAGAGCCTGAGTTCAGATAGACAGACTCAAGAGCAAGAAAGTACTACTGCGTCACAGTGTTCCCCAGGGTGGAGCCTTGTCCCCCACACTCTTTCCAGTCTTCATCTTTGATCTCGTTGCTAATCTACCACATGGAATTAAAGCAGCAATGTGCGCTGATGACCTGGTTCTATGTAGCACAAATGAACATGCACCAAGGGCCACCAGATCGCTACAAAAAACTGTAGATGCATTAGTTGCATGGGCAAATAGATGGTGTGTCAGCATAAACACTGACAAGTGCAGCACCACTCTATTTACCCTCTCTCCAAAACAAAAGGCAGGGATCATCCAGATAAATGGAATACCCCTAAGAGAAGATCAATAACCAACATACCTTGGAGTAACATTTGATGACAAGCTGACATGGAGAAAGCACATCAACAAAGCAGTAGCAAAAGGCAGAAGGAAAATAGCCATCCTGAGAAAACTAAGTGGAACCACATGGGGAGCCAATGGGAAAATACTTAGCAAAGTTTATCAACAGAGCATACGACCACACCTGGAATACAGGTCAACTGCATGGTGTTCAGCATCAAAAACCACACTACAAGAGCTAGACAAAGTGCAAAATCAAGCACTTAGAGTCACCACAGGACGGATGAGATCAACCTCTATAGTGGAAATGGAGAAGATGGGGAGGACACGAGAGCACTGAGAGAGCGCAGAGATACAAAAACGCTAATACAAGCAGAAAAGTTCCTCAGCTTGCCAGGCCACCCTATGAAGAACAGATTTGAAAACCTAGCTATGGGGTGGTTGAAAATAAGCAGTTTTATCACCAGGCCAAACCACTCTGCAGAGAAACCACCGATCTGCCCACAGTTGGTATCCCCCTGACAACTATTCCAGAGTGAACTCCATGGAAAGATTAACATAGACTGTCACTACAAATCCAGACAAAAGTGAGAGGAATATTTGACAAGGAAGAACAGAACAGTGTAACGCGCGGAACAGCCACTCTCAGCTTCCTTGATGATGAATACCCACATAATCTCTGGATCCCAGTCTACACAGAATGGATCAGCACAAAATGCTGTTCGAAATGGGGGAGCGGGAGTGTACATAGAATACCCAAATAATACTAGGGGCAAGGCCACAGTACCAACAGGAAAGTACTGCCATAACTATGATGCTGAAATTGAGGCAATCAAGATAGCAACTGAGAAATTACTAAATACCAGCCATGGTACACAACCTGTGGTGCTATTGACAGATACAAAATCAGTGCTCGAGGCACTCTTCTCTGGGAAATTTGACACTACTTTTTGGACTTAGCAGTCAGCATAAGGTCACCATACTGTGGATACCATCCCACTATGGAATACCCAGAAATGAGAGAGCTGATCTTTTAGCTAAGGAAGGAGCAAAAGAAGAACAACCTGATGTGCCTGTTACATATCACCAAAGGAAAATAATGATCAAATCGGTCAGAAAGCCACCAAAACCTGCTCAAGATGACTACCTCGTTATGGACAGACCAGAACAAGTCATTATTCTGTACCTCAGAACAGGAAACACTAGATTACGCAACCACATGTATACAGAGTTCAACATTGGTGAATCAGCCATGATCACATGTGGATTAGTGTTGCAGACTGATCAAAATACAACATATCTAGGCAAACCTCCTGGCCTAGACAGACAGTGGAAGATAAACCCTGGATTACAGAGAACTTAAAAAAGACAGTTAAATTTATACAAGAGACAACATTGCAGTTATAGACATATTTCAAGCGAACAAAAGAAGAGGAAGAAAGTGTCATTCCATGTGATTATACAATGTCCTTGATGTCGTCAATCCATTTTCTTCTCAAGCATCCTCTTGCTCTCGTAGTAGATGTTCTTTGATATAGGGTCAGTACTGGTAGTTGATGGTGTTGCATTCTAATGTGATGGCCGAACCATTTGATCTTCTGTCTATCAGTAAATGTGGCACAAGGTGTTGACCCCACTGTCTGTCTGATAACATCATTTCTGACTCGGTCTCGGATAGTTAAGTTGGCAGCTCTTCTCAAGCATCTCATCGCACAGGTGTTGATTTTGCATAAGTGTGATTTGAATAATGTCCACGTCTGACATTAGTATCACAAAGTTGGTGTGAAATTATTATCTCTTGTTTTGTGGACATATGTATATTTGGATGTTTCAGTTTGGGTGATAGTTGATATATAATCGCACTTGTTTTTTAACATCTGATGTCAATTTCTCAGTATATTCAGCCATCGTTTGTGATCATGCTTCCTAGATATGTAAATTCTATAACTCTTTTCAGAGTAATTGGCTCTTATCTACCCGTGGTTTTGAATAGTATAAGAATCACCATCTGCATCAAAATATGACATTGCTGAAAGTTAGGGAGAGTCATGTTCACCGATACCTGCTCCAAACTAGGCATCTGCAGAAACAGAAGAAAATTAATGCATAGAAACAGTTCTATATCAGTGCCAGTGTTGACAGTAATTGGGAACATGTGCCTGCAGCCGCGGTAGATACGATAATTGGTTCTTAAGTGGGGGACCTCCAGCATTGAATGCATGAAGCAAGGTCAGCTTTCATATCTTAATTTGTCTAATGTTGTAAAGGTGTATTTATAGTTTCCTTGGGAGTAGGAGCTAATGTGGTATTCTAGTTAGAGTTATTGCTTCCAAAGGTGATGCTTCAAGTTCAGTCCTCATCATACCTCCCTGTATATTATTATATGCACATCTCTGTTTCCAGTTCTCTTCTCTGTGTGTTGTTGTTAGTTCATCCTTCTTTTGGTTCACCCTGTGCTTTCCAGAAGGATGTCTAGTTACACTATCATCAGGTTACCTCAATATGTTAGTCGTTAGTCACGGTTCCAACGTCACGGCAAAGGGTCACTCCATAATGCTCCGTTCCTGTGCCAGTGAAATGCTCCCTACTGTCCCATGTGAAAAGTGGAACAAATGGCAGTACCGATAAACCAACAGCATGCACAGACAAGTACATACATAAGGCCACTGCCAGAATGC
Source organism: Cepaea hortensis (assembly GCA_963921405.1). NCBI lineage: Eukaryota > Metazoa > Mollusca > Gastropoda > Stylommatophora > Helicidae > Cepaea > Cepaea hortensis. The sequence continues at coordinate 515,821,046 of OY992876.1, read as the reverse complement.
CAACATAACAGTCCATCATCAGTTTTATCAGTTCTGCCAAACCGGCTACATAGAACTGCATGCTCTGTTTTCTAAACCACATTTTCACTTCACATTCAACTTCGGCGTCATTCGCGAAATGTCTCCCACCAAGGTGGGTTGTCTGTGTTTATGTTGACAAATGTTTGTCCTGTAAAGAGGTGCATAGCTGGGTAGAAAAAGTTACGAGGGTGAGTCAATAAGTAAGTCACACAGTTCTGTGGGATCGCAGGTAAATGAAAACAAAGCACACAGTTCTATGCACCCGGTTTAGGAGGGCTGATAAAACAATGATATAAGTGCATCAATGTTGGTGGTAATTATGTTGAGAAATAAAGGGACAATGTATGTATAAAAATAAACTGGTTTCAAGTTATCATGTGTATTTATTTTTCTACACCCATTTGCGACTTACTTATTAACTTACCCTCGTACTACCAACATTATGTACATAGCACTTTTTGAAATTAAGATTTAATCTTTGTGCAGCAGTCAAAACATCACAAAAATTGTCAAGGAAAATGTTCAAAATATATTTTAATTATGAAGAAAAATAATGTCAGGTGATATCATTAAAAGCTTCTGTCCGAATGTAAAGGGTCTATTTATGTACATGCATACTAAAAATTGAGCCTGTAAATAAAAAAAAAAATGACTGTTTTAGATCATACTTAAGAAATCCAATATGGCCACTGTTTATCTTAGTTTCCATGGCAACCGTTAAGTGCAAAGTCTGTCTGACAATATTTTATCGATAGCAGTTTTCATTGTAAAACCCTATAACATATCAGAACATAGAAATTACATATTATAGAGTTAATTTTTTTTCTGCCTCACATCGCCTTAATAACCTATAAACTAATTAACAACCCTCGTCAAATAAACCCCCAACATTGTACTGTGGCACTGTTGAGAGTTCAAATGTTGCAAAAAGCTTCTTAGAAGATCATTGGCCGATATTGTACAAAACTTAAACATCGAAGAAGATAATTGGCCGATATTGTACAAAACTTAAACATCAAAGAAAACTAGCTCATAAACAGAAAGATGTCATGGAAATAAATCGTTGGTTTCCAATACAAAGTGCTGGTCATGCAGACAGCAATGGCAAACTACTGAACATATGATTGCCCAAAAATCATGAACAGTCAGAGAATGCTTGGGTTAGCTGCAACATCCTGTAAAGAATATGCATCGTTGAAACATATCTCTATGTTACGTGTTGATTGAGATGTTTGATGAAGGCTTTCTCACTTGGCAAAACCCCAATAGTGTGTACACAGTAGTAGAAATAAAATAAACATTTATGTTACATACTGCAGAAATCACAGAACATAAAGTAATTAGATATTTAGTTAGTTAGTTAGTCTTTCCTCTTGAGCCTAAGGCGGCGCATAGGGCAGAAGTCCTGTCTCTCCATGTCTGGCAGTTCGCTGCTACATGTTGTAGATCTTGGATATTTACTTGGCCATTGAATGAGCCTTCTCTAATGATGGTTCTACGCAGGGTCTCTCTTGGTCTTCCCCGTTTTCTTTTCCCTACTGGTGACCATATGAGGGCTTGATAGGGGAGTCTTGACTTGTCCATTCTGAGTACATGGCCGATGTAGTTCCAACGGCGTCTTCTTATGAAATTGGATACTGTATCTTGCTTAGTCTCTTGTCTTATTTGCGAATTGGTTCTGAAGTCTGTCCAGTGGATGTTTAGAAGTCTTCTAAGACATTTGTTCTCAAAATTGTCTAATTTTTTATCTAAAGCTACCGTTGATTTCCAACTTTCACATCCATACGTTAACACTGGAATCACACAGGAGTTGAAGATTTTAAGTTTTGTGTGTTTGCTGAGTGTCTTTGACTTCCAGATGTTTGACAGTTTATTGAAGGCACTAGATGCCAGTGCGATTCTAGATGATATTTCTGGTGTTGAGTCCCCTGTAGATGTCATTTTGCTTCCTAGGTATGTAAAACTGTTGACTTTTTCAAGAACGTAGCTGTTCAATTTGGTGTCATCTGAACTGTTGGTAAGATCAATAGTCTTTGTTTTTGTGGTGTTAATTTGGAGACCAATTTGCCCTGAAACATTTTGGAGGTGGTTTATTTTCTCTTGGGCATCCGGGTGTGTTGAACTCAAAAGCACTATGTCGTCGGCAAAGTCCAGGTCTTCTAGAATTTTGTCAACCCAATGGATACCCATATTTGTGTTGTTTGTGCATTTGCACATGACCCAGTCGATAGCTATTCCAAAAAGCATCGGTGATAAGACACAACCCTGTTTCACTCCTGTTTCGACTGAGAACCAGTCAGAGTTGCCTGTTTCTGTTCTTACGCAGCAACGTGTTTCTTTGTAGAAAGATTTTATGACGTTGGTATATTTGGTAGGAAAACCATAGATGTTAAGTAGATTCCAAAGTGAAGGACGGTGGATACTGTCGAAGGCTTTTTGAAAGTCGACAAAGTTGGTGATTAATTTCGACTGGAATTCTACGGAGTCTTCAATTATTATTCTGAGGGTGAAAATGTGGTCTATGCATGACTGTTTTGGTCTGAAGCCTGCTTGTTCTTCTCTGAGCCTTTCATCTATCGCCTTTTTCAATCTCTCAAGTAACATGCTACAAAAAAGTTTTCCTGGTACTGACAATAGAGTGATACCACGCCAATTATTGCAATCAGACATATCGCCCTTTTTAGGCAGTTTGAAAATTACACCATCTATCCACTGTTGTGGTGGGGATTTGCTTTGCCAGATTTCATTGATCAGCTGTAACAAACGTTGTAAGGTGTTCTCATCTGCTGCTTTGAGCATTTCTCCTGAGATTTCATCTTCACCAACAGCTTTGTTGTTCTTCAATTTTTTGATGGCTGCTTTAATCTCTTCAATGGTGAATGACTCGCAGGAGGCATCTAGTGGGGGAATAGTAATTTCTCCATCCAGGTTCGGAACAGTGTCAGGCTGCGGTCTATTTAATATTTCTTTGAAATGTTCTGCCCATCGTTGCTTTTGAAGGTCATCGGATAACAATTGATTGCCTTGTTTGTCTTTGATGGGTATATTTGGTGTAGGTGATTTTTCGGTGTAGAATTAGAGATATATATATATAATTATAAATATTTATTTTTTAACTTATATTTCAGTTTGAAGGATATATCCAATTACTTTAGTTTATATTGTGTGATTTCTGCAGTATGTACCTGACGAGATGCAGTGAAATATGCCAGGCAATAAATTGTGCAGTCTATTATTTATATTTCATTATTCAAATTCACTACGGGAAAACATTGTTTTGAATTGTGTTTGAAACATATCTGTATGTTACTTGTTGAAATTTGATTTCTTGAAGGTTATTACACTTTCAGGATCCACTTACTCTGCAAGATAGTGGCAGCTGAAGATTCTTCTATGTAGGACCCGCGAATGAGGATCCTAGTCTCATGGTTCATGATGGAATGTTGACAAGAGCCGCACTTCCTCATTCCTAAGGCCACAATCTGGGCATATGCGCACAAATTATGGTCTCAGGGAGAAGGTAGGAGCTACATTTCTCTGTCTTGCCTTTGTTCAGTTGGATGTTCGATAGATGATTGCAGTGTTGATGTGGAGGTCCGCTGTCCTGATCTTCTTACCGCATGTCAGTTCAGTCTGGGGCATTTCTTGACCTCTTGTGGTGGTCTGAAGTTAAATAGCTTTCTGGAAATAATATATCATTACAGTGGTACAATATTCTGGAATAATACATCATTAAAGTGGTACAATATTCTGGAAATAATACATCATTAGAGAGGTGCACTATTCTGGAAATAATACTTCATTAGAGTGGTACAATATTCTCAAAATAATACATCATGAGAGCGGTACAATATTCTGGTTGTAACTCACCATTAGAGTGGTACAATTATTCTGGAAATAATACATCATTAGAGTGGTATAGCATACTGGTTGTAACTTGCCATTAGATACATTATTAAAGCGGTAAAATATTGTAAAAATAAATATGACAGAAGACATAATCTGCGTTGTTCATGCTGAAACTGACTTATAGACTACCTACGGCTATGAAGAATGTTTTGTGCAATAAGTTACTGTCCTTGAAAGTCAGGTGTGAAGCAGAATTCCTTTTGTAATCTCCAATGACAAAGATTTATTGCATAAAATATTCTTACAAGATGCACTGTTTTCTTGTCCTGTTCTATTCTTTATCTCTGTGATAACTCTTCTGTCTGATCTTATCCATATAGCCAGATACTTCACCCAAGTTAAAACAAATTTTAATTGTCCAATTAAGCATAATCAGATTCTTTGATATTACCATAACTTCCCTTGTCTTATCATTCAAGCCGAGGTCCATGTTTCCACTCAATCAATCAATCAATCAATCATGTGCCATGCCGGAAAACGTGGGCGGTCATGACTCGCCATTTCACTCGATCACCAGCGTCGTGGATCAGCTCAGTGTTCCTGTCTCATCCATGCCATGTGGCCAAGCCATCCAGATATTTTCCTCTTGGTCTGTTCCCTTCGATCTTGCCAGTTGTCAGAAAGTTCTCCAATCCATTTCTTCTCATAACATGTCCAAAAAATGTTGACTGTCTACGTCTAATTTCTCTAATCAATTTACGATTTTCATTTGTCTCCTGTAGTACTTGGTCATTGGTTTTTCTGTCTGTCCATGGTATTCTTTGCATTTTCCTCAGAAACCACATTTCTGCAGCCATCAGATGTTTTTCAGCTTGACTGCACATTGTCCAAGTTTCACATCGATACAAAAGAACAGGCTCTAATGTATACCCTCAACACTCTTTTTCTCTTTTGATTGACATCTTTTTATTGGTCAGAATGTTTTTCATCTTGCTAAAGGCTGCTTTCGCCATGGCGAATGTTTCCACTACAAGCACTATATTCATCTGTTTTGGTAATTTCTTCTAAAATTCAAAACAATGTTTTCCCATAGTGAATTTTAATAATGAAGACTTGAACAATAGATTGCATGATTTATGCCTGGTATATTTCGCTGCATCTTGTCAGGTACATACTGTAAAATGTACACAACATAAAGTAAAATAACTAGATAAATCCTTCAAACTGAAATATACACAAGTTTGCAGTGTAATTTCCATTGTCTACCTCGGTAATTATAAACTGACTATCCTGTCTTTTTGTTTGCACAAAACCGCACATCTGTGGTCTGATTTTGTGCATGGGTGGGATGTTGACTCACGTCCGCTAGCCCTTCACAAGACGCTGTCAAAATAATGAATATATTACATTAATACTTGATATAAGCATGCGATTCATGCTGCAGATAGATTTCATAGAACATTTATTTTTGGTTCATTATTTTATAAAAAATTTTTTTTTTAGAGCTGTTTGTAAAATTTAATATATTTTTTGTTGGCATTCACTCTCATATATTCTCTCTCAAATACACTCTCATTCACTCATATATATACACACATTGGCACCTTGCCGTCTTGACAGACGATAGTTTGTGCTTTAAAAAGGCATAATAACATTTAACTATGGCGGTAGCGAGTGTGACTGATAAGGCCAATTTGCGCTGTAAATGTCCGTTCACAGTGGGTGCATCTAAACACGTGGTCATTTCCACCATCATGCACCATCTTACGTCTCAAACGCTTGGTGTGTGACTTTTCTGCAATAATTTTCTCCTTTGACTTTATTCCATTTCTGATATTTGCCCTCCATGCAACACGTTCAGCGGCGACTTGCTCCCAATGTGCATTATCAATGCCTGTATCAATCATGTCCCGCTTACACACATCTTTGTATCGTAGTACAGGCCGACCCTGAGATCTCTTACCCATCTGTAATTCACCAAAAAAGATATCCTTTGGTATTCTACCATCATCCATCCTCCTAAGATGTCCTATCCATCTAAGCCTACGAAGACTGAGCATGGAATAAACTGTCACACAACCTGATCTTTCCAATACTTCAGTATTTGTGATTTTGTCTTGCCACTTAATACCAAGAATTCTTCCCAGACACTGCATATGAAAGCTGTTTAAATTGTTCTCTTGGTGTGAGTAAGTTGTCCAGGTTTCACTGCCATAGAGAAGAGTACTAAGGACACAGGCTTGATAGACAAGGACTTTTGTTTTGGCAGTAAGCTTCCTGTTCTCCCAGACTCTTTTTCTTAACCTGTTCATTGTTGTTGCTGCCTTACCAATCCGGATGTTGATTTCCTGATCTAGGGATAATTTGCTATTTACCACTGATCCTAGATATGTAAAATGGTCTACTATCTCTAGTTCGGCGTCGTCAATAAAGATTGATGGTACCCCATGTGCACCTTGTGACATAATCTGTGTCTTCTTTTTGCTAATTGTTAAACCAAATTCAGAACAAGCATTGGAGAATGCAGATAGTAGACATTGCAATTCTTCCTCAGAGTGGGTCGTAACTGCAGCATCATCTGCAAAAAGCAACTCTCTGATCAGTACCCTCCTAATTTTGGTCTTAGCCTTCAATCTCTGAGCATTGTAGAGGCCGCCATCTGAGCGTGAGTGAATGTATATACCACCATCCTGATCACGAAATGCATATTTCAGTAGAAGTGAAAAGTATATTCCAAAGAGGGTGGGAGCTAGTACACAACCTTGCTTAACTCCACTCTTGATTTCAAATTCTTCAGAAGTTGCACCATCAAACTTGATTATACCCTTCATGCCTGTGTGGAACGATTCCACAATGGACAGAAGAGTTGGTGGGCAGCCAATCTTCTTTAGTGCCTTGAACAGACCCTCACGACTGACCAAATCGAATGCCTTTGTGAGGTCGATGAAGGCAATAAACAGTGGTTGATTCTGTTCACGGCATTTTTCTTGCATTTGTCGCAATGAGAATATCATATCAGTGGTAGACCGGTTCTGTCGAAAGCCACACTGTGATTCGGGGTAGACTTGATCTCCTAGGACTTGAAGTCTGCGCAGAACAATTCTGGCAAATACTTTTCCAACAATACACAGAAGTGAGATACCCCTATAGTTGTTGCAGTCGCTCCGATCGCCCTTGTTCTTGTACAGTGTTATAATGCTTGAATCTTTGAAATCCTGTGGGACTTGTCCTTCAAGCCAGCATAGCTCTATTAGCTGGTGGATCTGTATAGTGAGTGTGTCTTGCCCACTCCTGATAACCTCTATTGGAATCCCATCCTTACCTGGAGCCTTGCCAGATGCAAGTTCATTTATAGCACACTTAACTTCTGTTATGGTGGGAAGTGTGTCCAGGTGGTCAAGAGTTGGTAGAGCCTCTATGGCGTTGAGGGCATCATCCGCTAGTTTGGTCTCACTTGAGTAAAGCTCCAAATAGTGCTCTACCCATCTGTCCATCTGCCGTTTCTTGTCAGTGATGATTTCTCCAGTCAAGGTTTTCAATGGTGCACTTCTTTTGATCACTGGACCACAGGCTTTCTTTATTCCTTCATACATGCTTCTTATGTTTCCATTATCACTTGCGATTTGAATGGACTCACATAACTTGATCCAATAATCATTTGCACACTGCCTGGCAGCCTTTTGCACATCCTTCCTAGCTTGCCTTAGCTCACTCAGAATGTTACGCGTTGGTCTTTCCTTGTTTCTTAAGACAGCTTTCTTCTTCTTATCAATCAAGGGCTGCAGAGTCTCGCTGTTGGCCGCAAACCAGTCCTGCCTCTTATGATCCACAGTGCCGTAAACCCCTACGGCAGTTTTATAAAGAGTTTCCTTAATTTGACCCCACTTTTCATTTACTGTACAATTTTCTGGTGTGTCAGTGAAAGCGTCTTCAAGTTGCTGTTGAAACTGAAAGCACTTTTCAGGATCATGAGTGTTAATAATATTAATCCTGGGGCTAGATTTGTGTTTAGCTGTGTAGATTCTCTTTGGTCTCAGTCTAACCCTTGCAACAACCAAAGAATGATCCGTATCACAGTCAGCACTGTGGTAACTACGAGTCAATGATATATGGTTCAGATGTTGTCTCCGTGTGATGATGAAGTCCAGCTGGTGCCAATGGCCGGATCTTGGATGTTTCCATGTGACCTTATGCATCTCTTTTGTTTTAAAAAAAGAGTTTGTGATACATAGGTCATTACTGGTGCAATGCTCCAGCAGCCTTTGCCCATTTTCATTCATGCGACCGATGTTGTATTTTCCAAGGCACACTGGCCATGAACTCGAGTCCTTGCCCACACGAGCATTGAAATCACCGAGCATATAAATGTAGTCAGATTTTGGAACTGCCTTGATCACGGAGTCTAACTCCTCATAGAACAAATCCTTCACATCATCAGAGGGCTTAGGGCCTGGTCTGCCCTGCCATGACAATTTTGTCTTTAGCTTGCATTTCCTCCCACCAGGGTAAGGCTTGTACCCTCCCAATTGCGCTCTTCCGCCCGAAGCCGTTGGCACAATGTGGGGTGTCGGGTTTGGTAAGCGCCGCCCAACGTTCGGCGCTAACAGAAACCAGGTAGTACCGTCTACTGTTATACGGTAGCCACAATATGGGGTGTCGGGTTTGGTAAGCGCCGCCCAACGTTCGGCGCTAACAGAAACCAGGTAGTACCGTCTACTGTTATACGGTAGCTCAGTCATATCTGACTAAGACCTGGCTTGTCATATATATATATATATATATGTGAGTGAATGTTTGTGTGCATGCATGCAGTGTATGCGAGGGAGTGTGTATTTGATAGTGAGAGGGTGTGTGTCTGTCTGTGTGTGAGTTAGAATGAAAGAGAGTGTGATATTGAGTAAATGAAAGATGGAGAGAGTGACTTAATGGGTGAAATAGTGATTGCGAGTGAGAGAAGGGGGAGAGTGAGCCAACAAGAGAAGACAGTGGAAGAATGGATTTGTTAATGTGTGCGGCCATTGTTTGTGAGTGTCTATGGGTGTGTGTTGGTGAGAAGAGAGGGAGAAAGACAGTGAAAGAGAGAGAGAGAGATTTAAGCGCACGCATATCATGTAACATGCTATTCCATATATGTTGTGTATTCTCATGTTCATATTACCATTTTGAATGCCAATTGATGTTATAATTTATAACATGAACACATGTACATCACTGTAGAGTGGGTGAGAGAATTAGAGAGTATGAGAGAGAGAGAGAGTTTAATTGCATCACTAATTTTTAAGTTACAAAATGTATATGTACAATTTTTCTCCATTTTCTTTACAATTTTGCGACAATTCTCACAACAATCGTCACTGTATGTGTGTGTAAAGTGTGGGAGTTTGATCATAATAGTAGGTTGGGGGATGTGTGTGTGGGTGGGCGGGGTGGGATTGTGTGGGTGGGTGGGGGATTTGTGTGTGGGTACGTGTGGGATGTATGGGTTGGCGGGGAGATGTGTGTGTGGGTGGGGATGTGTGGGTGGAGGAGGATATGTGGGTGAGTTATTGTTGGTGGGTAATGGGACGGGTAGAGGATATGTGAGTGGGTGGGGAAATGTGTGTAGGTGGGGGATGTGTGGGTTATTGAATGTATGTGTGCTTGGGGTGTGGGTGGATGGAATGTGTGGTGGGTGAGAGGTGTGTGTGGTTGGGGAGATGTGTAGGTGTAGGGATGTGGTGGATGGGTGGGGGAATGTATGTGTGTGTGGTTGGGTGGGGGAGTTGGAGTGAATGGGGGATGTGTGGGTGGGTGGTGGATGTGTCTCATAACATAGTAATATGCATTGTTTATGTTTACAAAATTCATGTGACAATGTTTTTTCCTATGCACTGTTGATGAAAGAAAGATGAGTGATTGGAAGGGCCGAATGTAAGACGGGCCTGCGTGCCCAATTTGTTACCCTTTGAAAATAAAGTCTGTTCGTTCGTTCGTTCTCTTTGAACTCTAGCGTTGTCTACATACACGCTACTACTTCTAGTAGTTGCCACTACTGGGGAGTGCACTGGATTGATTTTTGCCTGTGGATTAGCTTTCCCCATTACCAGTGTCTCTCACCATCAGATGAACACACTCTAACTTCTGAGGTACTTGTAATTTATGCAAGGGCAAGAAGTCAACATTTTTTCCAACTAACCGGTATAGGGGTTGAACCTGCTAACTCAGTATCAGCACACCGGAAGTTAAAGAGTGAGCAATCTTATCCATACGGCGATGCTAACCACCAAAGTTTTAATATGTCTGAATATTGTCTCCCCTGGTTGTCAATCCTCTGTACAATTATTAGTGCTCATGTTTACGTTTGATGCATTGTCTTCAGGCTAAGCCCCAAAAAGAGTTTGTATCTGTCAGAATGAGATTGGTGTAGAGTCTCTTGTAATCTGGTACCAACATGTCACCTGCGTAGGGACTGTGCAGACCTCTTCTTCCCAGAAACAGGCAGGATGTACAAGACCGGTACTGACAATTCACATCTTTGGAGAGACTTGTTGTCATGCAACCAGGTCATAGTTCCACACAACACCCACTGGCTGGGGTTATACCTGTTTCCTCCACACAAAACCTACTGGCTGGGGTTATACCTCCACAAGTTTGAGGTCTTTCATTGTCCAGACTCTGAATTAATGCAAGAGTCATTGTGAAGTTGGTATTTTGATACAGGGTTGGGTACTTGTGTGCCAGATCACAGGCTCCCTAAATGCATTTTTTACGGTGAGTTGCATTGTGGTAAACGCTCTTAAGGCAGCCAGAGGAAACGCTTTGAAGACTGAAGATATCGCTCACAGATTTTGGAATTCATCATGGCACATGGGAGACTGGTGCCTAACACCAAGATTTGTGGCATATCATCATTATGTAAGGGTGTAGTCACAGCATACAGGGAGAGAAAGTATCTACAACAACCTCACCATGTGAGGTGCCAGTACAGTATACAGGGAGAGAAAGTATCTACAACAACCTCACCTTGTTAGTTGCCCTTACAGTATACAGGGAGAGAAAGTATCTACAACAACCTCACCTTGTTAGGTGCCAGTACAGTATACAGGGAGAGAAAGTATCTACAACAACCTCACCTTGTTAGTTGCCCTTACAGTATACAGGGAGAGAAAGTATCTACAACAACCTCACCTTGTTAGTTGCCCTTACAGTATACAGGGAGAGAAAGTATCTACAACAACCTCACCTTGTTAGTTGCCCTTACAGTATACAGGGAGAGAAAGTATCTACAACAACCTCACCTTGTTAGGTGCCAGTACAGTATACAGGGAGAGAAAGTATCTACAACAACCTCACCTTGTTAGTTGCCCTTACAGTATACAGGGAGAGAAAGTATCTACAACAACCTCACCTTGTTAGGTGCCAGTACAGTATACAGGGAGAGAAAGTATCTACAAAAACCTCACCATGTGAGGTGCCAGTACCGTATACAGGGAGAGAAAGTATCTACAACAACCTCACCTTGTTAGTTGCCCTTACAGTATACAGGGAGAGAAAGTATCTACAACAACCTCACCATGTGAGGTGCCAGTACCGTATACAGGGAGAGAAAGTATCTACAACAACCTCACCTTGTTAGTTGCCCTTACAGTATACAGGGAGAGAAAGTATCTACAACAACCTCACCTTGTTAGGTGCCAGTACAGTATACAGGGAGAGAAAGTATCTACAACAACCTCACCTTGTTAGTTGCCCTTACAGTATACAGGGAGAGAAAGTATCTACAACAACCTCACCTTGTTAGTTGCCCTTACAGTATACAGGGAGAGAAAGTATCTACAACAACCTCACCTTGTTAGGTGCCAGTACAGTATACAGGGAGAGAAAGTATCTACAACAACCTCACCTTGTTAGGTGCCAGTACAGTATACAGGGAGAGAAAGTATCTACAACAACCTCACCTTGTTAGTTGCCCTTACAGTATACAGGGAGAGAAAGTATCTACAACAACCTCACCATGTGAGGTGCCAGTACAGTATACAGGGAGAGAAAGTATCTACAACAACCTCACCTTGTTAGTTGCCCTTACAGTATACAGGGAGAGAAAGTATCTACAACAACCTCACCTTGTTAGTTGCCCTTACAGTATACAGGGAGAGAAAGTATCTACAACAACCTCACCTTATTAGGTGCCAGTACAGTATACAGGGAGAGAAAGTATCTACAACAACCTCACCTTGTTAGTTGCCCTTACAGTATACAGGGAGAGAAAGTATCTACAACAACCTCACCTTGTTAGTTGCCCTTACAGTATACAGGGAGAGAAAGTATCTACAACAACCTCACCTTGTTAGTTGCCCTTACAGTATACAGGGAGAGAAAGTATCTACAACAACCTCACCTTGTTAGTTGCCCTTACAGTATACAGGGAGAGAAAGTATCTACAACAACCTCACCTTGTTAGTTGCCCTTACAGTATACAGGGAGAGAAAGTATCTACAACAACCTCACCTTGTTAGTTGCCCTTACAGTATACAGGGAGAGAAAGTATCTACAACAACCTCACCTTGTTAGTTGCCCTTACAGTATACAGGGAGAGAAAGTATCTACAACAACCTCACCTTGTTAGTTGCCCTTACAGTATACAGGGAGAGAAAGTATCTACAACAACCTCACCTTGTTAGTTGCCCTTACAGTATACAGGGAGAGAAAGTATCTACAACAACCTCACCTTGTTAGTTGCCCTTACAGTATACAGGGAGAGAAAGTATCTACAACAACCTCACCTTGTTAGTTGCCCTTACAGTATACAGGGAGAGAAAGTATCTACAACAACCTCACCTTGTTAGTTGCCCTTACAGTATACAGGGAGAGAAAGTATCTACAACAACCTCACCTTGTTAGGTGCCAGCCATTCTCAAGGCTCAGGTGAACTGACAGCTATGTCTTCCTGAGACATCACATTTGAGTTGGGTTGAGTCAAGAACCTACATCATTGCACTCAGGGCATTCCCAAAAGCGTTCAGTCTTCAAACAGCCAGTAAAGAGTTCCAGTACTAATGGTCTCCGTTGCTATCTGATTATATGTCCTTAAAAAAAAGTCTTAAAAGTCGAGAGGATCAATTTCATGGGATCCCATGTGGCTCGGTCTCTTTCTGCAGGGTGACCTGCTGAAATCGACACACAAAGCAACAACTCCACAGCTCCAGCAGTGACCCCCAGGAGGCTCCGCCAAAAGACATAGAGTGGAATCGACCCCATAACCTTCGGAGCGTGAGGCAAACAGAAATGACTTTACTTCTGTGTGATGACTGTCTACCAGATCCTCTGATCACCCCTTGCTGCCACATTCTCTCTAGACCATGATATTCTGTCTGTTCTTCTGCATTGTTCTTGTGCTACCAGAGGTCTTTCACCACATCCAGCTTATCTCACATCAAATCACCTCTCATTGATGAGTACCAGCCAGTATGTCTGCTTGTTCATTCCCAACCATACCAGAGTGTCTTAGAGAAAAGATCCAGCGAATGCTCACAACCAGTGTCACCTGAATTGATGCATACCATTCAATATGAAACAGGCCAGTCTTCACATTTGCCAGCATGCTTTGTGAATCAGTCACAATACACAACAAGTGTGTACAGTTTGGTCTCCAACAAGCAGAAAGCTGCAGTAACCACCTCCACCTCCATTCTCAGAATACACCAAGACATCGGCCATTGGCTGTTGCTATGAGGCATCACAACCATTGGCTGTTGCTATGAGGCATCACAACCATCCGTGAGCTGGTGTCACACAGGCAGGGCACAAATACACACATACTTCTGTTGTTATGTCATTGGTATTGCCAGGAAGAATTTACAAGCTCTGAACATTATATGTCACTTATCCTGCATCCTTTTGTAGGTAGTATATAGGCTGTGGTTTCTACTTCACCTGCGGTAGACAAAGTCCTTTGTCTTCTGGGGGTTGCCATCTGGACTTCATAGTTGATGGAGCTCTGTCATGTCCGCTCAGCCGATGCTGTTAAGAGAAAATATAAAATGGTATGGCTGGCATCTGGCCATCTTGACAGAGGATAGATTGTAAATTGGAGTTATACCTCTCCACAGCACAAAATTTGGGCTGAACTTATGTGTTGCCCATGCAGTATGATCCCTCTCTCGGCCTGTCTAGTTTACTCCAAAGGAAAGGTAACACCAGTACGTCTGAAACAAGACAAGCAACAGAAGCTGCCGGGTCAGCAAAGCAATGCTCTAACTGTCCACCTGTCTGCTTCGATCCTAGACCAGTTGCCAACCAAGGCTTAGGGCCTGGTCTGCCCTGCCATGACATTTAGTCTTTAGGTTGCATTTCCTTGCACTAGGATAAGGCTTATACCCTCCCAATTGCACTCCTCCCCTGAAGCCATTAGCACAATGTGGGGTGGCGGGATTGGTAAGCATCGCCCAACATTCGGCACTACCAGAAGCAGGTAGTACTGTCTACTGTCATATGGTAGCTCAGTCATATCTAAGACCCCACATGAAGTATACAATACATAATACAGTGTTTGCTCTATCTTGCCGTTCTATCTGCCATTGGGACATAAGCCGCCAACCAACTCCCTGCACGCTCTCCTTTTCTGAGCTATCCCATGTCCTCTCTGATCATGTCCTCTCCATGTATTTATTTCACTTCCTACTTCTTTTCTCCATGTGGTTTTAGTCCTTCCTCTATTTCTTGTGCCCTCTGTATTCCATATATAGGCCTTTCTAGTTGTGAGTCCATGAAACTGCGACATTCGTGTGCTGTTTGTCCTCCAGCCAGTGGAATGCCACCATGACTCCTTCCACCTCCATTCTCAATTAGATGTTGTGGTAGTGAGCTAGTGTCCTTTGAATCACTATTCATTACCTTCGTAACTACCCACAGAGTTGTTAACATAACTGCCCACAGAATTGTTAACATAACTACCCACAGAGTTGTTAACATAACTGCCCACAGAGTTGTTAACATAACTACCCACAGAGTTGTTAACATAACTACCCACAGAGTTGTTAACATAACTACCCACAGAATTGTTAACATAACTGCCCACAGAATTGTTAACATAACTACCCCCAGAGTCGTTCACACTCACACTAGCAATCGTTGCATGAGAACATTCATTGTTTACCTGTCCTTTTTTCAGGATTTGTCTTCTATGTGAGTTACTTCCCTTCTTGTCTGATCGGCAATAAAAGGATATGGCGATGTCCAGCACTCAAACACATGCATTCTGATTGAAAAAAAAAACAATGAATGTTCAGAAACGGGTAGCTTTATATTCATAATTCCTCTTCATTTTTTCTCCTCTCTTCTCCTGTTTTTCTTTTTCTGACTCGTTATTCTTCTTCCTCTTTTACGTCTTCCTATTTTATCTTGTTCTGTATGCTGTCTGAATGTGTGCAGTGTTATCTCTTGAATTCAATGTGTAAGGTCTATTGTTTTGTTCCTGTTTGTAACCATATGGTGTGACACTAACTCTTTAACCATATGGTGTGACACTCATTTTGTAACGATATGTTGTGACATTCATTTTGTAACCATATGTTGTGAAACTCATTTCGTAACCATATGTTGTGTAACTCATTTTGTAACCATATGTTGTGAAACTCATTTTGTAACCATATATTGTAACATTCATTGTGTATAACTATATGGTTTAATACTGTGAATTTTTATAACAGTGGTTATTGTTCTCTGTACACTCATTCATTATGGTTGTTATTCTTCTCACATACTTGAATAGTTAAATACTGTGTTAGGATATTTGCTGGAGCTAATCAAGTGGACACTGTCCAATCGCATGTACAGATGTATCATTATTATAGGCTATAGAATGTACAGCTGGTAGTCCGTTCCCTCAATTATCTTTCTGTCCTCTTTTTTTTTTGCCTTCTATTTCTCATTGGCCGGACTCCGTGGCCAAAGGCTTGCGAATGCGGCTCGTGAGCCACTTATTAGGCGTTCGAGACGCAGCCGCGACCGATTTGTGCAGCAGACCATGTTGCTTTGTGTTATAACGTGTTGGTATGGGAATCGGTCGTTCAGAAAGCAATGGCAAACTACTGAACGTAAAAGCTTGCCTAGTACATTAACAGCAGCTGAAAAAATGCTGGTGTTGACTGCAACGTCCTGCAAGGGATATACAACATTTAAAAAAAATTCTCATTGGGACATATGTCATCAAGCAACTTGGGCAAAGCCGTCCTGTCTCTTGCCATCAGCTGCAGCCAAGTTGTCTCCCTGTACTATTCATCACAATCTGTGTTTCTCTACTCCCCGTGTTTAGACCTTCACACTGTTGGTTCCTGGCATGGGTATGTCTTGTTATACCATTCTCAGGTTATCTCAGGGTGTGTCCTCACCCGCTGCATTGTCTTCACTGAGTCGTAGTTAATTCATCATGACAACTGTCAATTGTTTCTCTGTTCTGTAAGATCCTCATCATGATCACACAGCTACATGTTCTCTGCTTTCCTCTTCTGCCCTGGCAGCTGTGTTAGTGCAGTGGCTTGTGTGTAGTAGTGTGTGGGTTCAATTACCCATGGAGGCAAGGACTTTTAAAAACAAATTACTTGAGTTCTCGGGTAAATCAAGCCTGAAATAGGTACAATTAAAATGATAGGAAAATAAAGACGGTCAGTGTCATATTCACATCACCCACACCAACTCTATATTACCAATGGCAAACCTGGACAATGACAGAACAAGAGAAAGGAAAAATCACAAAGGAAATGAGAGTATCAAGAAGAGAGAAAATCAGAAATGAAGAAATCAGGACTAAAGTGGGGGTTATAACAGCGCTAGATTTTATAAGAAAACAGCAAGTTACGTGGTTTGGCCATATAACTAGGCTATCAACTACCACAACAAGCAATGATGCACAGACCAAACAGAGTCGGAAGAAGAGGCCGACAATGTAACAAATGGATAGAGGGAATAACAGAATCCATGGCGATCTCGATACATGAAACCCATAAACGGACACTCTCTCGCTGTTTATGCTTCACCTCGACACCGCAAGGTACAAGAGGAACCAGATGAGATGAAATGAACCATTGATTTGTCTAAATATAAATATGCTCTATGTAGCCAGTATGACTGAAGACAGTCCTTGACTTCTGCTAAGTGGCTGTGTGATGATGTGACCTTGTTATGTCAGTGAGATCAATATATATCCCTTGTATATGCGACTGGTATCGAGATCCTTCGCTCATAGTTAACTCACAAGCAAATGAAAGAAGTTATCTCATAGTTGGAAGGGAAAGGCTCCGAGAAAGAGTGCCGGTCACCTCATCTGAGAACCCTGAGACCTAGTATGTATGAATTCGTTATCACTGGTGGCATTGGCATGAGATTAAGTTACCTGTAATAACAATTGTTGAACTGCAGTTTAGCTGTAAACATCCAGTTAATCAATAAAAAGTGGAAAGGGGTCTGCTGTGCATCATAATCAAGGACATGTCTTGTTGAAGTGTCTTGTGTGCTTCTGAACTGCCTACCAAATATGCAATGTAGACATTTAAAATATTGTGTCAATTGAAAGACACCGTACCTCAACAGGATTAACCAAAGTCAACAGTTTCCACATATTATAATTTGACAAGTTGGGCAAATAGAAGCCTAGCCATGTTGGCGATCTTTTCTCAGGTCATCCCAGTCGTTGAAATCCTAAGTGAATTTTAAATATAGTGGCAAGCTGCTGCAGTTACAGATGTTTGTCCCCGGTAGTTGAGCCTAGCATGTGACCAGGTGTATGCTGTCTGCGCGTTTTTTCTCCGTGAATTAGGATGCTTTAACGGCAGGAGGGATGAGGCACTGTGTTCTCCGTCACCCTGTCCATAAACCCGCCTACCCACTTAACTGCCTTCTTCTTTTTCTTCCTCTACATCAGTGGTTCTCAACCTTTTTTGGCCAGTGCCCCCCTTCACCATATTTTCAGAACATCATCCCCCCCCCCCTTTCATATTTCCTACCTAAAAATCCCTCCACCCATACACAATTTGCGTAAAAATGGAAGGTAAATATGTTAAAACAGGTCTAGACATCCACATAAAACGTGATTTGTGGGTCTACTTACTTTATAAAATGAATTTTAGAAGGGTTAGACGTACAGAACCGTAAAGTATGAAGGGAAAAACTATGTCAAGTAATCGGTTCTTGTATTAACGCGATCTTAAAATGATCTTCACCCCCCCCCCCCCTGGAAACCCTAAAATTTCCCCGGGGGGGGGGGGAAATTCCCCACCGGTTAAGAACCACTGCTCTACATCTTCTTCCTCTACTACTACTACTACATTCTTCTTCTTCTTCCTCTATTATATTCTTCTTCTTCCTCCTCTTCTTCTTCTTCTACTAATTCTTCTTCTTCCTCTACTACTACTACTACTACTACTACTACTACTACTACTACTACTACTACTACTACTACATTCTTCTTCTTCTTCCTCTATTATATTCTTCTTCTTCCTCCTCTTCTTCTTCTTCTACTAATTCTTCTTCTTCCTCTACTACTACTACTACTACTACTACTACTACTACTACTACTACTACTACTACTACTACTACTACTACTACTACATTCTTCTTCTTCTTCCTCTATTATATTCTTCTTCTTCCTCCTCTTCTTCTTCTTCTACTAATTCTTCTTCTTCCTCTACTAATTTTTCTTCTTCCTCTACTAATTCTTCTCTTCTTCCTCTACTACTACTACTACTACTACTACTACTACTACTACTACTACTACTACTACTACTACTACTACTACTACTACTACTACTACTACTACTACTACTACTTCTTCATCTCCCAACTGAGCATTTACTCTTAATAAACTCACTCCAAAGCATTGTAGACTTGATCATTATTGATTGGATTTTTCAGCTCGAGTTGTCTACGGGATTGTGTAGTCACCGCAACTCTCCTTTGACGCCTTTTGTCCCTTGTGCATTCTGTATGCGTTATAGTTTCACCAGCTGAATCTTTGAGCAGTCCTAGTCCATGCTGTTAATGGGAGAATCAATGTTGCTCCATACCCGTTGCTGCCAGAGTCTTCAATGTACCATGTCCCTTCTTAGATCTCTAACAACTTGTACGTGAGCGTTGAACGACATGCTTCTGTCAAAGGTCATTCTACAGGGTGTTTGTAAAGTCTCACTACACTTTGTATGTAGAACAAATTTGAATAATGAAGTACATAATGTCATATAAAAATATGTGATCCACATTCCACCGAGAAGCAGTATGCAGTGAATTGCTGCCGTCTGCTGGAATAATTCTTTGCACTCCAAACAGAATGGTATTATCAACGGAAGAAAGAATTTTTTTCAAATTTGTTCTACATACAAAGTGTGATGAGACTTTACACACACCCGGAGTTGTACAGTGGAAATTAGCAGTGTGATCAACTCAGCAGATAATGAATAACAGAACACATTAATAAACCACCACCATGTACCTACGCTCAGTGCTAGCCACTACCATCTTGTCTGTCACAACCAGAAAGAATTGAGACAGCAAATCCAAGGTGAACTTACAGTCAACAGCACGACAGTACACCAGCCACATACACATCCCTGTAAGGATAGAACACACAACTGATATAGCATGCGTGTCCGTGGTAGTAGACACCTGGACCCTACTCATGTCCGTAGTTACACTAAGAACTAAGTGTTAGGTTTGTATGGAGACTGCAGGGGTGAAATAAGGAATGATCTAATACAGCATGTATGGGGGATGTATGTTAGGTTCATATAAGTAATGACATACTATAGCTACGTACGGGGGTTGTATGTTAGGTTCATACCGGATGTTAGTATAGTTTACTACACTTTGTATGTAGAAGAAATCTGAAAAATGAAGCACATAACGTCATTAAAAATGTGCTAAGAATTCATTAAATTAATTACAACAGTCATTGTTGTGGTCTAACCCTGTTTTGGGGGAGCTGGAAAGTACCAATGAAGTATTAAATATAAGAGGTGTTGGACATGTCAACCACGGGCTTCAAGACATGACTGTACATGTCTCTTCATATTGTCATATCGGTCTGTTGTCTGTTTTTCTCTTTGTATGTGTGAGTGCCTCGTTGTTATTTCTCTGTCTGTCTCTTTGTATGTATGGGTGCCTCATTATTATCTCTCATCGTGTGTGGGTTTGTTATCTCTGTGTGTGTGTGTCTCTCTCAGTCTGTTCTCTCTCTCTCTCTCTCTCTCTCTCTCTCTCTCTCTCTCTCTCTCTCTCTCTCTCTCTCTCTCTCTCTGAATGTAAGACTGAATGAATGAACTCTGAAAGGCCGAATGTAAGACGCGCCTACGTGCCCAATTTGTTACCCTTTGAAAATAAAGTTCGTTCGTTCGTTCTCTCTCTCTCTCTCTCTCTCTCTCTCTCTCTCTCTCTCTCTCTCTCTCTCTCTCTCTCTCTTCTCTCTCTCTCTCTCTCTGAGGATTATTGGAAGTATGTGGGTGTTGGTGGGTTGGGGGTGTGGGTAGGGAATGTGTATTTGGGAGGGTGAATGGGTGTGTAGGAGATTGTGTGGGTTGGGGGATGGGTGTCTAATGGGTGTGGGGAATGAGTGTGGGTGGGAGTGTGTGAGTGGGTGGAGGATGTATGTGTGGGTAGTGAGGATGTTTGTAGGTGGGGGATGTGTGGGTGGATGGGGAGATGTGTATGAGGAATGCATGTGGGGGAATGTGTTTATGGGTGGAGTTTTGTGTGGGAGAGATGTGTAAGAGGTGGGATGTGCAGGTGGATGATGGATGTATGTGAGGATGGGGGATGTGTGTTTGGTTGGGGTGTGTGTGGGTGGGAGGGTAGATGAGAGATGCATGTGTTGATGGGCGGGTGGGTGTGAGTGGTTGATGGATGAGTACGTGAGTGGGTGGGTGTGTGTGAGAGATGAGTGTATGGTTGGGAGATGTGTGTGTTTGTGGGAAGATGTGTGTGAGCGGCGGATGTGTGTGGGTGGGGTATATGTGAGGGGTGGGAGGTGTGTGATTTTTGGATGTTTATGGGTGGGGGTTATGTGTGGGCAGGTGGGGAGATGTGTTTGTGGGTGGGGATGTGTGTATAGGTGGGGGATGTGTAGGTGAGCGGTGGCGGATATTGAGTGGGTGTAGGTTGGCTGATGTGTGTGTGGGTGGATGGGGAAAATTGTGAGGGTGCGGGGTGTATGTGTGGATAGGTGCGGGATGTGTGGGTTGACGGGGGTATGTGTGTGCGGTTTTGTGATGTGTGTTTTGCTGGGTGGTTGCGGGTATGTGGGTGGGTGTTGGAGAATATGTGGGTGGGTGTGTGCGTGTCGGTTATGAGATGGGTGGGGGATGTATGTGTGGGTGGGTGGCGGCATGTATGTTTGCCTGAGTCTGTGTGAATGCGTGGAGGTATGTGTGGGTGGGTGGGGATGTGTGGGTGGCTAAGGGATGTGTGGGTGGCTGCGGGGTGTGAGTGTGGATGGGGGATGTGTCTCACAACATTGCAATATGCACTGTTTATGTTTACAACTTTCATTTGACATTGTTTTTTTTCCCCCGTGTGAATGTACCATGCGTAATATGCATTGTTTATGCCTACAAAATCCATTTGACAATGTTTTTTTTCCCTATGTAGCATGTAACATGCACATTTGATGAATGAAAGATGAGTGATCGAAAGGGCCGAATGTAAGACGGGACTGCGTGCCCAATTTGTTACCCTTTTAAAATAAAGTTTGTTCGTTCGTTCGTTCTCGTTGCATATATGTACGCCTGCAGATATTACTACTCCCATCTCGCTCTCGCTGTTCTCTCTCAGTGTATGTGCCTCGATGTTATCTCTCCCCCTCTATATGTGTGTTTCTGTCTCGATCTGTCGTCTCTTTCCTCCTCTCTCTCTCTCTCTCTCTCTCTCTCTCTCTCTCTCTCTCTCGTTGCGTATATGTACGCTCACATCTATTACATTACTACTCACATCTATAATGGTAACAGTTATCTTCAGGAGCCCATGCGCCTGAGACAAATGTAGGACACTGTTTGTAATGAGGTCTCTTGTCATCATCCTGGAGATGATCAGGTAGAGTAGAGATCTTAGAGTTTGTGTCTTCCAGTCCTAGATTGTTGTCTCCGTCAGTGAACGGAGGATTCACACAACCAACTAATTTGTCATTTAACGGAGGATACATATAACCAACTAATCCGTCAGTGAACTTAGGATAGACACAATCAACTCATCCCTCATTTAACGGAGGATGCACACAATCTTCTTATCCACCAGTGAACGGAGGATACACACAATCAACTCATCCCTCATTCAACGGAGGATACACACAATCAACTTATCTGCCAGGGACACCGATAAACAACACACCCGTCATTATACACTTAGTTAGTCGCGGTTCCAACTTCATGACAAGGTGAGCCCCCATAATGCTCCATTCATGTGCCATCGAATATCACACTTCTTCTTCTGCGTTCATCCAGAGAGATTTTCCGGAAGTGATTGCGGTGGAGAGATAATACATGTACAGACCTACAAGCACTTGGAATCAACGACTGGCAAGAGAAGGTCAACCAGAGAGACGAATGGAGACGGATTGTGTCTGCAGCAAAGAACCTCAATGGCTCGGAACGCTGAAGAAGAAGATTGCGATGTGCCTGTTTACAGCAGCGCTGCGTTCTTGCTGACACATCCGACTTCTGCGGGCATTTGTTGACCGGGTGAACCTTGCCGGGGAATATCCCACACAATGCTGTTCAGTCACTGTCCCATGTGAACAGTGGAACACTAGTGTTGTACTCTGTGGGCCAGACACATGACAACGAGTTATAGAATCACCAGTGAACTACAAACATGCATTAACTGTTTCCCGCACAGAACAGTGGGCCTACAATGGTATGGTAGAATCACCAGTGAACTACAAACATACATTAACTGTTTCCCGCACAGAACAGTGGGCCTACAATGGTATGGTAGAATCACCAGTGAACTACAAACATACATTAACTGTTTCCCGCACAGAACAGTGGGCCTACAATGGTATGGTAGAATCACCAGTGAACTACAAACATACATTAACTGTTTCCCGCACAGAACAGTGGGCCTACAATGGTATGGTAGAATCACCATTGTAGAGCTGTTGGGAAGAATTCGACACCTTCCAGTGGATCAAGAGGTGAGGTAAAGGCAACGGAGCCTAGCAGGAAACAAAGATAAAAACTATGATAGTATAAATAGACAGCCCTGGTCTGGAATCTACGGGGGGGGGGGGGGCGGGGAGAGAATAATGAGAGGCCTAACAACACGATGAAGAGAATTACAGACTTACACCAATTATCATCATAATATTGACTTCAGTGTCTGGGATCTTGTCTTGCCATTTAATCTTCAATAGCTTCCTAAGGCAGACTGTGTGGAAGTGGTTTAATTTCATGGCGTGTCGCTGGTAAACAGTCCAGGTTTCACAAGCATATAGTAGTGTGGATAATATGACTGCTTTGTAGACTTTTAGCTTTCGTTGCAGCCTTATACCATTTCCTGGGTTATACCCACAAGACGCACGGTTGAGGTGCGGTGATATTAACATACCAAAAGCCTGTCGAGGATACATGCCCAAACTTTGGCTAATCCCAGTATTGTATTGGTTCAATGCCTGGTTAGTAATACTCCGCTCCGCAGGCGGTAGGTTACAGTACCGATCTTGGGCACCCCGCAGGTTTCCGAGGATGGGGAGAAGAAGGCGATATCTGCGACACAACTTCCTTGTTGATGGTACTTTGGTGCCGGGTGGGGAGGAACACTAAGGAGCGGGCTCCGCCAACAACAATGACAGTAGTTACCCGTCTCGGTACAAGACAATCGCTCCACGTCGTGACAAGACAACAGTCCCAGATTGAGACAAGACAATCGTCCCAGATTGGAACAAGACATCGTTCCACGTCAGGACAACAAAGTCATTCAGCATATTTCTTAACAAGTTGGCAGATGAGTCGTTAACGGTGGGTACAGTGCTAAACAAGTTGGTAGATGAGTTGTTAGTTGAGTTGAGCTAAGAACTGACGTCACTGCACTCAGGACATTCCCATCGTCGCCTCGTTCAACAGCCAGCGAAGAGGCACACTAATCGTTCCCTCGACTATCTGATTGAAAGTTCTCCGTCTTCCCTCTCAGTTTTGAAATTCTACCAGAACCCCTGCCAATCCCTTGCAATCTCATCCTTTCCACATTCGGGTTTTCAATATGCCCCTCCACCATCACCACCTGGCCCACGACCACATCTCCCATGTCCATAGGTAATCTACCACCAAGAGGTGCATTCCCTGCTAGCCTATTCATACCCTCACCCCTACACTCCCGCATGGCCAGGGCAAAGAATCTATTCTAACATGTGACCTCTGAAGTGAGGTGAGCCATTCCACATGAAACATTCCTTTCTCCACCTTACTAAGCAAACTCATTGAGTCCATGATGAATACAGCGCGCGGGGGTGTGTGTGTGTGTGTGTGTGTGTGTGTGTGTGTGTGTGTGTGTGTGTGTGTGTGTGTACGTGTACGTGTATGTTGCAGTGGTCTCCTCTAACCAACGGAATGCCGCTGTGACTGCTTCCACCTTCATTTTCGTGCGGAGGTCGTAGCCTCATATGCCAGTCTCTCCTTTTTCAAGAATCTTCCATTAGCCTTCGCAGTTGAAACCCCAACCACCCCGTCTGTTTCTCACCACTGACCCATCAATATAGATCACTATGCCACCTTGAAATGTGTGACTCTGGATCAGCTGTTGCACCTCAAACTCAGTGCGGCCCGCTGCCCATTCTCTGCACTCAAGACCCAGTGTTACTATTACATTGTGCCAGTCCGTTGTCTCTCGGTTCTTCAACCCACTCTTTATCACGATAGATGGTCTCTAGATCCCACACCTGACGTATAGATATTTCTGCCTGTGCCATCCAGGACCTGTCTCGTCTTAGTTTATGACCCTTAACCATTTCCATGGCTTCATGCAGGGGTTGATCCCTATCTGCGATGAGTTGTTAACAGCGGGTACAGTGCTAAATATATTGGCTGGCAGATGAGTTGCCAACTGCGGGTTCAAGGCTAAATAAATTGGCAGATGAGTTGCCAATTCAGGGTTCGGGGCTAAATAAATTGGCAGAGTGCCATATAAGAGATCATCAGTGGAGCTTATCACGGACACTGAAAACTGCGCTACCAGTCGTGACTCTTGATGATGATGATGATGATGATGATGCTATGCCTTCATTGGCCATGCCAGCTAGCAGAATCCGAGTTCACTATCCTAAGACAAGTAATATAGCAGGCCAGGTCGCGAACACGATAACCGGGTCAAACGGCAGCGGAGATAACATTAAGTGGGCCTCACGGCCAAATCAAAGCAGTAGTCTGGAAAGTTGCTCCAGAAATAGAAGACTTATCGCCGTTGGAATGTGTAGTAGATGTTCTGATCCTTGAGCTGGCTTTGATGGTAGCACAGGGGGAATGGGGTTAGTTCTGGATTCAATTGGAAAGAAATAACTTCATTCCATCTGATCTCAACGGGCTTTGGGTTAGAGCATTGACAATAGAGTGTCTACAACCCGCGGAGGCAACTTTACCGTCAACATTATCAAGTGCCTTGCCGGCTTTTGTGGGCGATCATGCTTCTACATAAATTTCGATTGTCACCTCTGAAGTCGGAGTGGGTTCGCCTGATGGCGAGGGACAGGTGATATGGAAAGCTAATCCACACGTATATGGACTACGCTTGAGTTCAAATTGCGATCTGCGACGGCGTCGTTCAGTTGACACCCTCTCGTGCCATGACACAAGGCTGTCCAGGATTCTCTCACGCTGCCTTCCTCTATTTCTCTTTCCAGAAATCTTTCCGGTTGTCACAGCATGTTCCAGTTTTTGTTTTCTCACAATGTGGCCACAAAAAAAAAAAAAAGAAGACTGTCTCTTCTTGATGTTTATGATAGGTCTTTGCGACCTAGCCTCAGCCTAATCCCAGCCAGAGTTTGTTGTGAGCTTCATCGGCAGCTGCCGCTAGAGAGTCGTCTATCGCCCCCGATACCCCTGGGGTCAATCCTCACTGGGCGGAAGGGATTTTAAACATTGACGCCCTGGTCGAAGTCATGACCCAGTATAAGGTCATAGAGTACCGAGAGTAGAGTAGGGGGGTGCGGGCCGCACCGGGTGACACCATCAAGGGGTGACACCAAAATAAAAAAATTGCAAATTTGACAAAGCAGACATAGCTCTGTCTAGTCGGGTTTCATAACCGTTCATTGTTAATTTTAGAAATTTTAATGTTAAATAACAAAAATTAAACTTTGTCCGAGTTTTGTCGAAGTTCTTTATTTATGTTTTACCTGAAGTATTGAAGTTATATTGTTCAATTTGTTTTCTTTCTTATGTCCTTATTAACTTTTTGACTTATTTTACAAACATTACTATATGCGATTATATATGGTACAGGAACACTCGGAAGAAGACCATGGTGAAGGTCTAGAGGGGTGACACCAAGAGTTTACCGCACTGGGTGACACCAACCCCAGTGACGCCACTGAGCTTCACTCATGTTAGCGTGAAGAGAGACTCAGTTCATAGATGCACGCTTTGCAGGAAAATAGCAAGGGAGTCGATGGGCAAGGGGACAAGCTTCTCCCCCAAGTGTGATTCAAGTTTTGGCCGAGGATCGGGTTGGACTGGCCGAAACTTTGATAAAGGCCTTGGTAGAATTTCACCCTGCCGCCTTTCGTAGCTTAAATGTAAATGTTGTTCGCAAGTATTTTATACAGACTTTGTTTTAATATAATTATGAAGTGTGCGACTCGGCATAGTGACAATAGATTATTAAAAACCCTCATCGACCTTGTGTTATAACAGTTGGTTGTGGAGTTGTGTTAATCGTCATATAATGTATGTCAAAAGATAACATTTAACCAGTCTCTCGGAACTTATCAAGTATTGCTATGGTAATCTGTGTCTGTCTGTCCGTCTGGGTAGTCTTTGCATTGTTCTCAGGAGCCACAACTGTGCTGTCCTTCCTTTACTGGCTGCTTATTGTCCATGTTTCACATGCATATAGCAGTATATTTTCTTTATATGACCCCAGCTCTTTCTATCACACACATTAACAGTTTTGATATATTGCTACAGTCAGTGAATACATTCAAATACTTGTGGAGGGTGAAATCATAACATCAGGTTGAAGATGACTGATACAGATTAAGAATAATATAGACAAGCAACAGCTTTCATTGGATGTCAGAGAGAGAGAAAAAAAAAAAAGAGAGAGAAAGAGAGAGAGAGTACTGAATTGGTATGTCGAGTCTGTTCTGCCGTATGCCAGTGAATCTGTAAATATATCGACCAAATTAGGAAAAAACAACAACATCATTAGCTGAGATAGACCAATGAAAGTAGAACATTACATACAACTGTTAGGAAGAGACAGCGTTCCTTGGTTATATAAAGCAAAGGAAGGCAGTGGGGAAACATTGTGACGAAGGGACAGATCAGTGAGTGAAACATAGAGACAGACCGAGAGACATGATGCCGGGATGGTAAAAGACAATGGCATTACAAAGTATTATACCGGGTGCTTGTAAAGTCTCATTACACTTTGTATGTAGAACAAATTAAAAAAAAAACACGAAATACTTGACGTCATCAAAATTGTGCTAAAAATCATTATATTAGTTACAATAGTTAATGGTCTAAGGCTGTGTTGGGGAAGCTGGAAAGTAGCAATGAAGAAGTCATTACAACAGAGGTTGAACATATCCACCATTGGCTTCAAGATATGACTGTATACGTCTCTTCATATTGTCAAATACCTTCTGCAATGTGTCTGTTGTTTATCAGGAAATCTTATTATAAATCTTTGTATAACCATCCGTGTGTATCCACGGCCATTTCTAAACATTTGTTAAAAAAGAAAGAAAAATTATTTCTTCCGATGATAACACCATTCTGTTCAGAGTGCACAGACGGCAGCCATTCACCGCATATTGCTTCACGATGGACTACGGAGCACATTTTTTGATGACATCATATACTTCATTTTTCAAATTTGTTCTACCTACAAATTGTAGTTAGACTTTACAAACACCCGGCGGAATTAATCCAGAACACAAAGATCTGTCAAGGAGCATGGACATCTAAGCCATCTGGCACATGATTGTGGTGATGTATATGTCTGATGGTGGCCATACCAAAGTTACAGCTGCTAGAGTGTCCAGGTCTGACCTTAGTACTAACTGCAGTAATGACCACATCGCCTTGCAGTCGTACCACAGTTAGAGTAGGCAGCTTGTAGCAAGCATTCAGACCTGACCCCGGCACGTCCAGGTCGCTGTATTGGCCACACCCCAAGGAAAGCTAGCAGATTGTACTGTTCTTCAGTTATGGTGTAGTTCTAACAATACAACCTACTACCTCACCTCGGAGCCAGCTCCTGTCTCTAGAAATTGTTGTTGCTTCTTCTTTCTCCCCATCTTCCGTCTTACTTCTCCTTAATCTTTCTTCTTCCTTCGTCTAGTCTTCTTTTTCCTCTAGCCCATTCTCCCCTTCTTCTTCCTCTACGTATTACAACTAGTTCCGCCGTCTCTCAATATTCCTTCGTCCTGCTTATGTTTCTTCCACCCCATCTTCTTCCTTCTCCTCCAGTTCTTCTTCTTCCTGCTGATTCTTTTTCCCCCCTGCTTTGCTTTGTGAGCTGCTAACACCCCGGTTGTGAGCAAGCGGACACTGTATCTCGTCTGCTTCTTACCCGTATGAGCTGAGTACCAAATATATGCACTACATGATAAAAATTCCATAATCTTCTTCATCCTTTACTTTCTTCATCATGCTCCTACTTCCTATTTTCTCATCTCCCTTCTTCCTCCCCCCTTCTTCTGCCTTCATCCTCACCACCCACTGCTCACATAATTACCAGCCTCTCACCCTCTTCTGTACAGCACTGATACTGTTTACATCTGCATAATCATTCTCTACCAGGCTGGCTAGTCGTTCCATTTCTCTGCTTCAATTACACGTTCTCCCTTAAACACCGTATCTACAGACAATAGACTTAACCACCCCACCACTCTTCCAGATCCCCTGGGGATAGACAAGAAGTCAGTATTCTTACTTTTCTGTGTCCCCTCTCTGAAATATTTGGCTGTTTTCTCTTTGTCTTGGTTTCACCAGAACATAGCTATATATGCGAGACACCCAGATCTCATCTTCTTGTATATTGCCAACAGGTAGACAGTGATGGGCTTACAGCTGGCGACTCGCTCTTTCCTTCCGTGCTCAAGTAGTTACCAGATGATGGTGGTGATGGTTGTTGTCGTGTTCAAGTAGTCACCAGGCGATGGTGGTGATGGTTGTTGTCGTGTTCAAGTAGTCACCAGGCGATGGTGGTGATGGTTGTTGTCGTGTTCAAGTAGTCACCAGGCGATGGTGATGATGGTTGTTGTCGTGTTCAAGTAGTCACCAGGCGATGGTGATGATGGTTGTTATCGTGTTCAAGTAGTCACCAGATGATGGTGGTGATGGTTGTTATCGTGTTCAAGTAGTCACCAGATGATGATGGTGATGGTTGTTATCGTGTTCAAGTAGTCACCAGGCGATGGTGGTGATGGTTGTTGTCGTGTTCAAGTAGTCACCAGGCGATGGTGGTGATGGTTGTTGTCGTGTTCAAGTAGTCACCAGGCGATGGTGGTGATGGTTGTTGTCGTGTTCAAGTAGTCACCAGGCGATGGTGGTGATGGTTGTTGTCGTGTTCAAGTAGTCACCAGGCGATGGTGGTGATGGTTGTTGTCGTGTTTAAGTAGTCACCAGGCGATGGTGGTGATGGTTGTTGTCGTGTTCAAGTAGTCACCAGATGATGGTGATGATGGTTGTTGTCGTGTTCAAGTAGTCACCAGGCGATGGTGATGATGGTTGTTGTCGTGTTCAAGTAGTCACCAGATGATGGTGATGATGGTTGTTGTCGTGTTTAAGTAGTCACCAGGCGATGGTGGTGATGGTTGTTGTCGTGTTCAAGTAGTCACCAGATGATGGTGATGATGGTTGTTGTCGTGTTCAAGTAGTCACCAGGCGATGGTGGTGATGGTTGTTGTCGTGTTCAAGTAGTCACCAGATGATGGTGGTGATGGTTGTTGTCGTGTTCAAGTAGTCACCAGATGATGGTGGTGATGGTTGTTGTCGTGTTTAAGTAGTCACCAGGCGATGGTGGTGATGGTTGTTGTCGTGTTCAAGTAGTCACCAGGCGATGGTGGTGATGGTTGTTGTCGTGTTCAAGTAGTCACCAGGCGATGGTGGTGATGGTTGTTGTCGTGTTTAAGTAGTCACCAGGCGATGGTGGTGATGGTTGTTGTCGTGTTCAAGTAGTCACCAGATGATGGTGGTGATGGTTGTTGTCGTGTTCAAGTAGTTACCAGATGATGGTGATGATGGTTGTTGTCGTGTTCAAGTAGTCACCAGGCGATGGTGGTGATGGTTGTTGTCGTGTTCAAGTAGTCACCAGGCGATGGTGGTGATGGTTGTTGTCGTGTTCAAGTAGTCACCAGATGATGGTGATGATGGTTGTTGTCGAGGTGTGACCTGTGGCGGAACATACCCATAGATGCAAACTTGTGGGGGAAGCACCAGGGCACACAAGTTCGGTTCTACGGGTTAGTTCCAGCACAGAGAGAAGACTGATGCCTCGAGCTGTCTGTCGCTGGGTCGAAGTTTCGTGGAGTGTCGCTTCAGCTTCTGTCTGTCTCTGGATGATAACAGTCCCACATAACACAATAAGATATATGTATTGATTGATGATTGTAGTAGAGAGAGGGACAGTATGTAGATATGATAGGAAAGTTTAGTTGGTAGAGAATACGCAAGAAGTAGAAATAAGAGGAATTTCGATTTTGTAGATAATGAGGTAAGGTGTAGATTTTCATGGTATGTCGAGCTGGTAGAGATTGAGCCAGATGTAGATACCAAGGGAATGTCGAAGTAGTAGAACGAACGAACAAGCAAACTTTATTTTCAATGGGTTGAAATTGGACAAGGTGTCTGTCTACACAATCATGTCTAGGTACACGTGTCTATACAATCATGTGTAGGTCCATGTGTTTATACAATCATGTCTACATTCATATGTCTATACAATCATGTCTAGGTCCATATGTCTACACAATCATGTCTAGGTCCACGTGTATATACAATCATGTGTAGGTCCATGTGTTTATACAATCATGTCTACATTCATATGTCTATACAATCATGTCTAGGTCCATGTGTCTATACAATCATGTCTAGGTCCATGTGTCTATACAATCATGTCTAGGTCCACGTGTCTATACAATCATGTCTAGATTCATGTGCCTATACGAGCATTTCTAGATTCATGTGTCTATACAAGCATGTCTAGATTCATGTGTCTATACGAGCATGTCTAGATTCATGTGTCTATACAACTATGTCTAGATTTATGTGTCCATGCGAGCATGTTCAGATCCACGTCTCCACCTTCATGGCGAGACATGTGTCAGGTACAGTACAATAAAGTACACTTCTACGCGCCTTGGGGCACTTTTTGATATACGTTGCCAACTCTATATTGTTTATAGGTCAATCAGTACTCAAGGGGAGGTGTGGCCAGTATCGAACCCGCCCACTTTCATTCGCCAGTTACTTTATTGTACCCATCGTAGGCGAGGTTAACCTCGGAGCCAAACTAAATAACAAAGGCAATTCCCAATCGACAAAGATTCGATGACACGACTACCTAGACACGGTTTCTTGTGAGTACACCAACTGATACATCAAGGTGGAGATCGCATGATGTGGGGAAGCGTCATCGCAAGCGCCGGCCGTTAAGGCACTTGATGACGATCATGATGTGTTTGTCAGCAACACTTTTACTTTTCGAGCAGTAGCAAGCTGACACTGTCTGTCTCATATGCGCTGAGCAGCAAATATGTGCGCTACATGACAAAAACTTTGCGCACCAGCCCAATCTGGCGCAGCTTAGATCTGTGTAAATGTCGGTGTCGGCGACCCAGTAGGGTGCATACCGAATAAACATTATTCCTTACACGGTGGTGGCAGATTTATTGTTGGCCGATGTTTTTTGTTCTCAACTGCACTGACAATAAACACACTAGCATTGTGTTGGGTTACCAGCCTCTGAAATAAGCCCTCCTTTGTCTGTATAGAAGGCAGTGTATCGACTGTTTGAACAATCGGCCGGTTTGTGTGTGCTATTGATTACATTATAGTCTGAGCTTGGGTCTATCATCTGTTCATGTCTCCAGTTCAACGGACTGTTGTTTATCGGCATCTAGGGTTTGGCTCGGGAGGATATAGATGACATTGTGCGGGAAGGGCAGGATATAGATGACATTTTGCTGGAAGGGGGAGAATCAATCAATCAGGTGCCGTCTCCACAATGAAGGTTGGCTACAATGGATCCCCAACACTGTCAGTCTCTCGCCTTGACTGTACATTGTGATGTTCGTCCATCTCTTGGTGTTATTTTCCCACTTGTATCGTTGTCTACCTCTTGCTCGCTTGCCCTCAACCTTGCCTTCCAGTATGGTTTTTATAAGAGTATCATGTCTTTTAACGTGGCCGAAATATTTCACTTGCCTCCTCTTTATTTCTTTCATCAACTCTCTTTTCATTCCCAATTTTCCCAGAACCTCTGCATTTGATTGTGTTTGTTTCCATGAAATACGACATATTCATCTGTATATACACATCTCCAGGGCTTCTATGCGACTTTCTAGTTGCTTGTTCAATGTCCAGGCTTCCGCGCCATACAGTAACGTTGACTATACGTAGCATTTGACAATTCTCATTTTTAATGCGTTATTAATCTCTCTAGATGTCAATATGGATTTCATGCCGTTGAAAGCATTTGTGGCCATTCCTATTCTCTTTTTGATTTTTATTTCACTTCTGGAGAGTATAGGGAAGAATATAAAAGACATAATGCTGGTTTGGCTGGGGAGGATATAGATGACATTGTGCGGGGGGGGGGGGGGGTGTGTGTCTATATATAATATTGTGCGGGAAGAGGAGGATATAGATGACATTGTGCGGGAATGGAAGGATACAGAAGGCATAGTGCTGGTTGGCGGAGGAGGATTTTGCCATCTTGTGGAGACAGAAGTTGAAGTAAACGGGAACTATAGATGCCGTGGAAGGAGACTAGAGGACATATTGGGGCGGAGACCTGGAGGTAATATGTTGTGGAGAGTTGTAGTGACATGTGTGGAGTATATATATATATATACATACGATATGTTAGCCTTGAATGATGTATGAATGAAATAATGTATGAAAGAGAGTGATAGAAGGGCAGAATGTTAGACGGGCCTGCGTGCCCAATTCCTACCCCTTTGAAAATATAGTTTGTTCCTTCGTTCGTTCGATCTATCTATTTAGCTATCTATCTTATCGTCTCTCTCTCTCTCTCTCTCTCTCTCTCTCTCTCTCTCTCTCTCTCTCTCTCTCTCTCTCTCTCTCTCTCTCTCTCTCTCTCTCTCTTATATATCTCTCTCTTTCTGCTTTTCTTTCATTCTTCCTCTACCTACCTGCCTTTCATTCTGAGCCCATTACGGTAACGTTGTGGCATCATCCTTCTGTCTTTCTGTCTGTCCTGCCCTTGCTCTATGTCTACGCGGGAACACTACGGATGGCGTATGAAAACACCATCTGCCGACCTGTTTCACGTGTCACCGCGGCTACATACAATCCAGATCAGTAGAGTATCGACCGACACCGGACTGTCCATGCTTTCTTGTCTCCCACTGATGCTCTTATGAAGCCATTTGCCTCCGAGATTCCGCCAGGAAGTGAATGCCTCACGTCGCTGTGATCTTGTGTCTTCGCAGGCTAGGAGTTTTCTCGTATGTTTCTTGAGGGCTTCTATCTGTAATCATGGCCTGGTTCGGGGATTTCTCGTATGTTTCTGGAGGGCTTATAATTTGTCTGTGATCATAGCCTGGCTAGGGGATTTCTCGTATGTTTCTGGAGGGCTTATAATCTGTAATCATGGCGTAGCTATATTCTAGTATGTAATGTGTGGTTCCAGCACCCATCTCGCACACCCCGTGGTTTCTGAGCTTGGAGACGGAAGGGAAGGAACGCTCTACAGCATATTTTCCGTGGAGATGGGGCGTTAAACCGGGTCGGGAAGGAAGTCTCTACACCATCCTCTCCCCCAATACATGCAAGTCCTGTTCAGGTCCTCAATGCCCGTGAATAAACTTCATTCCTCAATGCCCGTGAGTAAACTTCATTCTTTAGGGTTACTCAAAACCTGCTCTTTCTTTCTGTCGTTCTCGTGCTCTTTCTCCCTCAACACATATACAAGTGGCTGGGTGCTATACACCTCCCTAACCCCACCGCTCTGGTTGACCACACGCAATCGACATACAACACCAGTTTCAGTTTGTGTTTTACGACCTTCAGTCCGCGTATTGTTGTCTCACCACGCGCTGAAACAGACGTTACATCTACATCTGTCCCTGTCCGTATGCACAATAGAAGATGTATCCATTTTAGCATTGTCTCCTATAGGCACTCAGGCTGGATACGCATGTAACATGTTAACTCAATCAACACGAAGCACCAGTTTTATTATCTCCTGACAGTATTATATGCTGAAACATTACACATACATCTCCTCCATAATCTCATAGGACGGATGGTATAATAAACATTCCCCTAACTGTGGTGCGATACATCTACTATAGCTTCTTATAATTACCATGTCAAAACTTAGTTTTAGTGAGTCACATTGATTATTGCATATTTTCCGTGCATTTATAATACATATTTTGTTTCTGATGTTGTCTTTGTAGTTGTTTAAGATAAGCTATGAATGAAATAATGTATGCGAGCAGAGAAATAAGAAGGGCATAATGTCAGAAGGGCCTGCGTGCCCAATTCTTAACCATTTGACAATAAAGTTCGTTCGTTCGTTCCTGGTCCGTCTGCACAGTTAAAGATTTGATTATTTGAACACTGTGACATATAGGCAGTCTGGACGACAGCACATTTGCCCGTCCCTTGTCACAGACTCCCCCCCTCCCCCCCCCCCTGGTGTCCAGGGTAACGTATCCAGTCAAGTGTCTACTGGTTCTTGCACCCAAGCGTTGAATGCGCACCACAACAACGCCTCTCTCCAAAGGATAGTCGTCAGGTGTTAGTTGTAGTTCTTCTCTTCTTTAGACCGCCTTCTATATTAGTGTTTACAATATCATCCAAGTTTTCAGTTATCTTCTACAGCACAACTCAAGTGTTATATTATTTTCTACAACATACCCAGAATTTTGTATTAATTTTTACATCATGTGACGAAATTCGTATTCCCGCATACCGCATTCAAAACACAGCTGCGGGGGCGATTTGGCAGCAGATTTGCTTTGATTTTCTTACAATGGTATGAGTGCTGGTCGTTCAGAAAGCAATGACGAACTACTGAATGTAAACTTCTCACAAAATCACAAACATACAAAAAATACTGGGGTTCACTGCGACGTCCAATACATGTTATGCAGCTAACTTTAACCCCAAGTTTTATATTATGTTGTACAACATACCACAATTTTTATATTTTCTACAACACAACCCAAGGTTACTACTACTGTTACAACTACTACTACTACTGCTACTACTACTACTGCTACTGCTACTACTACTACTGCTACTACTACTACTGCTGCTACTACTACTACTGCTGCTACTACTACTACTACTACTACTACTACTACTACTGTTACAACTACTACTGTTACAACTACTACTGTTACAACTACTACTGCTACTACTACTATTACAACAACTACTACTACTACTACTACTACTACTACTACTACTACTACTATCGTTACTAGTACTGTTACTACTACTACTACTACTACTACTACTACTACTACTACTACTACTACTACTACTACTACTATCATTACTAGTACTGTTACTACTACTACTACTACTACTACTACTACTACTACTACTACTACTACTACTACTACTACTACTAATATCATTACTAGTACTCTTACTACTACTACTACTACTACTACTACTACTACTACTACTACTACTACTACTACTACTTTTCTATCACTAGTAGTACTGTTACTACTACTACTACTACTACTACTACTACTACTACTACTACTACTACTACTACTACTACCACTACTACTATCACTACTACTACTACTACTACTACTACTACTACTACTACTACTACTACTTTTCTATCACCAGTAGTACTGTTACTACTGCTACCACTTTTTTAAAAACATATATTCGTGTTTTATTTTGTTTCCCGATGAGGCTGTTTATCCCGAACGTCCGCTCTGGATACCGTGTCTATGTTATAGTTTAGCATGAATGTTCTCACTGCCTGTCTTGGATGATCTATCCGATATTCACATGGTCACCAAGAACAACGGAAACCGTAGAATGACTCCGTGATAACACAAGTATGATTTGTATACGTACGCACATGCATCTGTCAGCAAAAACATCGACAGCAATAGCCACAAAAGCCACTATCCCACCTTATGCCAGACAGGCAAGTATCCAGAAGCCACATCCATACGTCCGCGCCAATACGGTTTAATCACTGGACCATGCACGCGCCAGTTCGTTATATCTGTTTGCACAAATTGCCGCTTGGGTGCTTGGGCGAGCAATCTACCTAATGCACCAATGGCGTCAGCTCACGCAGTACAAATAAAAGAGAGAAAAAAATCTACACTTTAGTAGTAACCTTTCCCCCACCCACCACAACTACCACCATCGAGAGGGAGGAGGGAGGGAGGAGTTCATGCGTCAGTACCTCACCAGCTGCAACCACCACCACTATCATCATCACCACCAGTGTGGCAACTGCGTCTGGTTGTGCCGCCGTCGCAGACGAGCGGTTCGGTTGAGAGGGAACTGTGTCACTAGGCCGAACGGCTTATGGAGCAGAACGCTAGGCGGTCACGAGTGGTCTCACCCTGGCAGTACAGCCACGGCACGGGCGCAGAGCGATCTCCTCCAGTGCAGCCATCTTCACACTGGACGCTTGACGTGCTCGCTTCGTCCTCGGTCGCTGATCGTGTACGCGCGCGCTTTCCTCGTGCCGCAGTCAGCTGTTGCTGAGCGTGATGACACCAGCAGAAAGCATTACGACTACTACTGCTGCGTCTACCACTACTGCTACCACTACATCTACTATTACTGCTGCTACCACTGCATCTAACACAACATCTAATACTACTACTACTGTTACTACTTCTACTGCTGCTACTACTATAGCTGCTGCTACTACTATTTATACTGGTACTACTATTTATACTGCTACTGCTACTACTACTGCTGCTACTATTACTACTACTACTACTACTACTACTGTCACTACTACTGTTGCTAAGGCTACTGCTACTACTACAAGAATTACTAATGCGTCTAATACTACTTCTGTTACTACTACTGGTAGAGAGAGAGAGAGAGAGAGAGAGAGAGAGAGAGAGAGAGAGAGAGAGAGAGAGAGAGAGAGAGAGGGGCCACATAAATAGCTACTAACAGACAGAAAATATGCATGAACACATGCCAGCTTCAACAAAACAAATCTATTCAACACCAAAATAACCGAGACTGCAAAAGAAGCAAATCTGCCAGCACAGCAGAAAGTATGCTTATCTACAAGGCAGAGGCCGAGACATATCGATCCTGCTGTCATTGATCTCCTACCACCTTCCATGCACATCTTCTAGTGTGTCTCTCCATCCTGTATGTGTTCTACCTACCCGGGTGGGTTCAACCAGCGCGGCCAGCCGTTCCCCGGGGTCCTCATTATATCCGTGTTCTGTAGAATGTCGGGCAGCGCTAATTCCTGGGCAAATAGTGCTGCTACGGTGCACTAGCTTGGGTCTCAGTCTCCTACTGGCAGAAAGGGGGGGGGGGGGGGGATCCGTGCTAAGAATGTCATTCATTCTTCATGTGCCATGCCGATAAGAGTGGGCGATCATGTTTCGCCATCTCACTCCATCACCAGAGTCGTGGATCAGCTCAGTGTTTGTGCCTGGACCATACCACGTGGCCAAACGATCTAGGTAATTACTTCTCTGCCGTCCCCTTGTTCTCTTCCCCTCGATCTTGCCAGTTATCACCAAGTTCTCCAATTTATTTCTTCTTATAACGTGTCCAAATACTTTTTGTGTGTGTCTACGTCTAATTTCTCTAATCAGATTACGGTTTTCATTTTTTTTTGTAGGACTTGATCACGAGTTTTTCTGGCTGTCTATTGAATAGACATCATTCTACGGTGCAAGAATTCTGTAACACCTGCGTGGCTCCAGGAATGTGGATACGAAAATCATCATCTTCTGCTACTTGGGGTAACAAAATGGTTAATACAGAGAACCCACCCACTGGGAGATGGGTTCGGCTACCTTGGATAAGAGAAACAGCGGATGCAGCAGGATATAACAGCAGGAAATACAAACAGGTATGTGTAAGTTAGTGGACAGATCATCCTCATTGCACATCGAACCATTCAGTCCATAATTGTTCAGATCCCCACCTCAGTAAAACCCGCAGCTAACGACACCAGTTCTGCGTTGGTTTATCAATCTTCTTTGGCTTCCCGCATGTTTTTATTTGGCCACACCTCTTTTAAATTGCTGTTCTCGCAGTCTGACCATGGTTGTAGATTCACAGTCATCACTTGGTTCTCGCAAACGTCTCACTTCTCGTAGAGCATTCAACCTGGTCCATGGCTCGTCCGCCCTCCACAGTAGCCTTGCCTTACCTAGGTATGTGTAAATCCTGGGGAAAATAAGACATACTAAACACGGACATTGTGTACATACCTTACAACGGACTCCATAAAGGTGGACATAAATCACAGAGTGGAAATCCCCCTAAAACAAGAGAAAATCAAAAGTTATTTAATAATAAAATAAAAACAATTGTTCTAGGATAGAACTAATGACATTTTGATTGTATAAATCTTCATATAAGGGATGAAACAACACAAATAAATCTAAAGAAAAACAAAATTATGAAATAATATTTAAACACAACTCCTTCGTTGTCAAGAAGGCACAACAGTTGAGTACAGTTCTGTTTTGAAAGGTGCTATTTTTCAACGAAGGTTGAGTCCAATTCAGCTGTAAAAGTGCCAGATAAGAAATATGTGGCCAAAGGTGTGCAAAGAGTCAGCTGTCAATAACAATACTATGTGTGTTTAATTATGTAACTGTTCAGTGACCTCAACTGATTTCCTGTGTAATACGTGCACGGCATTAGAGCCTACCAATCATGTCTTTTCTTTTAATGTTTGTTAATATACTGGACACAGCATTTACGGTCCGATGTGTTTGTGTATTTGTTATTTGACTTTAGTTAGTTAGTTAGTCGCAATTCCAACTTCACAGCAACGGGTCGTCCCCATTATGCTCCGTTCCTGTGCCAGTAAATATCATGTAAAACGCTCCCCACTGCCCAATGTGAAAAGTGGAAAAGACAGGAGTCTCGACAAACAACAGCCCGCACAGATACACTGTGCATAATGCCGCCGTCAGAATGTCAACACAATAGTCCCCCACAAAACACCCAGTTCATTTCTGATGGAATTTGCAGTCATTTTCCCATCTGGATGTTTCCTAGATGTTCACCCACACAGTCCACGAAATACAGTTCATCGTCGATGGCAGTGGCAGTCAACCAGAAGCCCAGCAGCCACGCATTTCTGCATAAGGCAAAAACCGGTCAACTCTGGGACATAGCCATCTGCCACCGCTCCGAACATGCAGTCACGTTCCAAAAAACCTCGGGCAGATTCAAAAGCATTTCACACGAAACTCACAGCTCACAGTGTCACGCCACGCACTCACTCAGTAGCAGGGCGACGGAACCATCAAGCCTCCTTAGTCGCCTCTTACGACATGCGTGGTAGGCTACAGTGTTGCTATTCTTTGCTTCCCTTATGGGCCCCGGCAACACACGGGAGATGCTGGTTTAATATAAATTCTGAGACCTATGGTGCTATCTCAATGGTTTGATACAAATGCTGTCCGTAAACCATAGTTGTAGGTTCATGTCTATGATAGACATGACTAATGAAGTCACTTTTATTGGAGTGTCTAGTTGGTCATGCGTCAAAGTACACTTGTTCCCGCAGCCAGGCGCTGTCGCCATTTGGAGGTGACAGGTTCGAATCCCGGTCGATAACTATAGCTTTTAAATGTTATGTTGCCTAGTGTAACCTACGGGGTATGTGAGCTGGTCGCTCAGAAAGCAATGGCAAACTACTGAGCGTAATCTTGCCAAGAAATCAACATACAGCTGAAAGATGCTGATGTTGACAGCGATGTCCTGTAAAGGATATGCGAACACACAAAAAAAGTGCGTCCTCTGGTCTCCACCTCTTTCTTCTCCTTCTGTGAGCGCTAAACAATACTATGTGTGTTTATTTAACTGTGAATAAAGAGGGAAGTCAGCAGAGTTATACAGTTGCATACACAACAGTGTTGATTCCAGCTGGGTGGGTGCACCCCAGAGAGTTGATTAACTGGCTTTCAATTGTAAGTTTAACGAAGTTGCTAGAGAACCATGGGCGGTCATGTTTCGCCTTCTCACACCTTGGATAGTTCTGTCTAGAACAGTGTTTCCCAACCTTTTTTGTACCATGCCCCACTTAAGCCTTTCTAAAATTCATATTGCCCCCCTCCCCCGCCCCATGCCCCCCCCCCCCTCAACATATACATTATTTTTAATATTCAAAAATTGAAATGTTCACTAAAGAAACTTGAATGATAGGTTTTAGGAAGATATCACTAGGTAATTATTGAGCAAACACAGTAAGTAAATTTTCAAAACATATAATGGAGAACTGAAATTCAAGTACAAAATAATCTTAATGAAAGATTTTTCTATATTATTTTAATTATTAGTAATTATTTATTATTTAAATTTAGTGAGATCCTTGCGCTTGATGCTTGCTGCAAAGAGATCTTATGTCAGGTTCCAATTTAGTTAACTTCAGTCTCAAGTCTCCCCGTTTTGTTATATTCAGCCGATTTCTTCCATTTTCGAATTGCCCCCCTTAACAGTCAAATTGCCCCCCTGTGGGGCGTGGGCCCCACGTTGGGAAACACTGGTCTAGAACAACTAAACGGTATGCACTTGCATGCTGGGGTCGGCCGCGCTGAAAGCTGGCTGAGCTGCATATACATACGCGGCACACTGCCGTCGAAAGAACAAGGAAGTAA
The DNA here is from genome assembly GCA_963921405.1 of Cepaea hortensis. Classification (NCBI taxonomy): domain Eukaryota; kingdom Metazoa; phylum Mollusca; class Gastropoda; order Stylommatophora; family Helicidae; genus Cepaea; species Cepaea hortensis. Next base: position 515,779,933 of record OY992876.1, on the reverse strand, counting down.
TACCGAATGTTTGTAAAATCATTCTATACTTTGTATATAGAACAAATTTGAAAAACAAATTAAGTACATGACGTCATCAAAAAATGTGCTAAGAATTCATTCAATTAATTACAATAGTCACTGCTATGGTCTAACGCTGTTTTAGGGAAGCTTGATAATACCAATGAAGTCATTTTAACAGGTGTTGGAAATGTCCACCACGTTCTTCAAGACGTGACTGTACACGTCTCTTCATAGTCTCGAATACCTTCTGCAGCGTGTCTGTCAATTTCTTCTGTTGATAACACCATTCTGTTTGGAGTGCAAAGAATGGCTCCAGTAGACGACAGTCATTAGCTGCCTATTGCTTCATGGTGGACTGTGGAGAACATTTGTTGATGACGTGATATTCTTCATGTTTCATTTTTATTTCTACGTACAAAGTGTAGTGAGACTTTACAAACAGCCGGTAGTACGGACACCCTAACTATTAAAAACATGAGACACTGATTGCGTGAGCTTAAATGTACTCAAGAATAGTTCCCTGTATTCAACAAAAGTACTTCTACTGGGCACTCTGGCGGTAATACTGGTGTCACGTGACCTGTCTGTACGTCCTCTGTTGCTTCACCCTCCCTTCTCCTCCTCCTCACGACCTCGACGTCATCATTACCAGGTCACCGGGTCGCTACGGAGATGGATCACCTTGCCCAGGCTTATTGTTCAGTGGGGCATGGATGCAGTCACAGATTGCAAGGGGGAACACTGGAGTACACGCTGCTCTACTTGATCATGTGGACACAGGCACGTCGGCTAGTGCTCTAGTTTGTCTGATCACACGGACACGTCCGCTAGTGCTCTAGTTTGTCTGATCACATGGACACGGACACGTCCGCTAGTGCTCTAGTTTGTCTGATCACACGGACACGTCCGCTAGTGCTCTAGTTTGTCTGATCACATGGACACGGACACGTCCGCTAGTGCTCTAGTTTGTCTGATCACACGGACACGTCCGCTAGTGCTCTAGTTTGTCTGATCACATGGACACGGACACGTCCGCTAGTGCTCTAGTTTGTCTGATCACATGGACACGGACACGTCCGCTAGTGCTCTAGTTTGTCTGATCACATGGACACGGACACGTCCGCTAGTGCTCTAGTTTGTCTGATCACATGGACACGGACACGTCCGCTAGTGCTCTAGTTTGTCTGATCACATGGACACGGACACGTCCGCTAGTGCTCTAGTTTGTCTGATCACATGGACACGTCCGCTAGTGCTCTAGTTTGTCTGATCACATGGACACGGACACGTCCGCTAGTGCTCTAGTTTGTCTGATCACATGGACACGGACACGTCCGCTAGTGCTCTAGTTTGTCTGATCACATGGACACGTCCGCTAGTGCTCTAGTTTGTCTGATCACATGGACACGTCCGCTAGTGCTCTAGTTTGTCTGATCACATGGACACGGACACGTCCGCTAGTGCTCTAGTTTGTCTAATCACATGGACACGTCCGCTAGTGCTCTAGTTTGTCTGATCACATGGACACGGACACGGCCGCTAGTGCTCTAGTCTGATCACATGGACACGGACACGTCCGCTAGTACTTTAGTCTGATCACATGGACACGGACACGTCCGCTAGTGCTCTAGTCTGATCACATGGACACGTCCGCTAGTGCTCTAGTCTTATCACATGGACACGTCCGCTAGTGCTCTAGTCTGATCACATGGACACGTCCGCTAGTACTCTAGTCTGATCACATGGACACAGACACGTCCGCTAGTGCTCTAGTTTGTCTGATCACATGGACACGGACACGTCCGCTAGTGCTCTAGTTTTTCTGATCACATGGACACGTCCGCTAGTGCTCTAGTCTGATCACATGGACACGTCCGCTAGTACTCTAGTCTGATCACAAGGACACGGACACGTCCGCTAGTGCTCTAGTTTGTCTGATCACGTGGACACGTCCGCTAGTGCTCTAGTTTGTCAGATCACATGGACACGGACACGTCCGCTAGTGCTCTAGTTTGTCTGATCACATGGACACGGACACGTCCGCTAGTGCTCTAGTTTGTCTGATCACATGGACACGTCCGCTAGTGCTCTAGTTTGTCTGATCACACGGACACGTCCGCTAGTGCTCTAGTTTGTCTGATCACATGGACACGGACACGTCCGATAGTGCTCTAGTCTGATCACATGGACACGGGCACGTCCGCTAGTGCTCTAGTTTGTCTGATCACATGGACACGGACACGTCCGCTAGTGCTCTAGTTTGTCTGATCACATGGTCACGGACACGTCCGTTAGTGCTCTAGTTTGTCTGATCACATGGACACGGACACGTCCGCTAGTGCTCTAGTTTGTCTGATCACATGGACACGGACACGTCCGCTAGTGTTCTAGTTTGTCTGATCACATGGACACGTCCGCTAGTGCTCTAGTTTGTCTGATCACACGGACACGTCCGCTAGTGCTCTAGTTTGTCTGATCACATGGACACGGACACGTCCGATAGTGCTCTAGTCTGATCACATGGACACGGACACGTCCGCTAGTGCTCTAGTTTGTCAGATCACATGGACACGGACACGTCCGCTAGTGCTCTAGTTTGTCTGATCACATGGACACGGACACGTCCGCTAGTGCTCTAGTTTGTCTGATCACATGGTCACGGACACGTCCGCTAGTGTTCTAGTTTGTCTGATCACATGGACACGTCCGCTAGTGCTCTAGTTTGTCTGATCACACGGACACGTCCGCTAGTGCTCTAGTTTGTCTGATCACATGGACACGGACACGTCCGATAGTGCTCTAGTCTGATCACATGGACACGGACACGTCCGCTAGTGCTCTAGTTTGTCTGATCACATGGACACAGACACGTCCGCTAGTGCTCTAGTTTGTCTGATCACATGGTCACGGACACGTCCGTTAGTGCTCTAGTCTAGTGCTCTAGTCTAGTGCTCTAGTTTGTCTGATCACATGGACACAGACACGTCCGCTAGTGCTCTAGTTTGTCTGATCACATGAACACGGACACGTCCGCTAGTGCTCTAGTTTGTCTGATCACATGGTCACGGACACGTCCGTTAGTGCTCTAGTTTGTCTGATCACATGGACACGTCCGCTAGTGCTCTAGTTTGTCTGATCACATGGACACGGACACGTCCGCTAGTGCTCTAGTTTGTCTGATCACATGGACACGTCCGCTAGTGCTCTAGTTTGTCTGATCACACGGACACGTCCGCTAGTGCTCTAGTTTGTCTGATCACATGGACATGGACACGTCCGCTAGTGCTCTAGTTTGTCTGATCACATGAACACGGACACGTCCGCTAGTGCTCTAGTTTGGCTGATCACATGGACACGGACACGTCCGCTAGTGCTCTAGTTTGTCTGATCACATGACATGGACACGGACACGTCCGCTAGTGCTCTAGTTTGTCTGATCACATGGACACGGACACGTCCGCTAGTGCTCTAGTTTGTCTGATCACATGGACACGTCCGCTAGTGCTCTAGTTTGTCTGATCACATGGACACGTCCGCTAGTGCTCTAGTTTGTCTGATCACATGGACACGTCCGCTAGTGCTTTAATTTGTCTGATCACAGGGACACGTCCTCTAGTGCTCTAGTTTGTCTGATCACATGGACATGGACACGTCCGCTAGTGCTCTAGTTTATCTGATCACATGGACACGGACACGTCCGCTAGTGCTCTAGTTTGTCTGATCACATGGACACGACACTGAAGAAGTCGAAATCAGAGGTCAAAGGTTGTGAGAACTGGTATGGATTTTCTGCACTGGCCATGCGGGTTGCAAAGAAAGGGGGGGGGGGGGATGAACAAGCTGATAGGCTGGCAGGGAATGCACCTTTTGGTGGTAGATTGCCTATGGACATGGGAGAGGTGGTCGTGCGTTTGTAGGACCAGATGGAGAAGGCGGAGGAACAGATTGAGAACCCGTTAAAGGAAAGAATGAGATTGCGGGGGATCGGCAGGGGTTCTGGAAGAATCTCAAAACTGTGAGGGAAGAACTTTCAAACAAATAGTGGTGGGAACGATTGGTAGTGTGACTCTTCGCTGGTTGCTGAACGAAGGGACGGAGCGCGTATGGGAATGTCCTGAGTGCAGTGATGTTAGTTCTTAGCTCAACTGTGGAACTGTGGTTGTACCGACGAACCGTAGAAGCGTCGTGACAGGAGAAGAAAACAAACAAACAAGTATTACGCAAGTTGCGATTCAAGACAACATTATTGACTGGGATCAAGGCTAGACAATTAAGTTACAGCGGCGTAGAACTGGAGGCAGCTCGGTGTATGGGGTGTGTCGGGAGGGGGAGAGGTGGAGATGAGGCGATTCAGAGGAGAACATGTGGATTGACAGAATCAAGAGGTGTACTGGATGGAGAAGGAGATGGATGATGACGTATAAGAGGAAGACGTGTGGGTTGACAGCTTCAACAGGTGTACTGGAGGAAGCCCTATGACTGCAAGATAAAGACACAGCATATAAGGTGGGACAGACTCATTACAGTGGACTTTCAGCGCGGAGATGACACTTCATGGTGTTGGCGATGGGTGTTTGAAGGTATGTATGTGTGGTACAACTTATGAAGGTCTCTATGTCTGGTACAACTTATGAAGGTCCGTATGTGTGGTACAATTCTGGGACTTCTATTTCTCTCACTAGCCTAGTACACACATCACTGTGTTTGACCCATCCACCCAATCTCCAACAGCCCCACTGGGTTGACAGCAGAACCAGTGACGGGTGACCCCGCCAGGTAGTTGCTCCCGTGATCTATTGTGTCAGTGACTTGTGACCCCAGACATGAGTTGTTCCACTGATCTATTTTGCCAGTGACGAGTGAACCATGACATGAGTTGTTCCACTGATCTATTGTGTCAGTGACGAGTGACCCCAGACATGAGTTGTTTCACTGATCTATTTTGCCAGTGACGAGTGAACCATGACATGAGTTGTTCCACTGATCTATTGTGTCAGTGACGAGTGACCCCAGACATGAGTTGTTCGACTGATCTATTGTGTCAGTGACGAGTGAACCATGACATGAGTTGTTCCACTGATCTGTTGTGTCAGTGACGAGTGAACCATGACATGAGTTGTTCCACTGATCTATTGTGTCAGTGACGAGTGAACCATGACATGAGTTGTTCCACTGATCTATTGTGTCAGTGACGAGTGACCCCAGACATGAGTTGTTCCACTGATATATTGTGTCAGTGACGAGTGACCCCAGACATGAGTTGTTCCACGGATCTATTGTGTCATTGACGGGTGATCCATGACACGAGTTGTTCCACGGATCTATTGTGTCAGTACGAGTGACCCCAGACATGAGTTGTTCCACTGATCTATTGTGTCAGTGACGAGTGACCCCAGACATGAGTTGTTCCACGGATCTATTGTGTCAGTGACGGGTGACCCTGGACATGAGTTGTTCCACTGATCTATTGTGTCAGTGACGAGTGAACCATGAAATGAGTTGTTCCACTGATTTATTGTGTCCGTGACGAGTGAACCATGAAATGAGTTGTTCCACTGATCTGTTGCGTCAGTGATGAGAAAACCCGGACATGAGTTGGTCCACTGATCTGTTGTGTCAATGACGAATGAACCCGCCCGATAGTTGTTCAACTGGTGTAATGTGTCAATGACGAATGAACCCGCCCGATAGTTGTTCCACTAATCTATTGTGTCAGTGACGAGTGAACCATGAAATGAGTTTTTCCACTGATCTGTTGCGTCAGTGATGAGAAAACCCGGACATGAGTTGTTCCACTGATCTGTTGTGTCAATGACGAATGAACCCGCCCGATAGTTGTTCAGCTGATGTAATGTGTCAGTGACGAATCAACTCGCACGCCAGTTGCTCCACTGATCGATTGTGAACGTTGTATTTCCCCCTCGGTTGTTTAATGTCTTCCCGAAGTCGATGGGGCGAGACGGGAAAGTCCATGGATCGATTCTCAAATAGAGATTATATTTTCTGCTTACCTGGCAGCCAACAACAAGATGTTTCGTTAGGAAAAAAAACAACCTACCTCTATAGAAACGTTGTAAATAAATATATTATGACGAATCGGCGGGGAATGTGTATTGGGATTGTTGCACCAGCTTCCCTCCCTCCCGTAATCAATGGTGTATTGCAGTTGGAGTACCTCCACTATTGAGTATTGATGTCGGGGATGTTACAATGAGGGACTGTTTGCCGATCGTCAGTGCGGGCACCCAGCGGGGTTGTGTGTCATAGAACCACGGAGAGATAATATGGTTGATCGTTTCATGCGGGGACATACCAGCGGCTCTCTGTCTGTCTGTCTGTGGGTGGGTGTGTGTCTCTCTGAATATGTGATTTTTTGTAAATAACATTCATGCGGTCTCTCTCTCTCTCTTTCTCTCCTCTCTCTCTTTCTCTGTGTGTGTATGTGTGTGTGTGTGTGTGTGTGTGTGTGTGTACATGTCTCTCAGAATTTGAGTTCTTTTGAAAATAAAATGAATGTGCTAATTCTCTCTCTCTCTCTCTCTCTCTCTCTCTCTCTCTCTCTCTCTCTCTCTCTCTCTTTCTTTCCTCTACTTCTCTCAGCTTGTGGCCCGTTGAAAATAAAGTTATGTCTGTGTTCTTGCTTATTAAATACTTATCAACCTATCTTATCTGTCTCTCCGCGGATGTGGAAATGCAATACAGGTCCAGCATACCCCGCGGCTGTCTGAGCTTGGAGAAGGGTATGATATCTCAGCAGTACATTGCCCATGTAGACTTATCATTTTACCAGCCGGTGGGAGGGAAAGGGAGGTTGGTGGTGGTGGTGGTGTAATTCTCTACACAAAACTCACTCTGAAAATTCCAGGCTTTTTACAAAGCTGACGCGAACTACACGCCAACGCATCGGACTGCATAGTTGAAGCTCTGTCTACCAGAGGTGTCACCAAGCAACCAACCAACCAGCATAGACCTAATTACACGTTGTAGTACAGAAAAGTCGCTGGGAACATGATAATAACTGGCTAAGTGTGCCAACAAGGCATCGCAGGGCAAACAGAAAGGTGTTGAATCGATACGCGCCAGTTATTTTCATATCGACTCAAGTCGGGCTGAGTCGACGGTTCTCAGAATTTGGTCGGTTTGTATCGACTCAAGTCGGGGCTGAGTCGACGGTTCTCAGAATTTGGTCGGTTTGTATTGGCTCAAGTTGGGGTTGAGTCGACGGTTCTCAGAATTTGGTCGGTTTGTATAGACTCAAGTTGGGGTTGAGTCGACGGTACTCAGAATTTGGTCGGTTTGTATCGACTGACCGGCTTTGTGGCTCTGGGTTTACGGACATAATCGTAATCCCGCATACAGCGTTCGAAACACAGCTGCGGGCATTTGGCAGTAGACGGCCTTGCGTTGGTTTTCATATAATGGTATGAGTAATAACGGTCGTTCAGAAAGCAATGGCAAACTACTGAACGTAAACTTGCCAAGAAATTACAAACAGGCCAAAACATTTCTGTCGTTGACTGCGACATCCTGTAAAGGAAATGCAACAAACATTTATTTGTCACTGTAATGACACACGCTGATAGCCTGTTGGGAGTTCATTTATTCCCCCCCCCCCCAAAAAAAAAAAAAAATCCCCAAAAAATAAAGATATGGACGCAAGAAATGGATGACGGAAGACATCTTAAAACTCATGGAAGTTAGGGGAAATATGAAGAGATTCACAGGAAAATTAGGAAGCTATGTGTGTGTATTTCCTCTCGTGCCTATTGCGGCGCATAGGGCAGAAGTCGTGGCTCTCCATGTTTGTGCGAAGCGTCAAACATTTGGAGCCAGAAATCTGATTCTGTAACAGTTGGGAGTTTTATGATGGCGGATTGTCAAGCCGCCGATCAACCGTCTTTAGTCAAGCTAGAAGAAAACACGTCCCGCCATCTTGACCCAAGCCGGAAATCGCTTCGGGTGTGAGAGGTCCCCGGTAGATATGTATGTATGAGGGAATACAGATTAATTAGTAACGATACAATAGTTTCAGACAAAGACAAGATAAGTGACATTAATTACATATCCAGCAATCGAATTGAAGGCTGTGTGATGGGGGGGGGGGGGGGGGGGGCGCGTCGCATTGTTTCTCTGTGGAGCGGCGGTGAGTGACATGATCCTGTATGAGGTCATGGAGTACTGAGTAAATAGAATACAGAGCTTCACGCAACTTAGCGTGAAGATCAAGCGGATTGAGCTTCGAATCTTGCATAAAGACGGCAAGGCAAGCGTCTCCCTCAAGCAATCAGTGTGCGCTGAGCCAGTCTGGACCTCATCTCATGTGTGCAGTGAGTGATGGCTAAGATGATGCCACTCGTTTAATAATCGTAACATATGTTGAATTGTTTTGTGATTAGATTGTGACGTTGAATAAGTGATAGATACGGCGGGGTAAATGCAGCGTATTCCATACGACGGCACACGACGGGATGAATTTGAAGCTATGCAAGGAGACAAAAGAAACATTACTTGAGGAATATTGCAAGGAAATTGAAAACCAACACAACACCTGGAATACCAAATTAATGCACACAAGAATTAATGACATCACTAACAAAAGAACACACACATTAACTGGTTGCCTAAAAACCAAAGATGGCAAAATCATAATAGAAAAAGATCAGATTTTACATGCGTGGTCAGATTATGTGAAAGACCTTTATGATGATACAAGTGAAGAACAACACGATCATCGGAATAATAATGGACCATCAATTTTGAAAATGGAAGTTCAGAATGTTCTTAACCATATGAAAACTGGCAAGACCCCAGGTACAGATAACATCACAAAAGAAATGATCAATGCCTTAGAAGAATATGGAATAGACCAAGTCACCAGACTGCTGAACGCAATATACGATACTGGAGATATACCTCTTGAATTATGTAATTCTATATGTATTGCAATCCCGAATAAATCAGGAGCCTTGGAATGCGATCAACATCGAACAATTAGTATAATGAGCCACATCACGAAGATTCTGCTGAGAATTATCATGTAAAGAGTTAGGAAGAAAATACAAGCCGAAATAAGACAACAATGTGGGTTTGTAGAAGGTAAGGGCACAGTAAATGCTGTGTATATACTGAGAACAGTAATTGAACGTTCTATAGAAGTAAACAAAGATCTATATCTTTGCTTTATTGACTACACAAAGGCTTTCGATAAAGTGAGACATGTCGCCATGATAAGGATGCTTGAAGATCTACAAATTGATGGAAAAGACCTTAGACTTAAAAAAAAAAAAACATATTGGAAACAGCAAGCTGCCATCAAAATTGATAACGATGTAGGTCAATATCAGCCTATTAAAAGAGGTGTGAGACAGGTATGTGTAATGTCTCCAGATCTTTTTTCCCTGTACAGTGAAAATATTTAAGATATGGAAGGAATCAACATTGGGGACAATACATCAATAACATTAGATATGCTGATGATACAGACTTGATTGCAGACAATGAACAGGACCTGCAAAATTTAGTAGATGCGGTTGTTGCACACAGTGAACAACCAGGGTTAGAACTGAATAGTAAGAAGACACAGATTATGGTCGTCACTGGGAAGATGGAAATACCACAATGTGATATACGAGTAGATGGACATATTATTAAGCAAGTGAATCGGTACAGTTATCTCGGAACAGTCATAACATCTGATGGGAGATGCCTTGAAAAGATTAGAGAAAGACTTGCCATTGCGAAGGTAGCCTTTTGCGAGATGGAAAACATCATCATCATCAAGTGCCGTGCCGGCTGGCGTAGGCGTTCATGGCTCTCCATAGATCTCGGTCTTTATTTCTCTGGATCAACTCTGCTGCTGATATTCCTCCATGCCACCGTCTCAATCCATCCAGCATCACTTCTCTTGGTCTACCTCTGCCTCTCTTCCCCTCGATCTTTCCAGTTGTTACGATGTTCTCCAATGCCTCTCTTCTCATCACATGACCGAGGAAAGCTGTTTGTCTCTGTCTTATTGTTGTATATAATGTTCTAGTTTCATTAGCCTGTTTCAGGCAGTCGTCGTTAGTTACTCTGGCAGTCCAAGGAATTCGCAACATTCGTCTCAGGAACCACATCTCTGTTGCTTCTAATTTCTTCTTAATTTGTTCATTTACATTCCAAGATTCACTGCCATACAGCAAAACTGGTTCTACATAGCATTTCAGCACTCTCTTTCTTACATTCAGTGACAGTGACTTATTGCATAAGATACTCTTCATTTTATGAAATGCGGCTTTTGCCTGCCCTATTCTGCTCCTAATCTCTGTTGTACATCTTCCATCTGATGTTATAAATGCCCCTAGGTATCTAAAATTATCAACTTGGTTAAGGATTTTCCCTTCTATTTCTATGTCACATTTTGGTGTCACCATTTTCTTTGATATTACCATTGTTACTGTTTTCTTGATATTCAAGTTGAGTCCTTTCCTTGCACTCTCTGTTACTACAACGTCTAATAATTGTTGTAGGTCTGTTGAATTATCCGCCACCAATACTGTGTCATCTGCATAGCGTATATTATTTATATTATAACCTCCAACTAGTATTCCTGGCATCTCTTTGATCTCTCTCATTATTACTTCGCTATACATGGCATGGACGAGACAGGAACACTGAGCTGATCCACGACTCTGGTGATCGAGTGAAATGGCGAATCATGACCGCCCACGCTTTCCGGCATGGCACATGATTGATTGATTGATACAGGGAGAAAAGATCTGGTGACAAGACACACCCTTGTCGTACTCCTAGCTTTATCTGTTCGTAACTACCCTCTTTATTTCCCATTTTAATTGCTGCTACTTGGTTCCAGTAAATATTCTTTATTATTCTTAAATCTTTTCCATCAGTGTTGATATCTTCCAACATTTTAATCAGTTCATCATGTTTTACTTTATCAAATGCCTTAGTATAATCTATGAAGCACAAATATATGTCCCTCTGTTTCTCTATTGACCTTTCTATTAGTGTCCGCAATGTATAAATTGCATTGTTTGTGCCCTTTCCTTCCACAAATCCATACTGTTCTTCACTAATTTCCATTTTTATTTTCTTTTTGGTTCTTCTCATTATGATTCTGAGTAGAAGCTTAGTGATATGGTTTATAAGGTTAATTGTACGAAAATCTTCACAATCAATTGCTCCTGGTCTTTTTGGTATAGCTATAAATACATATTTCAGCATATCACTGGGTAAATATCCACTGCTGTAAATATCATTCAACATTTTGGTTAATATATCTACTCCAAATTCTCCCAATACTTCTAATTCTTCTATTGTGATTTCATCTGGCCCAGCTGTTTTTCCTTTCTTCATACGTTTCATAGCGTCAGCGACTTCTTCTTTCAGAATAGGTGGACCTTCTAAGTTACTATCTTCTGTTAATTCTGCCCTTTCTCCTTCATATAATTCTCTTATATACTCATTCCACCTCTTCATTATAGCATCTTCCTCTAATATTATCTTTCCTGTTTTTGATTTCAAACACCCTGTATTTATTCTTATTTTTTTTCCCTGTAAGCTCACTGATTTGTCTGTGCATATTTTTTGTATCTTTAATGGAATTTAATTCAATTTTTTTGCATTGCTCGTTTAACCAACTTTCTTTAGCCTTCCCACATTTATCTTTTATTTCTTTATTTATCTTAGCGTATTCTTGTTTGTCATTTTTATACTGTTTTCTTTTGTCCATCAGGTTTAAGATATCTTCATTCATCCATTTTTTCTTAGCTATTTTGCCTCTCTCTGGTAATACTTCTTTGCTAGTTTGATGAATGGAGTCCCTTAACATTTCCCATTGTTCATCTATACTCTGTATTTTAGTTATTGCATTGTACCTATTTTTCACAGTCACTCTGTATTGTTCTTGCATTTCGTTATCTATTTTTAGAACCTCTTTATTAAGTCTCATGTTCTTAACCATTTTTTCCCCTCTTTTTAATCTTACTTTTATTTGTCCACATAGTGGTACATGATCACTATTACAGTCAGCACCAGGCATTGTGTTTACATTAATTAAAGCATTTCTAAATCTTTTATTAATTAGTATGTAGTCAATTTGGTTGCGTATTTTCTTATCAGGGCTTATCCATGTGTACAGTCCACAGTGTACATGGAAAACATACTAACCAACTACAGTGTACATGGAAAACATACTAACTAATAAAAAAGATATCAATTGAAACGAGAAAAAGAGTAGTGAAGTGCTACATATAACATATACTTTTGTATGGATGTGAAGCGTTGACAATAAGCAGTCAAGCTGAAAAACAGCTGATGGCTGTTGAAATGTGGTTTCTGAGGAAAATGCAAAGAATACCATGGACAGACAGAAAAACCAATGAACAAACCCTTCAAGAAACAAATGAAGATCGTAAACTGATTAGAGACATTAGACGTAGACAGTCAAAATTTTTTGGGCATGTTATGAGAAGAAATGACTTGGAGAACTTGGTGACAACTGGCGAGATCGAAGGGAAGAGACCAAGGGGAAGACAGAGAAGTAAATACCTGGATGGCTTGGCCACATGGCATGGTCGAGACAGGAACACAGAGCTGATCCACGACTCTGGTGATCGAGTGAGATGGCAGAACATGACCGCCCACCCTTATCGGCATGGCACATGATGGATGGGTGGTGCTGGTGTGTCCACAATGTTCGTCTCTAACTCCCACAGAGTGGATCCAATTCTCGCTGTACACAGCACGGGATTTGACAACATAATAATAAAAGGCTATTGAACTATAAATATAGTGTTTAGGCAAGATCTACTTTGGAGTAGTACCGTGCGGTAGATTTTATCAGTATGAAGCAACTTCGAAATGCTGCCCCTTACGCGTTTTTTTTCTTTCTTTAAAAATGTCGCCTCCCTACGGTGCAACCTGATGTGGCCACCTGTCTGTATCACAGCACGGCACGGCCCTGCTTGGGAGCCTGTATAAAGTTTATAGAGACAGTTCGGGGTCGTGTGAGGACATCAACTATTGCTGTGTGCCTGTCTGTATCACAGCACGGCACGGCCCTGCTTGGGAGCCTGTATAAAGTTTATAGAGACAGTTCGGGGTCGTGTGAGGACATCAACTATTGCTGTGTGCCTGTCTGTATCACAGCACGGCACGGCCCTGCTTGGGAGCCTGTATAAAGTTTATAGAGACAGTTCGGGGTCGTGTGAGGACATCAACTATTGCTGTGTGCCCGTCTGTATCACAGCACGGCACGGCCCTGCTTGGGAGCCTGTATAAAGTTTATAGAGACAGTTCGGGGTCGTGTGAGGACATCAACTATTGCTGTGTGCCTGTCTGTATCACAGCACGGCACGGCCCTGCTTGGGAGCCTGTATAAAGTTTATAGAGACAGTTCGGGGTCGTGTGAGGACATCAACTATTGCTGTGTGCCTGTCTGTATCACAGCACGGCACGGCCCTGCTTGGGAGCCTGTATAAAGTTTATAGAGACAGTTCGGGGTCGTGTGAGGACATCAACTATTGCTGTGTGCCTGTCTGTATCACAGCACGGCACGGCCCTGCTTGGGAGCCTGTATAAAGTTTATAGAGACAGTTCGGGGTCGTGTGAGGACATCAACTATTGCTGTGTGCCTGTCTGTATCACAGCACGGCACGGCCCTGCTTGGGAGCCTGTATAAAGTTTATAGAGACAGTTCGGGGTCGTGTGAGGACATCAACTATTGCTGTGTGCCTGTCTGTATCACAGCACGGCACGGCCCTGCTTGGGAGCCTGTATAAAGTTTATAGAGACAGTTCGGGGTCGTGTGAGGACATCAACTATTGCTGTGTGCCTGTCTGTATCACAGCACGGCACGGCCCTGCTTGGGAGCCTGTATAAAGTTTATAGAGACAGTTCGGGGTCGTGTGAGGACATCAACTATTGCTGTGTGCCTGTCTGTATCACAGCACGGCACGGCCCTGCTTGGGAGCCTGTATAAAGTTTATAGAGACAGTTCGGGGTCGTGTGAGGACATCAACTATTGCTGTGTGCCTGTCTGTATCACAGCACGGCACGGCCCTGCTTGGGAGCCTGTATAAAGTTTATAGAGACAGTTCGGGGTCGTGTGAGGACATCAACTATTGCTGTGTGCCTGTCTGTATCACAGCACGGCACGGCCCTGCTTGGGAGCCTGTATAAAGTTTATAGAGACAGTTCGGGGTCGTGTGAGGACATCAACTATTGCTGTGTGCCTGTCTGTATCACAGCACGGCACGGCCCTGCTTGGGAGCCTGTATAAAGTTTATAGAGACAGTTCGGGGTCGTGTGAGGACATCAACTATTGCTGTGTGCCTGTCTGTATCACAGCACGGCACGGCCCTGCTTGGGAGCCTGTATAAAGTTTATAGAGACAGTTCGGGGTCGTGTGAGGACATCAACTATTGCTGTGTGCCTGTCTGTATCACAGCACGGCACGGCCCTGCTTGGGAGCCTGTATAAAGTTTATAGAGACAGTTCGGGGTCGTGTGAGGACATCAACTATTGCTGTGTGCCTGTCTGTATCACAGCACGGCACGGCCCTGCTTGGGAGCCTGTATAAAGTTTATAGAGACAGTTCGGGGTCGTGTGAGGACATCAACTATTGCTGTGTGCCTGTCTGTATCACAGCACGGCACGGCCCTGCTTGGGAGCCTGTATAAAGTTTATAGAGACAGTTCGGGGTCGTGTGAGGACATCAACTATTGCTGTGTGCCTGTCTGTATCACAGCACGGCACGGCCCTGCTTGGGAGCCTGTATAAAGTTTATAGAGACAGTTCGGGGTCGTGTGAGGACATCAACTATTGCTGTGTGCCTGTCTGTATCACAGCACGGCACGGCCCTGCTTGGGAGCCTGTATAAAGTTTATAGAGACAGTTCGGGGTCGTGTGAGGACATCAACTATTGCTGTGTGCCTGTCTGTATCACAGCACGGCACGGCCCTGCTTGGGAGCCTGTATAAAGTTTATAGAGACAGTTCGGGGTCGTGTGAGGACATCAACTATTGCTGTGTGCCTGTCTGTATCACAGCACGGCACGGCCCTGCTTGGGAGCCTGTATAAAGTTTATAGAGACAGTTCGGGGTCGTGTGAGGACATCAACTATTGCTGTGTGCCTGTCTGTATCACAGCACGGCACGGCCCTGCTTGGGAGCCTGTATAAAGTTTATAGAGACAGTTCGGGGTCGTGTGAGGACATCAACTATTGCTGTGTGCCTGTCTGTATCACAGCACGGCACGGCCCTGCTTGGGAGCCTGTATAAAGTTTATAGAGACAGTTCGGGGTCGTGTGAGGACATCAACTATTGCTGTGTGCCTGTCTGTATCACAGCACGGCACGGCCCTGCTTGGGAGCCTGTATAAAGTTTATAGAGACAGTTCGGGGTCGTGTGAGGACATCAACTATTGCTGTGTGCCTGTCTGTATCACAGCACGGCACGGCCCTGCTTGGGAGCCTGTATAAAGTTTATAGAGACAGTTCGGGGTCGTGTGAGGACATCAACTATTGCTGTGTGCCTGTCTATAATCAAGGAAGTTCTGGCTAGCTAGCTATAAAGAACTAGATGAATAGATCAAACAATCAACTATGGCCGTGTGTCTACTCATAATCAAAGAAGTTCTGGTTAGCGTGCTATACAGTAACAGATGGATATAATGAACTAGTTGTTGACTGATAACAATAGCCAATCAACCAATATAGAACTGGGTTCGTTGACCGCAACACGTTGCATTGTGGGTGATCTGGTCACCAGCTGACTGACTCATCAACCAACCAACTAAACTACCAACCAACAATTGCTATTTATATGCACACAACAAAGACACGGATACGACAATACAGTAACAACATTAAGACAAACCAGATAGAAATCTCGTGACATAAAATAAGGAAACCGGATGACATGAAATATTCAGTGTATTAACTCAAGGGCTTGGTGGCAAATGCAGATGGGTAGATAGATAGATAGT
>OY992876.1:515718943-515761443 GCA_963921405.1 Cepaea hortensis | reverse complement strand
AGGTAGTTGATTGGATACATTGATAGTTGGATAACTTGGTAGGTAATTGGATAAATTGATAGTTAGATGGCTAGTGAGTTGATTGGATAAATTGATAGTTAGATGGCTAGTGAGTTGATTGGATAAATTGATAGTTAGATGGCTAGTGAGTTGATTGGTAACATGGAAGGTTCACTAGATTGTTGGATATATGGATGATTAAATACATGGGTAATTGCGTAGTTGCTTGAATACGAATTTGCTTTAAAAAGGAGGAGAGTGGTCGCGAGGTATGGTGTCCGCCTCGAGTGCTGGAGATTCCGGGTTCAAGCCCCGGTGAGGACCGGGATTTTTTCACGTGGACTTCTAGTAATAAAATTTCCCCTGGTCTCTGGGTAGTGAGATCGGACGCCCGTGTGTATTGTTACGCACGTAAAAAATCCCTTGGCATTTGGAAATCGAAAAAGAGTGGCCTAACGGCGCTGCCCGGGCAAAATTTCGAGTTAAAAAATCTACCCAAAGTATTTCAGGATCATCGCCGGTGCTACGGAGTTCCTGCACTGAGCTGAGATTCTCAGGACTCAGGCTTGAGTTAGGAGTAGAACTGAGTACTTATGGGTTACACCCATGTGCCGTGATGTTGATCCGTCGACTACACTGAACTAAAAACTAAAAAATTATGCTTGGATATATGGATGCTTGAATAGACGGATGGCTGTGTAGTTGATTGAATGAATGAATGTTTGATTAGGTTATTGGATATGTGGATAATTGCATAGATGGATGGTTGAGTAGGTGATTGGATATACAGTTGTTTTGTGTAGTTTTCTGGATACATTACTATTCAAATTATTGGTAGCACCTTTGGTAAGGATGACTCTCATGTCCTTTTCAGGACCCATCCCCCACTGGTCCAAGCCTGACACCCAGCTCGTGCCTGTGGCTCCTAGTAGCTGTCAGCATGCGACAGCGGCCAACCCCCGGGCAACAGCTGTGAGAGGCTGGCTAAACCAGGCGTGGGTATCCGATTTGGTGTCAAACCAAGAGGTAAACTAGGGTATGCCTACCCAGCATGTGAAGACAGGATTCGGCAGACTGCGCGGAAGAAATCATTCCTGATTCAAAGGGCAAGACGGCGTTTACCTGCAAAGCGTTGTGGAACGTAATGAGCACGGCAAGGTACGTAGAGCGCCCTGGTCATCCACTGCACCTGTATTCGTCTCCTGTCGTCTCAACTTGTCTTGCCACTGGACTCAGATGGACTCAGGCGAGAGAGTGAGGTCGGCGAATTGCGCAACTCTTCCTCACTTTAATCCAAGTCATCGCGCAAGTCATTCTTCATCCAACGTCATTACGCAAGGGTGCAGTTATATGTGAGGCAACCAGGACTGCAAGAGCTGTGAAGAAAAGGCAGGACAGAAAAACCACTGCAGGAAATCCTCCTCCAGAGACGGCAAGCATTCTTTGCCCACATTGTCAAAGAACATTTCGAGCCAAACTAGGCCTTACCAGCCATCTTAGAACCCACGGCTCCATACCTTCAAACCCACTGGATGAAATGAATGGTCATCATCATTCTTGATGGACAAACAACACTATCCAAATGCCTCTCTCTAATAGTTGTATGTAATACTGTGTATAACGGACAGGTATACCTGGGTATCAGCCGTACGTAGATGGGCCCGAGTTGTGGTATGGCTAACTGCAAGGTTAGTCGGTCACGTCACAGATTGCGTCCGCGACATCTGGCGGTCGGTAGTAAACGTCGTCTGCTCTAGTATCTGGACCTATGATAAAAACACCGCCGAGGAACAACCCCCGGCAGGAAGATTCCGATCATCAGAAGTGCTCCGCCTTCCCTCGATTTCGATTTTATCGTTACCCCTACCCCGTTCAACCTCAAGGAGAAGTTATATTAGGGTACATCCCTGGCTCAGATTAATAATCCTGTGATTGAGTCAGCTACATAAACCGGCTGCCCGCGGTTTTACCCTCACCAGCTTATTAATTTGGAGGTGATTGTTGCTGTCATGACTCCGGGTGTCTTTCTCCTGCTGTACATTAGTACCCTGTTTCGAGACGTTTGATTCGCTTTTGCTATTTGTCCCACGCATGCGCATTGTGTCTGCTCTCAAGCCACCCCGCCCTCGAGGAGGAGAACATCGTGCACCGGGGTGCTTGATGCCCTCACACTTATCCTAGCACCTTTGGCCGTGAGAAGCCAGCTTCTTCCTCTCATTTATCTCTGTTGTCGCCTCGGCATCGGTGGTTTCTTGGGCATCGATAGACATTATTGTCGCGCAAGGACCTGCATTCCCGCTTGGAAGCCAGCCCTTTCTCTGGGCTATTTTATTGGGGACTTGTGCTCTCCAACCCTCACCCCGTCTCTGCTGTAAAGCGCGGTCCTCTCAAGATGATTTACACCATCTTCAGCAACTTTGTCGGAGGTTGGACTTGGGTTGACATTCCTTCATCTCGGTGACTGCCACAGTGTGGTGTTTCGACTACATTGCAGAGTCCCAGTCTCTGGTGCACTGCATTTATTTGGAGAGGTGGCTCATCGACAGGAGACTGTGAAAGTTGCAGATGTGAGGCGGAGGATTGTTCGCTGCCTTCTATGTTTGATTGCACACGGAGATTTACCATCCCGAGATTGTTCGGTACGTGATCGGTGCCAGGGCTTGTGGGATACTGGGGCTGTCGTAGATTTACCATCCCGAGATTGTTCGGTACGTGATCGGTGCCAGGGCTTGTGGGATACTGGGGCTGTCGTAGATTTACTATCCCGAGATTGTTCGGTACGTGATCGGTGCCAGGGCTTGTGGGATACTGGGGCTGTCGTAGACAAGAATTAGACCTGGCCAACCTGTAGTTCCCTCGGATGTCAACAATGTTTAAACCACACCCGATCAATGCACACAATGATTGCTTGCTGGTGAATCCACTGCAGGACTTCCGGGTTTCACTCGTTCAGTTGGATACACCGGCGTTCAGGAGGCGTGAACCCTGCACTTGGCTGCAATACGTCACAATACGTGGTTGGTGCGACCCGGTACCTCCAGACTGTCATCTCCATGGGAGTGTGTTGCGGAGCTCTTTTTCCACGCTCTGAACTCAGAAAGCGGGGGGGGGGGGGGGATTTCAAGCCGGTACTGGAGCTTCACATCTGCCGAGGTGAATACGATGACGTCACCGGGTGCTGATTCAGCACAGCAGCACACGTGGACTGAGTGAGATGAGATGGATGATTGTCACTGTGAGTGATATGGAGTCTTGTAATGAGACGGAGGCTGGTCATGAGATGGAGGCTGGTCATAAGTGAGATGAAGGCTGGTAATGAGATGGAGACTGGTCACGAGTGAGACGGAGGCTGGTCGTGAGCGAGACGGAGGCTGGTCGTGAGCGAGACGGAGCCTGGTCGTGAGCGAGACGGAGGCTGGTCGTGAGCGAGACGGAGGCTGGTCGTGAGCGAGACGGAGGCTGGTAATGAGACGGAGGCTGGTCATGAGTGAGATGGAGGTTGGTCATGAGTGAGATGGAGGCTGGTAATGAGATGGAGACTGGTCATGAGTGAGACGGAGGCTGGTCGTGAGCGAGACGGAGGCTGGTAATGAGGCGGAGGTTGGTTAAGAGATGGGGGATTGTCATGAGTGTGACGGAGTCTGACCATGTCTCCTCCACAAGTGTGCGGCGATACACTGTCACCAGACTTTGACCCACTACAACGCCCAGACCAGAAGTGCACGCGGCAAGATTGTGACCTTTCCGAAATCACAGATAGCAGATGTAATTTCCCGCGTCGCAGAAATGTCCTTACTAAAAACCAAGACGTAAATGCTCAAAATGAAGTCAACCTAAATGTCAACTGAATGCCACAAGAAACCCCCTCTCCTCACACGCTTCCCCGGAGACAGCCCAGAAACCCACAAACCCATTTAATACGACATCTGTCAGATAAGTTGGACAATTTGTAGATACTGCATGGGCCAGTGCCGTGTAGATGATGGTGTCTAGACACACACCAGCCGTGCCGTGTAGATGATGGTGTCTAGACGCACACCAGCCGTGTTGCATGCCGCTAATGATACATACTTGGCTGACAACACTCTTGCCTGGCCCCCCTTTTCTATCTAGATAATTACCCCCTCAGCAGGAGTTGCTTTGTTTTGTCTACATGCAACCCACGCAAGTCGGATTCAAACACAAGAGTACACGAATTGATATTATGTTTACGTTTTTGTTGCTCATCCATCCATCCATCATGTGCCATGCCGGTAAGCGTGGGCGGCCATGTTATGTCATCTCACTCGATCACCAGAGTCGTGGATCAGCTCCGTGTTTCTGTCTCGACCATGCCACGTGGCCATCCAGGTATTTACTTCTCGGTCTTCTCCTTGGTCTGTTCCCTTCAATCTTGCCAGTTGTCACCAAGTTCTCCAAATCATTTCTTCTCATAACATGCCCAAAAAATTGTGACTGTCTGCGTCTAATGCCTCTAATCAGTTTACGATCTTCATTTGTTTCTTGAAGGACTTGTTCATTTGTCTTTCTGGCTGTCCATGGTATTCTTTGCAATTTTCCCCAGAAACCACATTTCTACAGCCATCAGATGTTTTTCAGCCTGACTGCTCATTGTCCAAGCTTCACATCCATATAAAAGTACAGGTTCTGTGTAGCATCTCAACACTCTTTGTCTCATTTCAATTGACATCTTTTTATTGGTCAGTATGTTTTTCATCTTGCTAAAGGCTACTTTTGCCATGGCGATTCTTGTTCTAATCTCTTCAAGGCATCTCCTATCAGATGTTATTACTGTTCCGAGATAATTGTACCTATTCATGTGTTGCTCATACATACACCTATTTGGGAAGCAATATAGATACACAACCGTGATAGATAGAGGTATTGAAATATGGCTACAAAAGGCACGAAGAGTTTTCATAGTAGAGTGTAGACCGCTTAAGGCGATCTCGGATGTAGCGAATTTCTGTTGTAAACACAATATTGTATTGTACGTTGTAAACGTAGTTACAAACAGATAAAGCTAGGAGTACGAGAGGGGCGTGTCTTGTCACCAGATCTCTTCTCCCTATATCGCGAAGTAATAATGAGAGAGATCAAAGAAATGCCAGTACTACTAGTTGGAGGTTATAATATAAATAATATACACTATGCAGATGTCACGGTATTGGTAGCGGATAAATCAACAGCCCTACAACAATTGCTGGACACTGTAGCAACAGAGAGTGCAAGGAAAGGACTCTTCTTGAATATCAAGAAAACAGTAACAATGATGATATCAAAGAAAATGGTGACACCAAAATGTGACATAGAAATAGAAGGGATAATTCTTTACCAAGTGGATAATTTTAGATACCTAGGGGAATTTATAACATCAAATGGAAGATGTACAACAGCGATTAAGGACAGAATAGGGCAAGCAAAAGCCGCATTTCAGAAAATGAAGAGTATCTTGTGCAATAAGTCACTATCACTGAGTGTAAGAAAGAGAGTGCTGAAATGCTATATAGAGCCAGTTTTGCTGTATGGCAGTGAATCTTGGAATGTAAATGAACAAATTAAGAAGAAATTAGAAGCAATAGAGATGTGATTCCTGAGACGAATGTTGCGAATTCCTTGGACTGCCAGAGTAACTAACAACGACTGCCCGAAACAGGCTAATGAAACTAGAACATTGTATACAATAATAAGAAAGAGACAAATAGCTTTCTTTGGTCATGTGATGAGAAGAGAGGCATTAGAGAACATTGTGACAACTGGAACGATCGAGGGGAAGAGAGGCAGAGGCAGACCAAGAGAAATGATGCTGGATGGATTGAGACGGTGGCATGGAGGAATATCAGCAGCAGAGTTGATCCAGAAAACCAAAGACCGAGATCTCTGGAGAGCCATGAACGCCTACGCCAGCTGGCAGGGCACTTGATGATGACGTTTTAAATGCATTACATTATGCTTGAACGCTTATACGAATAATTTCTGATTAGAAGAACTATTTATGGGGTCCGAGAAGAGTTCGCCTTATCAGGTCTGCACTGTAAATGGGTAGTGGGTGCAGGAGTTAGCATTCCTGCCTACCGAACCGTTTGTCATGGGTTCGCTCCTGCCTAAAACAGGTACCAGGAAACGTCTTGAAAACAAAGACGATCAACGTGATACAACCACACCACCGCCCAGTGTGTCGGTTTGGTCTTTACACATAAGAAAACAGCACCAACTATGCACCTGGTCCCACGGCGTGTGATACCTTCCCGGGTGAATGAGTTCAAGGACCCTGAAGTCTGGCCTGCCAGCAAAGGCCTACTTTCTGTGTCTACCCACCCTCTGTGTTTGGGTGGTTGCTAGGGGCTACCCAGCAACGACTTGGCACCAGTCTAGCGTGCAGTCCAAGCCATTAGTATAGTCCACAAATAGAAGGCACACATTCACAAATAGTGTCAGTAGGTGCAGATTACATACAGCGGGGAAACGCATAGATTATACACTGTGAGAGAACTATAGTTTGGAAACTGAAAAAAATATGTATAATTTACTTTACAAACGGAGAAGAGAACATATAGTTTACAAATATTAGGTATACATTCACAAACCATATTTCAGTATGTAGTTTACAAACAGCGAAGAAAGTAGTTTATAAACATAAACATTGTTTATAAACAGTGAGAGAACTATAGTTTGCAAACAGCAAACGAATGTGTAATTTACCAACGGCGAATAGAGAAAACACACACAAACGCACACACACACACACATAGTTAATAAACAGCAAAAGAACGTTTAATTTACAATCAGGTAAAGAACATGTAATTTACAATCAGTGAAAAATCATATAGTTTACAAACACCAGAAGAACGTTAATTTTATAATCAGTGAAAACACGCACAATTTACAGCAAAAATTAGATGTCCACTGTTTATTGTGTGTGACCACGTCCGATATGTCAAACAGATGATCCGCTGTTTATTGTGTGTGACCACGTCCGATATGTCAAACAGATGATCCGCTGTTTATTGTGTGTGGCCACGTCCAGTATGTCAAACAGATGATCCGCTGTTTATTGTGTGTGACCACGTCCAGTATGTCAAACAGATGATCCGCTGTTTATTGTGTGTGACCACGTCCAGTATGTCAAACAGATGATCCGCTGTTTATTGTGTGTGACCACGTCCAGTATGTCAAACGCAGGCAGACATGAACAGAGTCGTGTAGAACCACATCTGAAGGCAGTGAAATCCCTGCCTACAGCAGGGTGGCCAGGGAACGAACGAACGAACGAACCAACAAAAATCTTTAGTTTCAAAGGGTTAAGAATTGGGCACGCAGGCCCGTCAGACATTCTGCCTTCTTCTCTGTTTCCTCTCATACATTATTTCATTCAACATCACTTATGAAGCAAATTTTTGACCAAAAAAACAAACAATAAGCATGAAAAATAATCAATAAAAATGACTCACTGAGGCAATGTTTAACATGGGCATTACAAATACCTAAGGAAGGTGTAACGTGCCAATCATATGGGAATTTTTTTTTTTTTGGGGGGGGGGGGGGTGGGAGAGGGGAGGGGGGCTAGTTGTCGTTTGAGATAATTTACCATTATTGTTGTTTTTGTTTTTTGTTTATGGGGGGCATGTAGTCGAGTTCAAACAGGTTGCGAATGTATCTATAATGATTGGTGGTGTCTTTGATTTCTTGTGGAAGATTGTTCCACAACTGAGCGGCAGAGTATGCTAAGCTTGTTTTATATATGTCTATCCTAGGGTTAGGGACATGAAGTATATTTAGTCGTTTGCTATGTCTTGCGTTATATTTAAACAATGGCCCCATTTTCTTTTCCCTACTGGGACCATAAGAGGGCTTGGTTGGGGAGTCTTGTCTTGTCCATTCTGAGTACATGGCCGATGTTTCAGGACAAATTGGTCTCCAAATTAACACTGCAAAAACAAAAACTATTGATCTTACCCAACAGTTCAGACGACACCAAATTAAGCAACCATGTTCTTGAAAAAGTCAGCAGCTTCACATAGCTAGGAAGCAAAATGACATCTACAGGGAACTCTGCACTAGAAATATTATCCAGAATCGCACTGGCATCTGGTGCCTTCAATAAACTGTCAAACATCTGGAAGTCAAAGACACTCAGCAAACATGCGAAACTTAAAATCTTCAACTCTTGTGTGATTCCAGTGCTAACGTATGGATGTGAGAGTTGGAAATCAACAGTAGCTTTAGATAACACAAATTAGACAATTTTGAGAACAAACGTCTTAGAAGAATTCTAAACCGCCACTGGACATATTTCAGAACCAATACGCACATAAGACAAGAGACTAAGCAAGATATTGTATCCAATGTTATAAGAAAACACCGCTGGAACTACACCGGCCATGTACTCAGAATGGACAAGTCAAGACTCCTCTACCAAGCCCTCATATGGTCACCAGTAAGGAAAAGAAAACGGGGAAGACCAAGAGAGACCCTGCGTAGAACCATCATCAGAGAAGGACATTCAACGGCCAAGTAAACATCCAAGATCTACAACAGGTAGCAGCAAACCGCCAGACAGGAGAGCCATGACTTCTGCCCTATGCGCCGCCTTAGGCTCAAGAGGAAAGACTAACTAACTAACTAACTAACTAAAGGAAGCTTGGAGCATTTTGAAATAGGATTTTGTGAATTAGTTTAGCCTTATTAAAAAGTAGGCGTTTGTGGAGTGGCAGTAACCGAAGACGTTTATGTACGTTAGAATTATCGGTAAGCTTTTCACAATTAATTAAATGTACTGCCCTTTTCTGGAGTGAATAAAGGCTTTTTGTTATTGATTTTGAGCATCCATCCCAGATTGTGGAGCAATAATCAATATGTGTTTGTATATGGGAAGTATAGAATATCTTTCTTGTGTTATACTTTCTATAGGCGTGCTACCAATGTGCAGCTGTAGAGTTCTCTGCAAGTTTAGCGCGTGAAGTCTTTGCCTGGTTCCTATTACCATAGATTTTGTTGTAGAAATGTTAATTTGCATGCGGTTTGCATGACTCCAGTTAACTACACTATTTCCTGTTGCAAGGATAATTCTAACACATTACGATCAATCGAGAGAGAGAGAGAGAGAGAGAGAGAGAGAGAGAGAGAGAGAGAGAGAGAGAGAGAGAGAGAGAGAGAGACAGACAGACAGACAGACAGACAGACAGACAGACAGACACAGATTGATGCATGGCAGGAGATTCTGTTTGGAGCAGACAGACATGTGGTCATGTCCGTATGTGAAGGTAAGATGTGGCCGGTTGATTGACTATTATCAATGTATTCAGTCTTCTTCTACCCTCAGATCTATAGTTACCATGCAGTGTTGTGTAGTCTATCCACTTCTACCCTCAGATATAGAGTTACCGTGCAGTATTGTGTAGTCTATCCACTTCTACCCTCAGATATAGAGTTACCGTGCAGTGTTGTGTAGTCTATCCTCTTCTACCCTCAGATATAGAGTTACCGTGCAGTGTTGTGTAGTCTATCCACTTCTACCCTCAGATCTAGAGTTACCGTGCAGTATTGTGTAGTCTATCCACTTCTACCCTCAGATATAGAGTTACCGTGCAGTGTTGTGTAGTCTATCCTCTTCTACCCTCAGATATAGAGTTACCGTGCAGTGTTGTGTAGTCTATCCACTTCTACCCTCAGATCTAGAGTTACCGTGCAGTATTGTGTAGTCTATCCTCTTCTACCCGTGGGAGTACAGTTAATGTGCAGTGTTGTGTAATCTTTCCTCTTCTACCCTGAGATACAGATCTGTAAGCAGACCGCATTGCGTTGGTTCTCATACAAGGGCATGAGTGTCCATCGTTCAGAAAGCAATGATAAACTAATGAACGTAAACTCGCCAAGAAATCATAAACAGCATAAAAACCCTGGGGTTCTGCCACGCTCTGTAAAGGCTATGCAACTAACTTTCTTTCTCTATATCAGCACTGTATGTTCTTTATTTTGGTCGGTCTTTTCTGTATTCGATTGATTTTTCTGTCCTGTCTGTATCACCTAAGACATTTCTATCTGTTGATGCACTCGCGTGAAATTGCAATAACACATAAATAAGTAAGTATATCAATAAAAGAAAACGCCAAACAACATAGACATGTGAACACCATACTACTTCTCCCCCTATGTGAGCGCCAAGCAGCAGTTCCACGCTTATTATTGTGTAACTATATGAATTCAAAGTGTTCCCACCCTCTCCACTTTCTATAAGTGAATATGTATTTGCCATTTAAATGGTGATCCAGTGAAATGGCGAGTCATGACTGCCCACACTTTCCGGCATGGCACATGATTGATTGATTGATTGATTGAAATACAGTACAGAAGTCACAAAGCATGGGTCGCACGATTTATTGCCTGGCATATTTCGCTGCATCTCCATTGTTTACAATGCAATACATATTTGCTATGCTTGAAGATACCAACCTTGTTCTTCGCCTCATAACTCCAGATCACAGTCTGTGATAGTCCAGCCTCGCTGCCTGTTATGTTATACAATCAACTGTAGCACGCATGCATTAAACTCCACCTGTATCGGGTAAACTCCACTTTAGTCAAGTAAATCCCACGTTTGCAAAAGGTGGATCAGGCCGCTGTTAAATTCCGCTGTTGTGGGTAGTATCCATGTGAATTTCACTCCGGAATTTGAATTGAAACAACACCCTCGACGACACACCACACACGTACGAAGTAAGGGGGACACGAGCCAACAGGTAGAGGTAATTCGGTGTATCAATCAAAGCACCGTGTGGTTGCTACATTTGTTACAGTAAAACTTCGATTAACCGTCACCGTCCGGACCAGGGATGTGACGGGAAACCGAATAGACGGATAACAGAAAATTATTAATACATATGTACAGTAACGTGATTTTCCCCCGGGAAGGTTAACCCGGTCAACAAATCAGAAGTCGGATGTGTCGGCCTAATGGCGCAAGAACACAGCTCTGCTGTAGACAGGCACAATGCAATCACGTCCGAAAAAGAAAAGAAAAAAACTCCGGATGAACGAAGAAGATGAAGAAGAAGAAGAAGAAGAAGAAGAAGAAAAAGAAGAAGAAGAAGAAGAAGAAGAAGAAGAAGAAGAAGAAGAAGAAGAAGAAGAAGAAGAAGAAGAAGTAACGTGATTTCACTGCGGGCTTGGGACCAAAATAAAAATAAAATCCTTTAAAAGTATACATCATGTATTTAATTTTATAAAACGATCAATATAAACTATGAGAGTTGCAATATACAGAAATGTATTGTAATACTATAAACCTTCTTCTTTAACATAATCTGTCATATCCTTCTTCTGTGTCTGTGAGACTGGAGCTTTCTGCGCAGTGATTTTCCGTATCTTACGCAGAAGTAGGATCTGTGTTGCATTTGTCTCCTCTAGCATTTCAAACCAGTCAATGCACTTTGATAACATTGTTTCTGCTTCTGAGTGGCCAGTGGTAGGTGTTTGGTTCAGAACTGATCCTTCATCGTCATCAATTTCTTCTTCTTCAATGGCAGTCACACTAGAAACAATTTCATCATCGTTCAAAATTGTAAAGCTCAGTCTCATCTCATCATGTTCCTCTTGTACCTTGCGGTGTCGAGGTGAAGTATAAACATCGTGAGAGTGCCCGATTATGGGCTTCGTGTATCGATATTCCCATGGACTCTACTATTCCCTCCGTCCAACATTTACGTGGTCGGCCTCTTCCTCTGTTTCCATCTGGTCTGTACATCATTGCTTGTTGTGGTATGCTGTTGACTGGTAACCTACTTGCATGGCCAAACCATTTGACTTGCTGCTTTCTAATAAAATCTAGTGCTGCTATAACCCCCACTTCATTTCTGATCTTATCTCTTCTTGATACGTTGAGTATTCTTCTCAGGAATCTCATTTCTGTTGTTGCGATTTTTCTTTTTCTCTTTTTCTGTCATTGTCCAGATTTGGCATTGGTAGCATAGAGTTGGTAGGAAGATTGTATTGTAAAGTGCTATCTTAGTAGTTATTGATACATGTTTGTTCTTTAGTATTGGTGCCATTTGTCCAATGAGTTGGTTTGCCTTATTGCATCTATTTTCAATCTCGTCTTCTGATCTGCCATTTGATATTATACTTCCTAGGTACTTGAAACTCTTTACTTGATTCAAGGGGTTTTCGATTAGTTGAATTGTTGTTGTTTTTTTCTTCTTTAGTTATAGTTATTACCTCTGTTTTGACTGTGCTAATTTTCGTGTTATGTTCCCTATACATTTCGTTTAGACTATTCATGTGGTCTTGTAATTCAGCTTCTGATTTTGCTATTAGTGCTTGGTCGTCCGCAAACAGGAGTTCTCTAATGGTTAGATTTGCAGATGGTTCTTCTTCCGTGTTCTCGTCATGCGGTGTTCTGGTGATCTCTGTTTGGCTGGTTTCTTTACATATGTTGTCTATATATGTTATGAACAAGAGAGGGGACAGGACACAACCTTGTCGTACTCCAGATCTTATGGTGAAGGGTTCTGAGTGTCCTCCAGTTGCTCTCACTATACATTCACTGTTATATAAGCTTTTACATAGGTTTGTTGGATGTGTACTCACACCATATTGTTTAAGGATTTCCCACAGCTTGTTTCTATCTACTCTATCAAATGCCTTTTCTTGGTCGACAAAGGCTAAGTAGAGTGTTTCACTGAATTCGATTGATTTTTCTATTAGTTGTCTAAGAACAAAAATGGCATCTGTGCATCCTTTGTTTTCCTAAATCCAAGTTGTGTTTCACTTAGCTGGGGTTCTATAGTTGTTCGTAGTCTTTTCTCCAGAATTTTGCAAAATATTTTCCCATTATGACTCAACAGTGAAATGCCTCTGTATTGTGTGCAATCTATTTTGCTGCCTTTGTTTTTCCAAATTGGGATAATTATGGCGTTTCCCCAGTCTCGTGGTGTCTGTTGTTCTACCCAAACATGGTTGAATAGTCTAGTAGCCATGCTGTTCCTACTTCTCTTGTTGCTTTAATTAGTTCATTTGGCATTTCATCTTGTCCCGGTGATTTGTTCAATGGAGCTGATCTGATGACTTCTGTAATTTCTTCTTTGAGTATGTCTGGTTCTAGTTCTTCGGTGGCATCTGTGTAGGTTTCTTGAAGTCCTGTGACATCTGATGGGATGTTGAGAAGTTGTTCGAAATACTGCTTCCATCTTATTAGGATTTGTTTTTGTTCACTTATTGGTTCTCCATTTTCGCTGTTAATTATTTCAGTTGGGTCAAAGGGTTCTCCTCTGGTTCGCATTGCATTTATCTTTTTGTAGAATCTTCTAGTTGCCTCCTTGTAGTTTTTATTTAGAGTTTCTCCATACTCCTCCCAGTCTTTTCGTTGTTCCCTCTTTACTATTCTACTCACATGTCTTTTCGCTATTCTATATTCTATGTAATCACATTCCTGTTTGCTATTCAACCACTTTTTATATTTTTCCTTTTTGTCTTTTACCGCTTTCTTTACCTCTACGTTCCACCATCCTGTTATTTCCTGTATCCGTGCTTTGCGGTTTTTTTTTCTTTCGTGGTTCCACATGTTATTTTTGCAGTATTTAAAATGCTTGATTTGAACATCTCCCATTCTTCTTCCACTGTTTTTCTTTCTATAGGTAATTTTACAAAGATTTCAGTTAGTTCTTTGTCATAATTTTCCCTTAGGTTTTTTTTAAAGTTTACTGATTCGCAAGGCATGTATTTTCCTGCTCTTTGCTTTTTTCTTCTGATGGTTCTTATTGTGGCAACGACTACTTTATGATCTGTGTTTATACTTAAATTGGGCACTGCCCTTGCATCTAATATATTTCTCTTTCTGTTTTTCTAGCCCAGTAAAGCTCAGTCTGTAACACAATAGCGATTGGTTAGTGATCCGTTTATGGCTGGCCAGATCAAGCTCAACTCCTCTGCCACCGACGATTAGTCACTTCCGCCATCATACAGTACAGTCACTCCCAGCTGTATACAGTAGGATGTACAAGTAATCAGCGGACAGTGTTAAAGGTGTCTGTCTGTTTGTTGATACTCACGCATGTTTTTAAAGACGATGATGGATAACAGAAACTGACGGTTAAACGAGTGGCGGTTAATAGAAGTTTAGCTTATATCTAACGTGACGTTCAACATCACATCACCCAACCACTGCCGACTGAAATATGGAGCCGGCACCATATACCCAACACTCCTCATGGTGTGAGAAGAGGGTCACATTATGTACTGTTGTTCTATTCTTCTGTCTGTCATCTGCCCTGGAGCAAAGGTTTTCAACCAATTCTCAAGCTCTTTGAAGACATGTTCATGAGGGCTGGACTGTGCGGGGCTGGGTTGTGCGGGGCTGGGTTGTGCGGGGCTGGGTTGTATGGTGTTGGGTTGTGCAGCTCAAGTTTAAAAGGCGACCGGATAGACTTCCAATCCCAATTTCCAACCGTCGACTGTATCGATTTCCTTATAATCGGGGCCCTTATGTTGTATTTCGTTCTTCTTCTTTCGTAAATGGAGACGCTTATATCTGCTTCATTGGAACCGTTGTATGGCTGTAATTGTGTTCGTTTCATCCTTATGGTTTTACATGTCTGGATAGAGTCGCACACTTGTTACGGCAGTGGTTCTCAACCGGGGGGAATTCCCCCCTCCCAGGGGGGAATTAAGATTATTTCAAGATCGCGTTAATACAAGAACCGATTACTCGATATTGTTTTACCCTTCATACTGCACGATTCTGTACATCTGACTCTTCTAAAATTCATTTTATAAAGTAAGTAGACCCACAAATCATGTTTTATGTGGATGTCTAGACTTGTTTTAGTATGTGCTATTAAATTTAGCTTCCATTGTTACGTATATTGTGTAGGGGCGGGGGCGGAGTTTTTAGGTAGGAAATACGAAAGGGGGGAATGACTTTTTGAAAATATGGTGAAGGGGGCACGGGCCAAAAAAGGTTGAGAACCACTGTGTTAAGGCTTGGCGTAATTGTGTACCCGCACCGTCTTATGATGTTGTTTTCTTCAGGGATGATTACCAGAGTCATCCTTCCTCCAGACATGTCTTGATCTTGGTGGTCTGTTTTCGTGTCTTCTGGGTCTTCTTTGGTACCTTATGTCGTGGACGATCTTCTTCTCGCTGCCTTCTGCCTTTTTGTGCTGCGAGTAATTTCTGATACTGACGTTCCTAGTCCAACGATGTCAAACTGTCCACCATCATCTCTCTTGATCTCACCCCTACCCCTCGACCTCTCAAACCTTCCCGTTTTGACGACACACTCCAGCTTCCCCCTTCTCATGACATGCCCAAAGATTATGGGCTATCTCCTTCTGATACTGAGTAACCAGGTCTGTTTGTGAGTTCACTTCTTTCAAGATTCTTCATAGCTCTTTCTATCTATCCACGGCGTTTTCCTCATTCTTCTATAAGACTACATTTCCGCAGCTTATCTTTATTTCCAAACATAAAATAACAGATAACATTCTTCATCTTATGAAATACTACCTTTGCTAGGGCTGTCCTTCATTTAACTTCTCTAATACGTCTTCGACCTGCAGCTATTAGTAGCCAAACACTTACATACATTGATTTGTTTCAGATAGTATCCATTGACTTTGATGTTACATTTGGGTATACCATTTTTCTTTGTAATAACCATAACTTCTGTTTGTCCGTTATTACGAGAATGTCCTTACTTGAACCTACTGTATCCTAATGATCTCACCAACCCGTCCATCCATTCACAAGGCCTGACAGTCGGCCCCGCGGCGCCAGACATCTATTATTTAAAGCAACCACTTGACGACAACTCTGTGCTGGTGTGGGCTTAGTGTACCAGCACATCTCATTTGACCATTCTGGGCGTCAGGTCGGGGAGGTGCACACACAATTCGTCGAACATGCCAGAGAAATAAACATGTCAGTAGTGGGTTGTGCTCAGTCCTTAAACATCAAATCCCGAAACTACCAAATAAATCGAATAAACATAGGGCCAAGAAGTGACCCACACTAAATGGGCACCAGCCGTGGCGGACTGGCTAAGGTATCAGCTGGTCCCGTGGCAAGTGGTTCCCGTGGGTCCCTAATGGACATTAGTTCAACATGTTATTGGCCGGTTAGTCCTGGCAACGAATATGTTTAGACTAGGTCCGCCACTGGATACCAGGAGATGTCTTTGAGAGCAAAGGCGGCCAGCGTGAAAGTCCACAATATGCATCGAGCGCCCATTTGGTCTATGCAAATATGGGTCATGCACCACATTCAGTACCTAGAGCATGTAAACGGTCATCTACCAAGAACTGGCGATGCCAGTACCACGCCACGACTTACCAATTGTTACCATTTATTTATGTTGGCTCGCTTTGAACTCAAACGTGGTCCACAGACATGCTACTGCCGCCGGTATCTGCCACGACCAGGGAGTGTATTGGATTGATTTTTGAGTGTGTTTCACCTTTCCCTATTACCAGTGTCCCTTGCCATCGAACCCTCTCCGACTTGTGAGGTACTTGTAATTTACTCCCCCAAGGCAAAATGACGTGAAGTCAACTTTTACCTTCCAACCGTTCTGCTACAGAAGCATTATAATTTAGTCACGGGAGTCATGTGACAGGTTATCAATAGCATATTCCTACCATCTCTCTACTACCAGTGTCAGGCATGGACACTTTCAAATTGTAATAATGGAGTTCATTTTGTTGTCATGATTTGATTCTTGATGCTTGTCAGTGTTCATTTTACGTTCATTCATTTATTCCTTCTACCTAACATGTCATGGCCATTGTATATCTAATCATCATCGCTATCAAGTGCTCTGCCGGCTGGCATAGGCGTTCATGGCTCTCCACAGATCTCGGTCTTTGGTGTTCTGGATCAACTCTACTGCTGATATTCTCCCGTGCAATCGTCTTAATCCACCCAGCATCATTTCACTTGGTCTACCTCTGCCTCACTTCCCCTCGATCTTTCCAGCTGTCAAATGTTCTCTAATGCCTCTTTATCATCGCATGACCGAAGAAAGCTGTTTGCCCGTAGCCACTGGCGTACTGGGTGTTCATTCGCACTGTTAAAATAGAGGAGATAACAGACATGGAAGGATGAATTAGACAGTTGTACAACTGCCAGCTCTGTGCAGACGGTGTGTATCACCCTCATCTCTAACAGATTTCATAGAAACAGTTAAAGTAGCAACTGTATGCGACAGACACAGTTACAAGTAACATCTGTCTGGGGTAGACAGAAGTAATACCTGGCTGGGATAGAAACAGCTAGAAGTAACACCTGTCTGGTATAGAAACAGCTAGAAGTAACACCTGTCTGGGATAGAAACAGCTAGAAGTAACACCTGTCTGGTATAGAAACAGCTAGAAGTAACACTTGTCTGGTATAGAAACAGCTAGAAGTAACACCTGTCTGGTATAGAAACAGCTAGAAGTAACACCTGTCTGGTATAGAAACAGCTAGAAGTAACACCTGTCTGGTATAGAAACAGCTAGAAGTAACACTTGTCTGGGATAGAAACAGCTAGAAGTAACACCTGTCTGGTATAGAAACAGCTAGATGTAACACCTGTCTGGTATAGAAACAGCTAGAAGTAACACCTGGCTGGAATAGAAACAGCTAGAAGTAACACCTGGCTGGGATAGAAACAGCTAGAAGTAACACCTGTCTGGGATAGAAACAGCTAGAAGTAACACCTGTCTGGTATAGAAACAGCTAGATGTAACACCTGTCTGGTATAGAAACAGCTAGAAGTAACACCTGGCTGGAATAGAAACAGCTAGAAGTAACACCTGGCTGGGATAGAAACAGCTAGAAGTAACACCTGTCTGGTATAGAAACAGCTAGAAGTAACACCTGGCTGGTATAGAAACAGCTAGAAGTAACACCTGTCTGGTATAGAAACAGCTAGAAGTAACACCTGTCTGGTATAGAAACAGCTAGAAGTAACACCTGTCTGGTATAGAAACAGCTAGAAGTAACACCTGTCTGGGATAGAAACAGCTAGAAGTAACTAACACCTGGCTGGGATAGAAACAGCTAGAAGTAACTAACACCTGGCTGGGATAGAAACAGCTAGAAGTAACACCCGGTCTGGGATGGAAACAGCTAGAAGTAACACCTGGCTGGGATAGAAACAGCTAGAAGTAACTAACACCTGGCTGGGATAGAAACAGCTAGAAGTAACACCCGGTCTGGGATGGAAACAGCTAGAAGTAACACCTGGCTGGGATAGAAACAGCTAGAAGTAACTAACACCTGGCTGGGATAGAAACAGCTAGAAGTAACTAACACCTGTCTGGGATAGAAACAGCTAGAAGTAACTAACACCTGGCTGGGATAGAAACAGCTAGAAGTAACTAACACCTGGCTGGGATAGAAACAGCTAGAAGTAACTAACACCTGGCTGGGATAGAAACAGCTAGAAGTAACACCTGTCTGGTATAGAAACAGCTAGAAGTAACACCTGTCTGGTATAGAAACAGCTAGAAGTAACACTTGTCTGGTATAGAAACAGCTAGAAGTAACACCTGCCTGGGATAGAAACAGCTAGAAGTAACACCTGTCTGGTATAGAAACAGCTAGAAGTAACACCTGTCTGGTATAGAAACAGCTAGAAGTAACACCTGTCTGGTATAGAAACAGCTAGAAGTAACACCTGTCTGGGATAGAAACAGCTAGAAGTAACTAACACCTGGCTGGGATAGAAACAGCTAGAAGTAACACCCGGTCTGGGATGGAAACAGCTAGAAGTAACACCTGGCTGGGATATAAATAATTAGAAGTATCAACTGTCTGGAATAGAAACAGTTAAAACAACAACTGTAGGGAGAAACAGATCAAATGACAGTGGTACACGTAACGAAAGCGTTTATTGTGTGTGTAAAACAATACAATTTTTAGTGTATTCTACTCTCGTACGCTTGTTGCAACTAGGAACAGATCAATCGCTAAGGAGTCGTGTCTCTCTTGGCGGGTTTTAGACCAGGTCGCGACATCTCTTCGACACACCGAGTTATAAAACACATACGCAAATTTAATTGGAAGGTCATGGCGACGAGGAAGCGAAAGTTAGTTCACATCAGGAAATCGTTATATAAGACACACAGAGGTAGCCTTACACCCACAAATCTAGACTATTGTGGCGCTACAAGTTAGTGGTCGAACGTGTTGTGGCGATTATGTAACTGGTGTCGGCGTACGGAAACCGTCGGTGAAATAACACACACGAACACAGCCTGTCTACCACCTGACACGGAAGAAACACACAGCCGTAGAAACACTACCTACAGACGTTGTGAATAACCAACCGATGTCTATCCACTGATTGAGTTGCGTTGCCGGGTTTAGCGCCTCGGCCCGGCGTCTGACGTGCGTGTGTGTTAGGAAACAGCGCCCAGTTTGAATATATTCAAAAGCCTGCTGACGGTGGATTGCGCGCTTGGCTTCTGCTGGAGTAATTCTTGACCCAGAGTCTCTTTCCTTCGTCTGACGCGCCGTGACCTGACCTGACCTTTATGTTTTCAATCTCCTTCTTACTCTCCTGCCTGCTTTCTTCAATTGTACGTTTTAACTCGTTCCTGTTCTAGTTTTCTCAGGGCCTGGGTTTAGTGTGTACATATATAGATTGGGAAGGTGGAGGTGATAGAAAGGCTATAGCTGTACTTGGCGTAAGGAAAGTGGGGAGGTGGGAATAAAAGCCGGCCAGCTCGCTCACTTGAGAAATGATGGGCCAGGCACAAACAGGCTCGCCAGCAAACGGGGTAACCAAAATCAGGGGACAGTTGGCAGAAGGTCGCCGCTAACGGGTCTGACGAAGTATCGGCGAGTTCTTAGACAGCCTGGCCTTGGACTGGGAGTTCACATGAGGTCGCCTGGAGCAGGGATGGTGTCCGCGAGGCCTCTATTACCGCAATTAGCCTACATGTTATATTTAATATCGTCAGGATAAGGACTGAGTAGCGGAAGTCTCACTATGTCCAGCTCATTGGAGTGGTCAGCAAGGGTGGCAGACTGTCCGAGGGCAGGTAATGTTTGTTTTCTTCTTTGCATTCGTAAAATAGTGGACACGGGGATGGGGGATCGAATCGTGCGACAACTTTTTGTAAAACTGGGTCGCAATAACTGTACCACAG
The DNA here is from genome assembly GCA_963921405.1 of Cepaea hortensis. Lineage (NCBI taxonomy): Eukaryota > Metazoa > Mollusca > Gastropoda > Stylommatophora > Helicidae > Cepaea > Cepaea hortensis. The sequence goes on along the minus strand of OY992876.1, from coordinate 515,741,311 downwards.
AGACAAACTCATAGAATATAATATATATGCTCCAATGTAGTCTGCCCACACGGTGGAAAACTTATCGATGGCCGCACTGAGATGTGTGAAAGCAGAGATAATATGTAAACACGGTTAGTTATGTGCCATTTACAGGAAGTCACAGTCAACCCTAGCATTGTTTGCTTGTGTGTCATTTACTAGACAGTTGTTATTGTTAATAGTTTGCCATTCCTGAACTAGACACCTATACCACTGAAATCTGATTTCCGAACTACCGACACCTATACCACTGAAATCTGATTTCTGAACTACCGACACCTATACCACTGAAATCTGATTTCTGAACTACCGACACCTATACCACTGAAATCTGATTTCTGAACTACCGACACCTATACCACTGAAATCTGATTTCTGAACTACCGACACCTATACCACTGAAATCTGATTCTGAACTACCGACACCTATACCACTGAAATCTGATTTCTGAACTACCGACACCTATACCACTGAAATCTGATTTCTGAACTACCGGCACCTATACCACTGAAATCTGATTTCTGAACTACCGACACCTATACCACTGAAATCTGATTTCTGAACTACCGACACCTATACCACTGAAATCTGATTTCTGAACTACCGACACCTATACCACTGAAATCTGATTTCTGAACTACCGACACCTATACCACTGAAATCTGATTTCTGAACTACCGACACCTATACCACTGAAATCTGATTTCTGAACTACCGACACCTATACCACTGAAATCTGATTTCTGAACTACCGACACCTATACCACTGAAATCTGATTTCTGAACTACCGACACCTATACCACTGAAATCTGATTTCTGAACTACCGACACCTATACCACTGAAATCTGATTTCTGAACTACCGACACCTATACCACTGAAATCTGATTTCTGAACTACCGACACCTATACCACTGACATCTGATTTCTGAACTACCGACACCTATACCACTGAAATCTGATTTCGAACGCTGGAGACCGTGTCTAAAGGAATTCTGATACGCGTTCACTGCTCCTGGGCCGCAGCGTGGGATAGGCGATATGTCAGTAGAAATGTAATCCACAATCAGGACACAGATAGGCGATATGTCAGTAGAAATGTAATCCACAATCAGGACACAGATAGGCGATATGTCAGTAGAAATGTAATCCACAATCAGGACACAGATAGGCGATATGTTAGTAGAAATGTAATCCACAATCAGGACACAGATAGGCAATATGTCAGTAGAAATGTAATCCACAATCAGGACACAGATAGGCGATATGTCAGTAGAAATGTAATCCACAATCAGGACACAGATAGGCGATATGTTAGTAGAAATGTAATCCACAAACAGGACACAGATAGACAATGTGTCAGTAGAAATGTAATCCACAAACAGGACACAGATAGGCAATATATCAGTAGAAATGTAATCCACAAACAGGAGAGAGATAGACAATATGTCAGTAGAAATGTAATCCACAAACAGGAGAGTGATAGGCAATATGTCAGTAGAAATGTAATCCATAAACAGGAGAGGGATAGGCAATATGTCAGTAGAAATGTAATCCATAAACAGGAGAGGGATATGAGAAATTATGACAATTTAAAATCTATTATCAGATTCGGTGCCAAACAAAAAGTCGTTTTGGACCCCCCAAAAAATGGATGGCAGAAAATGGGATGTAGGAGTGTGTTACTGTTTTGTCTTAAATGCTGTTAAAATAGTAACAGACATGTTGTATTATAACGCAAGGACAAGATTTTGTCGACATATAAATCCATGGCGGATACTGGAAGTCGATTAAGACGATAAATCATCCCATTGCAATTAATCAATGAATAAAAGATTAAAATTATACTCATTTTAAAAGAAGATGACACTCATGAATGTTCTACAGCTGTGTGATAGACAACATTTTGTAATAGATCATGCACTGTGAAGTATTCTGGTATCATCATCATCATCATCATCATCATCATCATCATCATCATCATCATCATCATCATCGAGTGCCTTGATACATTGCCAAAAAAATCACACCTTATATAAGTAAACAATATACATATTAAATAAATGAATATGCGGGGGTGCGTCTGTGTGTATATATACGCATCAGACAGAGTCAGTTGTCATTTTTGGCTACAATTGTACAGCAGTAATTTATCTTATATGCGTAAGTTGTAATTCACCTTCCGCGTGTGTACAGTTGTAAGTCACCTTCTGTGTGTGTAAAGTATTGGATATTGGATGACTTATGGGGGTTTAGGGTCAGCGTGGGTTAGCTGGAGTCAATCACTCAAGCTTACCTGCCTTTGGGACACAGTTTTCTCGGAGTCAAGACATTGAATCTCCGAAGTTTTACGAAGGCTGCCATTGTGCAACTGTCACAATGTACGAAATTAATAAGTAAGTCCAACTGGTTGTAGAAATATAACTAAATATGATAACAACTTGAAACCAGTTTATTTGTATACATACATATATTTCTCAACATAATTTCCACCACCATTTATGCACTTATCCCATACATAGTTTTATCAGTTCTTCCAAACTGACTGCATAAATCTGCGTGCCCAGTTTTTATTTACCTGCCATCCCATAGAACCGTATGACTTACTTATTGACTCGCCCTCGTAACTTTTTCTACCCAACTATAGTTTAGTTTAGTGTAGTTTAGTCACAAATGGCTGTATACCCCAATTACTACCCAACTATGCACCGCTTTACGGGAAATCTCTAGCGCTAAGTAAACTGAAAGCCCACCTTGGCGGGAGACATTTCGCGAATGACGCCGAAGTTGAATGTGAAGAGAAAACGTGGTTTAGAAAACTATGGGATAAGTGCATCAATGTTGGTGGAAATTATTTTGAGAAATAACGGGGCACACAGGCATGAAGGGTATAATCAAGTTTGATGGCTCAACTTCAGAAGAGGTTGAAATCAAGAGTGGAGTTAAGCAAGGTTGTGTACTATCCCCCACCCTCTTTGGGATATACCTTTCACTTCTACTGAAATATGCCTTTCGTGATCAGGATGACGGTATATACATTCACTCACGCTCAGATGGTGGCCTCTATAATGCTCAGAGATTGAAGGCCAAGACCAAAATTAGCAGGGTACTAATCAGAGAGTTGCTTTTTGCGGATGATGCTGCGATTACGACCCACTCTGAGGAAGAATTACAACAGCTACTATCTGCATTCTCCGATGCTTGTTCTGAATTTGGTTTAACAATTAACAAAAAGAAGACACAGATTATGCCACAAGGTGCACATGGTGTACCATCAATCTTTATTGACGACGCCGAACTGGAGATAGTAGACCATTTTACATATCTAGGATCAGAGGTAAATAGCAAATTATCCCTCGATCAGGAAATCAACATCAGGATTGGCAAGGCAGCAACAACAATGAACATGTTAGCAAAAAGAGTCTGGGAGAACAGGAAGCTTACTGTCAAAACAAAGTCCTCGCCTACCAAGCCTGTGTCCTTAGTACTCTTCTTTATGGCAGTGAAACCTGGACAACTTACTCACGCCAAGAGAAACGTTTAAACAGCTTTCATATGCGGTGTCTGCGAAGAATACTTGGTATTAAGTGGCAAGACAAAATCACAAATACTGAAGTATTGGAAAGATCAGGTTGTGTGACGGTGTATTCCATGCTCAGTCTTCGTAGACTTAGGTGGATAGGACACGTTAGGAGGATGGATGATGGTAGAATACCAAAGGACATCTTTTTTGGTGAATTACAGACGGGTAGGAGATCTCAGGGTCGGCCTCTACTACGATACAAAGATGTGTGTAAGCGGGACATGATTGATACAGGCATTGGTAATGCACATTGGGAGCACGTCGCCGCTGAACGTGTTGCATGGAGGGCAACTATCAAATGGAATAAAGACAAAGGAGAAAATGATTGCAGATAAAGCACACACAGAGCGTGAGAGACGTAAGATGGTGCAAAATGGTGGAAATGACCATGTTTTCACATGCACCTACTATGGGCAAACATTTGCAGCAAGAATTGGCCTTACCAGCCACACTCGCCACCGCCATGGATCGTAGTTATTAAGCCTTTTTGAAGCACAATGTACCAAACTATCGTCTGTCAAGACGGAAAGCTGCCAATGAAATGATGATGATGGACATCCAACTAATTTTTTTTTAACATATGAAAAGTCGAGAATAAGCATAGTTATGATGACATCGGCAATGTGCTTTCTAAAGACATTACAATCAGTACATTTTATTCTTGTTCCTCTTTGGCAATAGGTTGGAGTACAAAACAGGTCCCTTTTACATGCGCATTGGGCAAGTTTAGCGAGACCCACTGAATAATAATAATAATAATAAACAGCATTCAGTGGGTGATGCGGTATCAAGCCGGCCGCTATTACTATCAAATACGCCTGTTGGTACCTGTAGTAGGTACCGGGGTCGACATGAAAGCCCGGTCAGTGTCACAAATCCCGATCCGCTCTGATGCGGACGGAAGACAAGACCATCTGTATGGCAGGCTAGCGGCTCCTGAATGCCTCTAATAGAATCATTGTTTGTATTCACGATGGCTTTTGTCTTGACCACAAGTAGTCCGACTATGGAAGCCATGACAGTAAGTAAAGCATTTACATGGCTCGAGACACAGATCTTCACTTGGACATGTTCAGGAAGATAGAGGCGGGTTGGCTCTGAAGACCGTAGTTGATGTCTCTGGAGCGGTCACGGATGGCAAAGATTAGTGTCATTTTCATGCGGACGTACAAGGAAATGAGCTGACTGACAGGCTTGCGGGTAAGGCTGCTGTGGAGGGTGGACGAGCCATGGACCAGGCTGATATACCGAATGCTCTTCGAGAATTAAGTTGTTTGCGAGAACCAAGTGATGACAGTGAATTTACAACCATGGTTCAGACTGCGAGAATAGCAAGTTAAAAGAGGTGTGGTCAAATAAGAACACTACGCATGAAGCGAAAGAAGATTGATAACTCAATACAGAACTACAGAACTAGTGTCGTTAGCCGCTGCACGCTTCAGGATTTACTGGGGAGGGGATCCGAGCACTTATGGACTGAATGGTTCGATGTGCAATGAGGATGATCTGTCGACTGACTAACTATTTACGATATTTCTGTACAGTTGTTCCTAGAATGAAGCTATTTAATTCGGATTTGTGTGTGTGTGTGTGTGTGTGTGTGCGCGTGCGCATGTGTGCGGCAATAGCCTCATCGAGGCCAGTCACCTTCTACACTCCGGCCCAACTTAACTAGTGAACGTAAATTAATGAATGTATTTCATGGAAACAGAAACAATCAAATACAGAGGTTCTAGAGAACAGATAGAAATGAACAGAGAGTTGATGAAAGAAATACACAATCGGCAGGTGAAATATTTCTGTCACGTTAAAAGACACGACACTCTTATAAAAACTATATTGGAGGGTATGGTTGAAGGCAAGCTGGCAAGAGGTAGACAACGATACAAGTGAGAAGATAACATGAAGAGATGGACGAACAGCACTCTGACAGAATGTACAGTCAGGGCGAGAGACAGACAGTGTTGGGGATCCATTCCAGCCATCTCTCATCTTGGAGACGGCATCTGGAGGATTTAATATGAGAAACAATAGCTAGATCGGACCATCAAGGTGTGGATCCCAGAGTCTGGTAACAACATTTCCTACTCGGTCTCGGAAAGTTCAGTTGGCAGATGAAGCCTTTTCAATCCGTCACTTAGATATTAGACAGTCTAGATTTCGTAGAGCAGGCTGTTCGGCGACTGCATTGGCAAAGATAGGTTTGTTGCACGACCTTTACGGGACTTTGATTGTACAATGTCTTTGATAGCGTCATTCCATATTATTCTGAGGCGTCCTCTTGCTCTCGTAGCATATCTTCTTTGATGCAAGGTCAATGCTGGTAGTTGATGTTGTTAGGTTCTAACGAGATGACTGAACCGTTTGATCTTCTGTCTTTCAATATATGTGGCACAAGGTGTCGATCCCAGTGTCTGTTAAACATCATGTCTTACTCGGTCTCGGAAAGTTACGTTGGCAGCTCCCCTCAAGCATCTCATCTCGCAGGTGTTGATTGCCAAACAAGAAAGTCGGTTAGGACCAAAGATGGTACACAATCAAGTATTATAATGTAATTTTCGGTTACCTTCATTAAAATTGAGGAAGATACCACGTAGCGAAACAAATAACGCGATGACCCTATTATGACGATATATCGTCCTTGTCAGAGTCCCAGGAGTATGAAAGAGAGGACATATGACAGGAACAGGACATAGGTATAGCATGGGTAGAGTAGACAGGACTATACACCCATTAATAGACAGGACATAGGGTTTATAGACAGGACAGTGTCCTTGAATGACAGCACAACCTTGGACTGGACGACCTGAGACACCAGCCATCAAGAGACGGTTGAAGGACAGGAGGATATCCAGAATACCGAGACACCCTACTTAGCACGAGGTCAAGTACCACGTGACCACAGACCGAGGGAAGAAACAGACAGACTGGACTAGACTGTGGTTGAGCAAGGATGTGTTTGGATATTTGTGTGAGAGAGTGTGCTGAATACCCGACAAGAGTTTGCTACTGCTGAGAGAGTGTGTCCAAATGGGAGGTCAAATTTGGCGATATATTATCCTTTGGCAGTGCCGCTTGCTTGCTTGTGTTCGCTGGCTGTGAACCAACATCAGTGTGATGTCATACCGGACCTGAAGTTTGCGTGAGTATCCGTTGTCCCATGTCTGGCTTATTGGTGGTTCCTCGCCGTGCAGGCAGATACTCTCCGACTTCGGAAGAATCAGCGATCCTACTACGTTAGCCAGGACCCCGAAGGGACCTTTTGCCCAGGACGAACGGCTAGGACGTGTTAGTACAGTGGTTCTCAACCTTTTTTGGCCCATGCCCCTCTTCACTATATTTTCAGAACGTCACTCCCCCCTTTTGTATTTCCCACCTAAAAATCCCGCCACCGTCCCTACACAGTATGCGTAATAATGGAAGCTAAATTTAATAGCACATACTAAAACAAGTCTAGACATCCACATAAAACATGATTTGTGGGTCTACTTACTTTATACATTGAATTTTAGAAAGGTGAGACGTACAGAACCGTACAGTATGAAGGGAAAAACAATCAAAAGTAATCGGTTCTTGTATTAACGCGATCTTTAAATAATGTTAATTCCCCCCCCCCCCCGGGAACCCTAACATTTCCCCCCCCCCCTGGTCATGGTGCCTTGGAAACACCTCTGCGTCCCATCCTTTGGCAGTGAATCAGTTGCCGTCTCCGTGGCAAAGGTCGCGGTTCGTGATCACGCATACCCACGTTCGAAACAGCTGCACGCGATTTAACAGCAGACCGGAGTATGCTGTTTTTTTTACGAAATTTGCCAATTACATCAGGGGTGAACTGTACTGTTCGTTGAGGACTCTTGTAGCGACATTCTGGCGGTGGCATTTTGCACAGTGTGCCTGAGCGGGCCGTTGTTTGTCGAGACTCCTGTCTTTTCCACTTTTCGCATGTGGCAGTGAGGAACATTTTATGTGATATTCACTGGCACGGGAACGGAGCATAATGGGGAACGACCCTTTGCTGTGATGTTGGAACCGCGACTAACGACTTTACGAAATGATATGGGTGCCGGTCGTTCAGAAAGCAATGGCAAACTACTGAACGTAAACTTGTCAAGACATTGACAACAGCAAAAATGCTGGTGTTGACTGCGGCCTCCTGTAAAGTATATGCAACTTACTAACTGAATCAGTTAAGTAATACAACCCGTTGCGCTTGCTTGGATCACCCAGGCCCATCCATGTACCCCCCACTAACGACAAGTGAACTCGTCTGACCTATTACACGGCCAGACTATGACTTGGGCGGGATCCGCCAGATCTATTTATAGCCGGTGGCGGGCTGGTGTCTGGACTAGGATCAACCCAAACCGGAGGGCAGGAGCGGGTCTGCCTCGCCAAGACGTTGGCGAATGTCTGCCATGAGAAGGTCAACTGTGGGAATCTACAAGGAAGGCAGCTTCTGTGGGGTTGTCTGCATTGCACACGCGAGGCATGTATCCACTGCTGCTTCACTGTCATGTCTAGACTGTTGGTGGTGGTGGACCAGAAAGCTGTGGAGTCGATCCGGCGACATTCCAGTCGTCACATTGCTGAGCTACCGGACTTGGCGGTGACCACAACATATGTCTGATCTAGGAACATCGTCCCATTCAGAGGCCAACACCTCCCGGCAGGGGTCAGTAGTCAACATTCGTTCCTTTATACAGGGTATTTGTGAAGTCTCACTACATTTTGAATGTAGAACAAATTTAATTTCGTCATCAAAACATGTGCCCCACAGTCCATCGTGAGGTAATATGCAGCGAATGACTGTCGTCTGCTGGATTAATTATATGGGATTTCTTTAAAGGCAATTTTTACAAAAGTTATGTACACACATTTAAGGACTTGAAAGAAGCAATCAGAATTACCATTCAAGAAATAACAGACATGTTGTAGAGGGTATTTGACAATATGAAGAGATGTGTACAGTCATGTCTTGAAGCCCATGGTGGACATTTCCAACACCTGTTATAATTAGTTAGTTAGTTAGTTAGTTAGTCGCGGTTCCAACTTCACGGCAACGGGTCGTCCCCATATTGCTCCGTTCCTGTGCCAGTGAATATCACACAAAATGCTCCTCACTGCCCTATGTGAACAATGGAACAGCCCACACAGGTACACTGTGCATAAAGCCGCCGCCAGAATGCAAACACAAAAGTCTTCCACAAAAAATACAGTTCATCGTTGATGGTACTTTCCAGCCTGCCCAAAACAGGGTTAGACCATAGCAGTAACAATTGTAACTAATTTAATGAATTTGTTATAACATTTGTTGATGACATCAAATTTATTTTACATACAAAGTTAAGTGAGACTTTACAAACACCCTGTATATAATGTTTGTTGTATTTAGATCTGTCTATGTGTGAGGGTAAATATGTAATTAGGCGTGGAAACAAAGGTCAACAATGAACATCACAGTAAACGGTGAAATACTAGAATAAGTTTCTCCTATCTTGGACATGTAATAACAGAAGATGGCAGAAGGGAAACATACATCAAACAGAGAAGTGGAATGGTCAAAATGCTTTCAGCAGCATGAAATCAGTATTAACAACAAGAGAGATTAACAATGAGAATTGTCTAATATTATGTATATTCAACTCTACTGTATGGCGCGGAAGCATGGACATTGAACAAGCAACTAGAAAGTCGCAAAGAAGCCCTATAAATGTGGATTTATAGAAGAATATGTGGTATTTCATGGAAACAAAAACAAACAATCTTATACAGATCAGATATTCTAGAAAAAAAAAACTGGGAATGAAAGGAAAATTGATGAAAGAAACAAAAAAAAAAAAAAAAAAGAGGCAAGTGACATATTTCGATCACGTTATAAGACCCAATACACTTATAAAAACCATACTAGAGGGTATGGTTGAGGGCAGTCGAGCAAGAGGTAAACAACGATACAAGTGGGAAGATAACACCAAGAGATGGACGAACAGCAATCTGACAGATCGTACAGTGAGGGCGAGAGACAGACAGTGTTGTCCAGAACCATTGCAGCCAACCTTCATTGTGGAGACGGCACATGATTGTTTGAAGTGCGAGACTGAGCGGCCTGAATATTTAAGATATCGTACTAGGCACATGATGAGCCAGTCACAAAGTTTTCGTAATAGACAGTGGTTCTTAATTGGTTACTCAGGGGCATATCAAGGACAGGAGAACACATCGGAGCAATACTGACTTGAAGAGATGGATTATAAACTAACGGATCCATGTATACACGTCTTTGGGGTTATTGTTTAGATGGTGCTAGCCCCACAATGTCCGTTTGATGCTGGGTGATCGGGGAGTCCGCGCCAGTTCATGACAACATCGCCTCGAGAACGTGACAATCCGTCTGACAGGTAGGCGAGCCGACAGGCAGACGGTCTGACAGGCAGACCGTCTGACAGACAGGCGGGGCGACAGACGGCCAGGCGGGGCGTAGAGCGATACCAACTACCCCGCCATAAGTGTACCGGAAGTTTAAGAACGAGCGCTCTCTACCCTTCGACCACGTGACTTCTGCCACATCAATGAGGTCTGCGGAGATTTTGCTTGTTGACTAAATGACCCAGGACCGGCTGGCCAAGGTGCTAAGAATGCCGGGATATCCTCGTAAGGTGTGGATGTTTTTCCTATTGAGGGCAACAAGGAAAAGTCGACAGGGTCGACTTCATTGCGCCGGGTTTTATCCCATATGGTTCGGTCTCTTTCCGCAGCACAGAAAGCGTCGCACAAAGCACGATCTCCGTAGCTTTTAGCGACGACCCACAGGAGTCTCCGAAACATTTAACTCGTAAACCGAAGGACGCTGCCAGGAATCGAACCCACAACCTTCGGAGCACGAGTCAAACGGCTTGACCACTTCGCCTCAGAGACTCCCTACAAGCAACAAGGAAAACCCTAACCTGTACAGTTCGCGGTGACTGCACTAGCCAGGCGGCCTTCATTCCCCAGGCTCAAGATTTCTTCTCTCTCCCCCCCCCCCCCACTCCACCCGTCCTATAAGCAATAGATTACAGTTTACAGGCATGGTCTTTGTAATGCGCAAACATGTTTTTTTTATAACCTTAAATGAATGTGTGAGTGTTAGAGTGAACGAGCGAAAGAGAGAGAGAGAGAGAGAGAGAGAGAGAGAGAGAGAGAGAGAGAGAGAGAGAGAGAGAGAGAGAGAAAATCAAATCAAATCAAATCAAATCAAATCAACTTTATTAGGGTCACAAATTGGGCGCGCAGGCCCGTCTTACATTCGGCCCTTCCAATCACTCGTCTTTCGTTCATCAAGAGCATTATACATTTACATAGGAAGAAAAATAAACATTGTGAAATGAATGTTGTAAACATAAACAAGGCTAATTACCATGTTATGAAGCCCATCTCCCACGTATCCATACATCACCCCACCCACACAACACCCCCACCTACCGACACACACGCGCACCAAGGACACATACATACCCCACCAAACGACCCATCCCCCTCCCGCACATTCCCCACCCAAACACACTGCCCTCACCTGATCCCCCAACCAAAACACACTCGCCACCCACAAACATTCCCCCACCAACCCACACATCCCACGCCCATCCACATCCTACCCCACACATCCTCTCCCCACCCACACCTCAAATCACCTATCCCCCAGCCACATCTCCATCGACAACATATTCCCCACCCACACACACAATCCCCCACCAACCCACACATCGCACATCCACTCACACATCCCCAACCATACACACACATCCCCACCAACTGACATGTCCCTACCCCTCCCCCCCCCCACACCGACACACACATCTCCCTAACCACCCATACATCCCCAATCCACTCGCACACACCCCACCACCCACCCACACATGCCTTAACCTAATCCCCCACCACACAATCCCCCACCCGCACATCACATACACCCCCTACCACGCACTATTCCCAACCCACGCACCACACATACACACATATCCCTCACCAACACATCCCCACTTACACACCACACACATATCCCCCACCCAGATACCACACAATATTCCCACCCACACAGATACCCTTACCCATCCACCCCACATATCCCCACTCACACACCACAAAAATGTCCCACCCACACACACATACCTCACCCACACAATATCACCAACCAACACACCACACACCTCTCCCCACCCACACACGCATTCCCTACCCGTCCACCAACACACACTCACTCACGCATACATCCTCCACTATGCACCCACACACCCCCACCCACCCCCAACCAAACATCTCTCGATCACAATACCCCTACACCCACACACATCCTCCACCCACTCACACATCCCACCCCGACACATACAACTCCCTCACCCACCTACACATCCCTAAGCCACTCACACACCCCCACCCACACACACATCTCCCACCCACACTCCCCAACATACTCCCCCAACCACCACAATCCCCTGCTCACCCACACATATACCCCACCCATACGCACATTCCCCGCACCCATCACACACACCCCCCACACCACACACTATCCTCCACCCATACCACCACAAACATACCCTCCACCCACACATCATTCACACATCCCCCACCAACACACCGCACACATATCTCAAACCCACACACCATACACTTCTCCCCACCCGCCCTTCCATCCCAAATCCACCCAACACAATCCCCTACCCACACAACCCCGCCTCCAACACGTACTTCCTCAAACCATCCACACATCTCCACCCACATAAACACACATCCCCTGCATCAGTCCCATACACATATCCTACACACATCCCCCACACCCATTCCAACACCCCTACTTTCACCCCCACACATCCATCCACACATCCCACCAACACCCACAAATACCACTACCCACCAAAACCCACACACCCCAACCCATCCAAATGCATACCCCCACCCACACCCCCACCCACACATATCCCCACACTCACACACATCCTCCACATACACTCACACTTCCTCACATCTAGACATACAAAAGGTCTCACGTTAGTATTGAAACTAGTATGAACAAACTCCCACACTTTACTCACACATATACACTGACACTTGTCATGAGCAGTCTCATAAAAATGTTAAACATGGAGAAAAATGTGTACATAAAATGTATGTGACATAAAAATAGTGATGCTCTCTCTCTCTCTCTCTCTCTCTCTCTCTCTCTCTCTCTCTCTCTCTCTCTCTCTCTCTCACACACACACACACACACACATTCACTCTCACGCTCACACATTCACTCTTCCGCTCATTCATTCACTCTCACTCATTCACTCTCACGCTCACTCATTCACTCTCCCGCTCACTCGTTCTGTCTCACTCATTCACTCTCACGCTCACTCGTTCTGTCTCTCATTCACACTCACTGACTCACTCACTCAAACTACAGTAATGAACATGAGTTTATATTATGCATGATAAAATCAAATGGTATTTAACTTATAATATGACAGATGAGAATACACAAACATATGGATTCGCGTGTTACATAACATGCGTGTTACATGACATGCATCTGCTCAGCTCTCTCTCTCTCTCTCTCTCTCTCTCTCTCTCTCTCTCTCTCTCTCTCTCTCTCTCTCTGTATTCTTTCATATACACACACTCACACGCATGCGCGCGCTCACACACACACTAACACATCAACTCTCCCACTGTCTCACTCTCTAACACACAATCCTTCACACACACACACACACTCACTCTCTCAATCACACTCTCTCACACATACACATACACATGAACGCATGCACGCACGCACACACTCCCTCACTCACTCTCACACATACACGTACGAATGCTCGCACTGACACCATTTCTCGCATGCACCCCACCATTTCTCGCTCAATCACTCTCTCCACACACACGCATGCACGTGCGCACACACGCATTCACTCTCTCCCTCTCACTGACACCCACTTTCTCTCTCTCTCTCTCTCTCTGTCTCTCTCTTTCTCTCTATCTCTCTCTCTCTCTCTCTCTCTCTCTCTCTCTCTCTCTCTCTCGCTCCCACACGCACACACATATACAGTGAACAATTATAGTTAACTATATAATTATATATATATATATATATATATATATATATATATATATATATATATATATATATATATAGAGAGAGAGAGAGAGAGAGAGAGAGAGAGGCAGAGGCAGAGGCTGGTCAGTCTTGCCAGATACCATGGACATATAACAACGCACGCCCTGATTTTATACAAAACTGGAGTTGTGGGGTAGTATCATCGCCCACTCCAGTTGGCCATGCAGCTGCTACTGATGAATACGACGAAAGCATGACTCCACCAGGGGGCGTGCGTAAACCCACGTGTGAGAACCGCTGCTCAAGAAGTGAGAGAACCCAAACGTGGCACACTTGAGGTGGAGGGGCCGGGGTGAGTCAGCTGGAAGTGACAAGTGTGATAACCAAAGCACATTATCAAGTGGGTGATGTTAGGTTATCGTAATTGGCCTACTTTTTCTCTTCTGGTTTCGTGACCAGGGAGGATGGGGGGACGCCTGGGTAAAGGATCACATGCCTACCTGACAGTCTGGCAGGGGGATGCTTGTGGGGGGGAAAGGTCATGTGAATGCTAAAGGTTAGAGGTCTACGAGAAGGTAACTGTAATCTCAGGGGACGGTGCTGCCATAGGGTGTGGCTCGTCGAGGGGTTGTGAATGTGCAAGGTCGAGGCTTTACGAGGCAGAGACAGAGACAACTAGACGTGTGGTGTAAGACAGAGACAATTAGACTTGTGGTGTAAGACTAGTTGATTTATTAGTTAGTCGCAGTTCCAACTTCACGGCAACGGGTTGTCCCCATTATGCCCCGTTCTTGTGCCAGTGAATATCACACAAGATGCTTCTCACTGCCCCGTGTGAAAAGTGGAATAGACAGGAGTCTCGACAAGCCAGCAGCCCGCACAGGTACACTGCATAATGCCGCCGTCAGAATGCCAGCACAAAAGTCCTCCACGGAAAATACAGTTCATCGTCGATGGACTCGGCAGTCACCAGAAAACCACCAACCAGCAGCCACACATTACTGATCAATACTGCATTAAAAGTCGAGAGGATCGAATTCCTTGATGTGGGATTTATCCCATTCTGCAAACTGGAAACATCGCACAAAGCACGATCGCCGTAGCTCCGGTGACGACCCCCAGGAGTCTCAGAGAAAAATGCACCCATGATCCGAAAAGGCAATCCAGTAAATTCCAAGCGACAGGCTGACCGCCATCGATCCGAACAAACAGTTCAGGCTACAACAAACATGCCACACGAAATTCACAACTCACAGTGTCGCGCCACCCACTCACTCAGTAGCATGGCGACGGAACCATGCACTACCAGTCCAACGTGAGGAAAATGCGACTGTAAACCGTAGCCAGAAGCATAAACACTCTTGAGCGAACGAAAGACGAAGAAGAAGAAGTATAAACACTCTAGATCAGTGTTTCCCAACCTTTTTTGTACCATGCCCCACTTAAGCCTTTCTAAAATTCATATTGCCCCCCTCCCCCGCCCCATGCCCCCCCCCCCTCAACATATACATTATTTTTAATATTCAAAAATTGAAATGTTCTCTAAAGAAACTTGAATGATAGGTTTTAGGAAGAAATCACTAGGTAATTATTGAGCAAACACAGTAAGTAAATTTTCAAAACATATAATAGAGAACTGAAATTCAAGTACAAAATAATTTTAATGAAAGATTTTTCAATATTATTTTAATTATTAGTAATTATTTATTATTTAAATTTAGTGAGGTCCTTGCGCTTGATGCTTGCTGCAAAGAGATTTTATGTCAGGTTCCAATTTAGTCTCAAGTCTCCCCGTTTTGTTATATTCAGCCGATTTCTTCCATTTTCGAATTGCCCCCCCCTTAACAATCGAATTGCCCCCCCCCCCCCCCCCTGTGAGGCGTGGGCCCCACGTTGGGAAACACTGCTCTAGAGGCTTAATGGTTAAAATGCCTGTCCGCCATGTTGGGGACCGAAATTCTCCATTGTTGTGTAAGACACAGACAACTAGACGTGTAAGACAGACAACTTGACGTGCAGTGTAAGACAGAGATAACTAGACGTGTTGTGGTGTAAAATAGAGACAACTATACGTGTGGTGTAAGGCAGAGAGACAAGTAGACGTGTGGTATAAGACAGGCAAATAGATGTATGGTGTAAGAGAGACTTCACATAAATAAAGACACATAGTCAATTAGGTATAAGCCAGAAAACTACAGTAAATTAATACACATAGAAAATTAGGTGTACGAAAACTTCACATAATGTAAGACCCAAAGAAAATTAGGTGTAAGAAAACTTCAGGTAAAGTAAGACATATAGAAAATTAGGTGTATGAAAACTTCAGGTAAAGTAAGACATATAGAAAATTAGGTGTAAGAAAACTTCACGTAAAGTAAGACATATAGAAAATTAGGTGTATGAAAACTTCACATAATGTAAGACCCAAAGAAAATTAGGTGTAAGAAAACTTCAGGTAAATTAAGACACATAAAATTATGTATAAGAAATCTTCACATAAAGAAAGACAGAAAACTATGCACTTGATTCAAGTCATAACAACCTGGGCACGTGACGTAACACAGACATAACAGTTGACATGTGATGTAAGACAAATGGACCTGTGTGTAACACAGACACCACACTGGACATGTGTCTGACACCACACTGGACATGTGTCTGACACCACACTGGACATGTGTCTGACACCACACTGGACATGTGTCTGACACCACACTGGACATGTGTCTGACACCACACTGGACATGTGTCTGACACCACACTGGACATGTGTCTGACACCACACTGGACATGTGTCTGACACCACACTGGACATGTGTCTGACACCACACTGGACATGTGTCTGACACCACACTGGACATGTGTCTGACACCACACTGGACATGTGTCTGACACCACACTGGACATGTGTCTGACACCACACTGGACATGTGTCTGACACCACACTGGACATGTGTCTGACACCACACTGGACATGTGTCTGACACCACACTGGACATGTGTCTGACACCACACTGGACATGTGTCTGACACCACACTGGACTTGTGTCTGACACCACACTGGACATGTGTCTGACACCACACTGGACATGTGTCTGACACCACACTGGACATGTGTCTGACACCACACTGGACATGTGTCTGACACCACACTGGACATGTGTCTGACACGTGTCTGACACCACACTGGTGTCTGACATGTGTCTGACACCACACTGGACGTGTGTCTGACACCACACTGGACGTGTGTCTGACACCACACTGGACATGTGAGGAAAGGTGACATAGTTGTGGTCACATTGAGAACCAAGGGCCGAGAGTTACATACGCCACTGTGAGGTACCGCCTGTTGATGACACTTTTGACAGAGAACAAAATGGACACGGTGTCTGTTGTCTGCGGAAGATCCCCGGTCACAAATAGGAAGGGCATCAGAACTGGACCTGCGTGTTTTCAGGCAATCAATCTGGTACCGTCTCCACATTGAATGTTGGCTGCAGTGGATCTCCAACACTATCTATCTCTCGCCCTGACTACATTCTCTCAGATTTTGATGTTATCTTCCCACTTGTATCGTTGTCTACCTCTTGCTCGCTTGCCTTCAACCTTATCCTCAAGTATGGTTTTTATAAGCGAATTATGTATTTTACCGCGGTCGAAATATTTAACTTGCCTTTTATTTCTTTCATCAATTTTATTTTCATTCCCAGTTTTTCTAGAATCTCGGTATTAGATTGTTTTTGTTTCCATCAAATACGACATATTCGTCTGTATATCCACATCTCCAGTGCCTCTATTTCAATTTCTAGTTGCTTGTTCAATGCCCAGGTTTCCGCGCCATATACTAGTGTTGAATATACATAACATTTGGCAATTCTCATTGTTAATGCAATTTGTATCGCCCTAGATGTTACTATTGATGTTATGATGCTGATCAAGTGAAATGGCGAGTCATGATCGCCCACGCTTTCCGGCATGGCACATGATGGATGGATGGATGGATGGATGGAAAGCATGTTTGGCCATTCCTATTCTCTTTTTTATTTATGTTTTACTACTGCCATCTTCTATTATTACATGTCCAAGATAGGAGAAACTTGTTACTTGTTCTAGTATCTCCCCGTATACTGCGATGTTCATTGATGACCTTTCCTTTCCACAGCTAATTATCATAGTTTTCGTTTTGTTTGGATGTTAATATCTAAGCCACATTCTGCTATGTGCCTGCTTACTTGTTGCACACTTGTAACTCTTGCTCGCTTTCTGCTAGTAACACAGCATCGTCATACCTAAGATTGTTTATGTTTCTTCCATTGATGCCCAGGAAGTTGGACTTGCTTACAAATTCTGTCCGTGTATATGGTGAAGAGGCTTGGGGACAACACGCATCCGGGCATATTATAAATATGTGTATAGGGTGAAGAGGCTTGGGAACAACACGCATCCGGGCATGTTATAAATATGTGTATAGGGTGAAGAGGCTTGGGGACAACACGCATCCGGGCATGTTATAAATATGTGTATAGGGTGAAGAGGCTTGGGGACAACACGCATCCGGGCATGTTATAAATATGTGTATAGGGTGAAGAGGCTTGGGAACAACACGCATCCGGGCATGTTATAAATATGTGTATAGGGTGAAGAGGCTTGGGAACAACACGCATCCGGGCATGTTATAAATATGTGTATAGGCAGACAAGGCAGCTAATCTAGACGGGGCACAGGTTAAACATACAAATCCCCGGATCCCATGGTGGAGACTGATGACTCCGCTGGGGACCCAGAAAACAAGTCAGCGACAACGAGCGCTAATTGTTGCAAATGAAGTCATGTTGTCTTTCGCCTGTTGTCACAGCGGTCTGCAGTGTAGATCTGACACCTGGGGTTACAAGTGTGGTTGAGTTGGATAAGGACGGGGAGGAGTATGGAGTGGCGGGAACAAGGGTTTGATGTTGTGTGTGTGCAGGGTTCTGATTAAAACGGCGGGATTGGCAGAGGACTGTGCCCAGTTAGATGATGGCTTGTGCTGTAATGGTAGATAGATACGTGGTTTACCTCTCCGTTCGTGCGTGGTCATGCTGTGCTGTAATACTATTGCATGTGCTATACTGGTGATGATACGTGAATGTTTGTGCTATATTGGTAATGATATGTGATTGTATGTGCTAAATTAGTAATGATACGTGATTGATTGTGCTATATTGGTAATGATACATAATTGATTGTGCTATTTTAGTAATGATACGTGATTAATCCTGCAATATTGGTAATGATACGTCATTGCCCGGGAGGTTAACCCGGCCAACAAATGCCTGCAGCGCAAGAACGCAGCTCTGCTGTAAACAGGCACAGCGCAATCACGTCCGAAAAAGAAAAGAAAAAACTCCGGATGAACGCAGCAGAAGAAGAATATACGTCATTGTATGTGCTATATTGGTAATGATTCGGGGTCTCGTGTGCTATATTAGGAATACTACGTGATTTCTGGTGATATACTGGTAATCATTCGTGGGTTAATGTTCATGACGTGTGCGTGTTCTTCATGAGAAATCTCCTGAAGGTGCTATCATCGGCAGAAGAAGAAACGGATAATGAAGAAGAAGAGGAAAAAGGCTGAAAAAGAAAGAAAAACAGAAGAAGAGGAGGAAGAAGGTGCTACAGAAGAGGGGGAATGGGCTGAAGAAGAAGAAGAGACACAATAAGAAGAGACAAGAATAAGACGGAAAGGAAGAGGCTGAAGTAGAGGGGAAGAAAGAGGTTGAAGAAGTAGAAGAAGAGGAGGAAGAAGAAGAGGGGGAAGAAAAAGATGAAGAAGAAGGAGAAGATAAGGCTGAAGAAGAAGAAGATTGGATTTCCCAAGGACAGCCTAGGCTGCGAAAGAATGGCGCAAGCATGGACAGACTAACTTGTCACAGAGAGTTCATACACAAAATCAAGTCCCACAGCCGCTCGCATTAAATATCGCCGCATAAATAGCTAACTGCCGGTCTCTCTGGCCGAGGGGTTACAACACTTTCTCCGTAATCCCGTTTATCACGCAGAGTCTCATAGCGGGCGAGAACTGGGAGCGGTTCGTCCCCCGCTGGTGACTTGCGGGATAACTGAGCCGGCCGCTCAGAAAGCAATGGCAAACTACTGAGCGTAATCTTGCCAAGAAATCAACAGACAGCTGAAAGATGCTGATGTTGACAGCTAAGACCTTTAAAAGGATATGCGAAATAAAAAATTTTAAAAAATAGCTAACTGCTAGACAGAACAAGACTCGGCGTTAGCGTCAAACGTGGTAGCTTCTAATGACGATCTGTGTGGAAGTTAGAGCTGAAGGCTAGAGACCTGGAGGCTGTCACATATAACAATTCATAATAATAGCCTGGCTGTCCTATTATTGTCCAAACCTCCATTAGGTGTTGGGATGATAGTGTGATATTAAACAGTTCAAAAGTGAAATCTTATACGTGTGGGGTATCAGACGTGTTAACTCTCACACGCGGATAATAGTTCTTATGTTAACTCTCACACGTATGTCAAGAGGCCACGGGTAACACTATACAGGCAACTGTCGGCACGATCATTTAATAGCCGAAATGTTAAATCTGACGTTTATGTAAGAGTTGAAATGTTAAATCTCACCTTTATGTAATAGATGAAATGTTAAATCTCACCTTTATGTAAGAGTTGAAATGTTAAATCTCACCTTTATGTAATAGATGAAACGTTAAATCTCATGTAATAGCCTAAGGGGGGGGGGGGGGGGGCTGAGTGGTCTCGAGGTATGGTGTCCGTCTCGAGAGCTGGAGGTGCCGGGTTCAAGCCACGGTGAGGGCCGCGATTTTTTAAAGTGGACTTCTTATAACAAAACTGCCCCCTGGTCTCTGGATAATGAGATCGGACGCCCGTGTGTATTGTTGCGCACGTAAAAAGTCCCTTGGCAGTTGGAAATCGAAAAAGAGTAGCCTAACCGCTCTGCCCAGGCAAAATTTCGAGTGAAAAATCTACCCAAAGTCTACCTCTCGATCACAAGCAAGATGTCCCGCGTCTGATAAACCCATCCGGAAATCACCCGCCACATCCTGCACCCATCTTCTCTTTGGCCTTCCTCTTCCTTTCTTCCCAGGCATATACCCCTTCCATTATTGTTCTCTCCAAACTTTCGTGACGTTTCAGGTGACCAAAATATTTAAATTTTCTTTGCTTTATCGTCTTTAATAGCCAACCTTCTTCAATATTCAGCTCTTGAAGTATGGACGCATTTGTTTTTTTCTTTACCCAAGATATTCTTAGAACTCGTCTATAACATTTATATTCAAAGGCATTTCATGTTAATTCTGCATATTCTCCTATATAACTACCACTCGCCCACACACACACACATGCGCGCATTTGCTAACGATCATACGTAACAAACATTACAGGAACACATAATTAACAAACATTCACATACGGACAGAAGTAAGAAAGATAACACAAACCCACTATTATATTTAACTGTATAAGGGACATAACAATGTAATAAAGTAATCAGTAAAGCATGCGAAGAGTTACCTGTTCTTGGTCTTATTCCCGCCATCCATGCATTCGTTTCAGATGCCACAAGCCAGAGACCCGGGTTGTGTTAGCGTGTGTCGAGTCATACATTCTCACTGTGTTGAAGCCAATTATCTCCACCAATAGTGGACGATGTCGTACCCTGAAAGCAGAGGAAACACACAGACTTAATGGTTTGGTTGTGTATGTTATTTTAAACAATTTCTGCAATAATTTGAAATTTACAACACAGAACCCACAAACAATATGTTGCATGATTTATTGCCTGGCATATTTCGCTGCATCTTGTCAGGTGCATGCTGAAGAGTTATATATCATAATAAGTGAATAAATGAATACTACTTAAATTGAAACATTTAAAACACACAGACATAGGTATTGTTGGAATGTGGAACATCTGTTATTCCGAAGGTAATTTCAGATTTAACACAAACTCTTTCTGTTTGCACAAAACTGGCTGGAACTATCTCATTGCTAATGCCTCACTATATTTGAGCAATTATTTATTGTTTGTCAAATACATTGTACAAAATAATTGTACTTGTTAAGAGGTGTGTGAGGACGTTGTTTTATAGCCTTTCGACTGCACAGGGTTTGCTGATTGATTGCTTGTTACTGATTGATTGCTTGTTGCTGATTGATTGCTTTTTGCTTATTGATTGATTGTTGGTGATTGATTGCTTGTTACTGCTGTGTAAAATTGAGTGTGAACTCTGTAAAGTTGATTGTTAACTCTTTGTGTTTGTGACATTGACATTCGAACCATCTGAGCCCTCTATGTGCTTGAGAGTACATCAACACAAATGGAATTGGCCAGCGTTACAGGAACACAAACAGAATTGGTCATATTTACAGGAACACAAAAGGAATTGGTCATTGTTATGGGAACACAAACGGAATTGGTCAACATTAAGGATTTGTAAACTGTAAAAGCCATGTAAACTTTAAAGGACTAGTAAAGAATTTGTAAACTGTAAAGGGTGTGTATATTGTACAAAGATTTGCCAACTGTAAAGGACTTGTAAACTTTTAACGTAGGGCAGCCATCTTTAAACTGTCCTTATGGTGTCACCATGTTCATCTGCACTGTGATGTCACTTACTAAACACTCTTGACATCCTTAACAATATTAACGGGTTATGGGAC
>OY992876.1:515646710-515718743 GCA_963921405.1 Cepaea hortensis | reverse complement strand
AACTCTCTCAAGTACAATTATACATGCTCCAAGGACAGGATTTGAAACGCCAGATAATCATGCCATATTTATATTTAGAACTGCTATTCTCGGCTCCAGAAGTCTGCTACGGCTGTCAACAAACAACGTAACCCCACTTCAATATGCCAACACATACAATTATACGTACACACGAAGTTTCGTTGTGTTTATTTTAGGAAACTATATTTCATTTGTTTATTTTTCCTGTGCCTCTTGACTTCGTGGTGACCTTAGGCAGCAGTTGTTTTGCTACATAAAAATAGATTGTAGAGGCACGTATAAGATCAAGGACTGGTATTTCTTTGCATCTGTGGTATACTATTTCATCATGTATGAGATCGTTTGCAGAATGTCATACTCATTAAGGCCAAACAAAAAGTGTTCTTGATCATTTTCCAGTCCCTCTTTCATTCAACTTCACATCTGTTCTCTCTTCTTCACATCACCTCTCTGTCTCTCTCTTTCTCTCTAATCCATCTTCACCTCCTCTCTTTCATCTTATGCACTATTGATGAACAAATATGAGTGATTGGAAGGGTCAAATATAAGACGGGCCTGTGTGCCCAATTTATGACCCTTTGAAAAAAAAGTTCAATCAATCAATCAATCATCTTCACACCATCTCTCTCTCTGTCTCTCTAATACATCTTCGCCTCCTCTCTCTCATCTTCACACCATCTCTCTGTGTCCCTCTCTCACTCAACTTCTCCTCTCTCTCTCCTTATCCAGTCCCTCTGCCTCAAGTTTCCATGTCCAAGGTTTTGCAACATCCTGTGTCCATCTTCGTGCTTGTCTGTCCTTGCCACTTCTTTCATGAACCAGCACTGTACTCTCTAAACCACTGTACTCTCTAAACCATTGTACTCTCCAAGCCACTTTACTCTCCAAGCCAGGCTGTTTCAGTTCCCCAGACATGGATCTGTTTTCAAGACAGTTTTCTTCCACATTCACATCTCTAGGAATGTCTGTTATTTTCTTCTTGCTCTATGGCATTCTAAGAATGTCTGTATTTGTCTTGTTCTTGCTATATGGCATTATAAGAATGTTTGTATGTGTCATGTTCTTTCTCTGTGGCATTCTAAGAATGTCTGTATTTGTCTTGTTACTGCTCTATAACATTCTAAGAATGTTTGTATGTGTCTTGTTCTTTCTGTATAGCATAATAAGAATGTTTGCATTAGTCTTGTTCTTGCTCTGTGGCATTCTAAGTATGTCTACGTTTGTCTTGTTCTTGCTCTGTGGCATTCTAAGAATGTCCATGTAATATTTGAGTTAAAAATCCCGTTTTGTGTGGTTCTTGATGTCTGCCCAGACATTTTCACTTTTCACAGGATGTGGCTTGTGTTGGCTGCTCCATGTCTTCACAGACATGTAAAATGCAGATACGGTGTGCCATGTGTAATACGGTGTGCCATGTGTAATATGGTGTGCCATGTGTAATATGGTGTGCCATGTGTAATACGGTGTGCCATGTGTAATACGGTGTGCCATGTGTAATACGGTGTGCCATGTGTAATACGGTGTGGCATGTGTAATACGGTGTGCCATGTGTAATACGGTGTGGCATGTGTAATACGGTGTGGCATGTGTAATACGGTGTGCCATGTGTAATACGGTGTGGCATGTGTAATACGGTGTGCCATGTGTAATATGGTGTGCCATGTGTAATACGGTGTGCCATGTGTAATACGGTGTGCCATGTGTAATACGGTGTGCCATGTGTAATACGGTGTGCCATGTGTAATATGGTGTGCCATGTGTAATACGGTGTGGCATGAGTAATACGGTGTGGCATGTGTAATACGGTGTGGCATGTGTAATACAATGAGCAGTCAGGCTGAAAAACATCTGATGGCTGTAGAGATGTGGTTTCTGAGGAAAATGCAAAGAATACCATGGACAGCCAGAAAGACCAATGAACAAGTCCTTCAAGAAACAAATGAAGATCGTAAATTGATTAGAGAAATTAGACGTAGACAGTCAAAATTTTTTGGACATGTTATGAGAAGAAATGGATTGGAGAATTTGGTGACAACTGGTAAGATCGAGGGGAACAGACCAAGGGGAAGACCTAGAAGCAAGTACCTGGATGGCTTGGCCTTGTGGCATAGTCGAGACAGAAACACGGAGCTGATCCACGACTCTGGTGATCGGGTGAGATGGCAGAACATGACCGCCCACGCTTACCGGCATGGCACATGATGGATGTGTAATACGGTGTGGCATGTGTAACACTGTGTGCATTCTCTGCCCAGACATTTCAACTGTCCAATGGAGGTTGACTTGCACGGTTTGTTAGTTACTCAACAGATCATCTTCATTGCAATCAAACTAGTAGTCTATAAGTGCTTGGATCTCTCCCTCAGTGACTTATAACACCAGTTCTGTGTTGGTTGACTAGTCTTCAGATCCCTCCCTCAGTGACTTATAACACCAGTTCTGTGTCGGTTGACTAGTCTTCAGACCCCTCCCTCAGTATCTCCCTCAGCGACTTATAACACCCGTTCCGTGTCGGTTGACTAGTCTTCAGATCCATCCCTCAGCATCTCCCCCTCAGATGCGTGTGGGTGGGTGAGGGATGTGTGTGTGGGTGTGAGATGTCTGGGTTGGTGGCAGGATCTGTGAGTGGGTGGAGGGATGAGTGGGGGATGTGTGGTGAGTGGGGGATGTGTGGTAGGTGGTGGATGTGTGGGTATGGGTGGGTGATTTGTGAGTAGGTGAGTGATGTGTGTGTGTGGGAGGTGGGATGTGTCACATAACATGAGAATATGCATTGTTTATGCTTACAACATTCATTTGACAATGTTTTTTTCCTTTGTGAATGCATCATGCACTGTTGATGAACGAAAGATGAGTGATTGGAAGGGCCGAGTAAGGCGGGCCTACGCGCCCAATTTGTTACCCTTTAAAAATAAAGATCAATTCAATTCAATCCCTCAGCGACTTATAACACCAGATCTCTTTCGGTTTACTAGTCCTCCTTGACCCTGTTTGACTTGAAGTTTTAGCAGTCTGGTCACAGTCGCACAATCACACCCATCCATTGAATCATTAGCTCATGCTGCCTTCCTGAGGGTGTTCAGAATATCAACCGGGTCCATTGTGTGATGGTGATGATGCCTACTCTTACAACCAGATCTGGCATCTCTTAAGTCCACTAGTTAACAAAATACTTGACAGTGTTCTGAACTGGGGAGAGAAAATCTGCGCCTGCAAGGGGACAGGTCAACATGCATCCCCAACATCTCATTAAGCTCTGACCTGGCCTATGTGACATGCCACACATCCCAGACCCCTACAGCAGAAACCCTGTCTGGGATCATCCTTCCATTTCTGCCTGGCCACGTCCTGATTATGTCCCTGGGTTCAATGTTCTCATGTAGGATAACTAGGTCAGGCTCCGAGGAGAATGTTATAAGATGAAACCAGTAGGACCCCTGTCTCTACACTGTGTGTGCTGTTATCCATTTCCTTTGTACATACACACACACATACATGCTGTGTACACTTGGCTTTAACATGCCAGCTTGTACGTTGTATGTATCTCCCCCCTTTCCCCCATAAACAAGTCATTCCCCCAGGGGGCTGTCACTGCACATAACACCTGCACATGCTTTACAAATGCAGGGTATTAGCTCGACCAATGGCAAGAGGCTGTCTAGACCATCCAGCCAATCACAGCCTTGCTTATGACAAGCCCCTGGCGTGTGGCGCAAATTTTGAAAGAGTTTAGTAATCTCCCTTGCCTCTCCCTGGCCACCGACCCGCCCGCCATTCTGTTCATGTGCAGTGTGCTGCTGCACGGCACGGCTCTGTCACACTTGGGTGACTTCTGTAGCTGACTGGTTGTCCCACCATGTCCCTTCTTCACACCCACCTGACGTCCCCTTATGTAGAGTCAGTGAATCAACAGGCAGTAATAATCTTGTATTTCAGCTGGAAGTATTTGCTTCTGTTCACATTAAATCTATTCTGTTGTGTCTTTCTTGTGTTACCTCTGGCAGTGTTTTGGTTTCTTGTATGTTGTATCTCTTGTAGGTTTGTTTCTTCTTATTGTATGTTGAAATTTTGTGTGGTTTTGTTGTGTGGTTTTATTTCACTATTTATTGATGGAGAGTCTCATAATGTGGTCCCCCCCCCCCCCACATAATTGATGTTTCTCATTATGTGTGATTTGTGTGTCATGTATATTCATATATGCCCCTCAAAATATGGTTTTTATGTTCATTTCATATTGTGTGTGTTTTTTTAATTATTGTTTTTATTTTTATATTAAATGTTAGTTTATCTGAGTGACTGTGTGTGTGTTTTTTTTAAAATTGTCATGTTATACCTTTTTTCATGTTTTAGTAAATATTTGTTCTGTGTGTATTTTATGTGTTTCATAGTGTTTTTTTGGGGTGGGGGAGGGGTCCTTGTTTTAGTTAATCTTTGTTCTGTGTGTATTTTATGTCTATGATTTATGTGCTTTTTCTTGTTTTAGTTAGTCTTGTTTTGTGTATATTGTGTGTGTTTCCTAATGTGCTTTTTGATGTTATAGTAAATAATTGTTTTGTGTTCATTTTGTTTATATCTTTGCGTTTTTTGTTTCATATTTGAATAAATCATTGTTATGTATATATAATGTTTCATGGTGTGACTTTTCATGTTTTAGCAAATATTTGTTTTGTGCATATTTGTGTGTTTCATATGTTGTTGTTTTTTTTAATGTTTTATTTTTCATGTTTTAGTAAATCTTTGTTTTGTGTATATTTTTGGTTTCATAATGTCTCTTTTCATGTTGTTATAAATGAGCATTGTGTGTATACTATACATGTTTAATAATGTGCTTTTTCATATTTGAGTAATTCTTTGTGTATATTTTGTCTCTGTATGTGATTTTTAATGTTGAAAGGTCTATGTTTTGTGTGTGTTTTATGTGTATCTTAATGCACTTTTAAATTTTTTGGTAAGACTGTTAAGTAACACACGTATTGTCTTTCATGTTCTCCCTCATTCCTACCCACCCCTAACACAGTGACATTCAACCATTGCTAAATGGTCGGTGTGGGTGGGTGTGAAATTGGTTGGGTGGGATGGTGTGTACGAGAATGGGTGTGTGTGTAATTGGTTGGGTGGGATGGTGTGTAGGAGGAGAATGTGTGGGTGTGTAATTGGTTGGGTGGGATGGTGTGTAAGAGAATGCATGGGTGTGTAAGAGAATGGATGGGATGGTGTGTAGGAGAATGTGTGGGTGTGTAATTGGTTGGGTGGGATGGTGTGTAAGAGAATGGGCGGGTGTGTAATTGGTTGGGTGGGATGGTGTGTACGAGAATGGGTGTGTGTGTGTAATTGGTTGGGTGGGATGGTGTGTAGGAGGAGAATGTGTGGGTGTGTAATTGGTTGGGTGGGATGGTGTGTAGGAGGAGAATGTGTGGGTGTGTAATTGGTTGGGTGGGATGGTGTGTAAGAGAATGCATGGGTGTGTAAGAGAATGGATGGGATGGTGTGTAGGAGAACATGTGGGTGTGTAATTGGTTGGGTGGGATGGTGTGTAAGAAAATTTGTGGGTGTGTAATTGGTTGGGTGGGATGGTGTGTAAAAGAATGTGTGGGGTGTATAATTGGTTGGATGGGTGTGATTGGGTGAGTGTGTAATAGAGTGGTTTGGTATGTAAGTAATTGGGTGGATGTATAATAGAGTGGTTGGGTGCATAAGTAATTGGGTGAATACGCAGTAGAGTGTTTAGGTGCATAAGTAATTGAATGGATGTATAATAGAGTGGTTTTGTGTGTAAATAATTGGTCGGATGTAAATAGAGTGGTTGGGTGCATAAGTAATTGGGTGGATGTGTAATAGAGTGGTTTTGTGTGTAAATAATTGGTTGGATGTAAATAGAGTGGTTGGGTGCATAAGTAATTGGGTGGATGTGTAATAGAGTGGTTAGGTGCATAAGTAATTGGGTGGATGTAAATAGAGTGTTTAGGTGCATAAGTAATTGAATGGATGTATAATAGAGTGGTTTTGTGTGTAAATAATTGGTCGGATGTAAATAGAGTGGTTGGGTGCATAAGTAATTGGGTGGATGTGTAATAGAGTGGTTTTGTGTGTAAATAATTGGTCGGATGTAAATAGAGTGGTTAGGTGCATAAGTAATTAGTTGGGTGTGTACAAATAAACTCCTTAAGACACAAGGTGGTTGTACATAAAAATGCTTTCAATGATCATGGATCAGATATGTTGACATCAAATGTGAGAACATGACAGTGGTGAAGTACTACCCATGCACTTCCTAGCTCATAACTTACGTATGCTCAATGTGTGAATACTCAGCTTACATACACTGCATACATTCAGCTTATACCAGCATACACAACCAGGAACGCTACTGACATTTAGATGGTTGGTATATTGGGTTGTCTATTAAGGAAGTTTGAGTTAAACATTACACTAAGCTCCCATCTTCTTCTTCTTCTTCTTCAGCGTTCCGAGCCATTGAGGTTCTTTGCTGCAGATACAATCCGTCTCCATTCGTCTATCTGGTGGACCTTCTCTTGCCAGTCGTTGATTCCAAGTGCTTGTAGGTCTGTATATGTATTATCTCTCCACCGTCTTCTTGGTCTACCTCGGGGTCTACGGTCATTTATTTCTTGAGTGTAGGCGAGTTTTGTTTCCCTATTGTCTTCCATTCTTTCTATATGCCCCAGCCATTGTAGTCTATTAGCCTTCATGATACCAGTGATAAGCTCCTATGTTTATTGATAATGTTGTTGGTTGATTAGTTGCTTAATTGGTTGGGTAGTTGATTGGTTGGGTGGCTGGGTGATTGGTTGTTTTGATGGTTGCTTAACTGGTTGGGTGGGTGGTTGGTTGGGTTTTTATAGTTGCTTCATTGGTTGGGTGGGTGTTTGGTTGGATTTGATTGGTTTGTTGTTATGAAGAGGACTATGTGTTTTAACTCTCAATTCCCATCTCATGCAGGCTGTCAGCACCATGAGACTTTCTGGTATCTATCAGAATGAGCTTAGTCTACAGACTCGTCCCCTGAACTGGCACCCAAGCACAATCTTTACAGGGACTGTGCTGTAGAACTTTCCTGTCCCTCTCCGAGCCCAGAAACCAGCTCGGTGTGCAAGACCAGGAACGAAACTTCACATCTGCAGAGAGACTATTATGATGTAAGCAAATGGTTGAGATGAAATGTATGTAAGTGATATTTCCTTTACAGGTGGGAGGGATTTCTTTGTCAAAGGGAGATGGTTTACCCAAACTAGCATACACAAACATACGTTGAAATTACACGTACATATAATCTTGCATACACTTAATTTACATACAAACAACTTACAGCCGCATTACATGCATACACTTAATATACATACTCACAACTTACATCCTTTTAACGTGCATTCATGTAATTCACATACACTTAAAATATATACATGTTAAATACATGCATGTAACTGACATAAATTCTTGCACTTAACATAATGCATGTAACATACATAAACTGTTACACTTAACATAACTGACATGAAACATACATACTGTTCGCATTGACATACATACGCATAACATATATAAATGCAACTTACATACACTTAACATACTTGCATTTACACATATCTCACTTATGTAAACTCTTACATACATTTAACTTACATCCACTAACTTACATACACTTACACAGGCAAGTAATTTGCACACACTAAATTTATATACACATAACTAACATGCACTTAGCTTACATATATTTACATGTATGCATATTACAGATACTTAAAACATTCTTAAATTCACTCAGCTTGGATATATTTTATCTTGCATATATGTACACTTGCATGGATGCATACGCTTAACTCAACATACACATCAACTCACACATACTTTTCATCCACTCATTGTACATGCATCTTAACTCATACATATCAACTCACGCATACTTTTCATCCACTCATTGTAGTGCATCTTAACTTACATAAACATCAACTCACACATACTTGTCATCCACTCATTGTACGTTCATCACAACTTACATACGCATCAACTCCCAGGAAGGTAACCCGGTTAACAAATGCCCCCAGAAGTCAGATGTGTCGGCCTAAAGGCACAAGTAAGCAGCTCTGCTGTAAACAGGCACAATGCAATAATTTCTGAACAAGCTCTCTGGATGAACACAGAAGAAGAAGATACACATCAACTCGCACATAATTGTCATCCACTCATTGTACATGCATCTTAACTTACATACACATCAACTCGCACATACGTTTCATCCATTCATTATAGTGCATATTAACATACATACACATCAACTCACGCATACTTTTCATCCACTCATGTTACGTGCATCATCACATCATCATATTGTACGTGCATCATCACACTGTCATCATTGACCAGGGCTTCCAGGTTGATCTAGCATGAACTGGGTGCCATAAACATCCTGGCATGTCAAGATGGTGGACAGAATATTGACCCCAGCAAATGCCAGGTGATCTCAAGTATGGAAGAGCACCATGTACCCAATATGTCTCCTGGCACAGGAGTCCTAAACATGCTCAGCTTACACACACTCAGCTTACTTACAGCTTACATACACTCAGCTTACACACACTCAGCTTACACACACTCAGCTTACACACACTCAGCTTACACATACTCAACTTACACACACTCAGCTTACTTACAGCTTACACACACTCAGCTTACACACACTCAGCTTACACATGCTCAGCTTACACACGCTCAGCTTACTTACAGCTTACACACACTCAGCTTACACACACTCAGCTTACACACACTCAGCTTACACATACTCAACTTACACACACTCAGCTTACTTACAGCTTACACACACTCAGCTTACACACACTCAGCTTATACACACTCAGCTTACACATACTCAGCTTACATACACTCAGCTTACACACACTCAGCTTACACACACTCAGCTTACATACACTCAGCTTATACACACTCAGCTTACACACACTCAGCTTACTTACAGCTTACACACACTCAGCTTATACACACTCAGCTTACACACACTCAGCTTACATACACTCAGCTTACACACACTCAGCTTACACACACTCAGCTTACACATGCTCAGCTTACACACACTCAGCTTACACACACTCAGCTTACATACACTCAGCTTACACACACTCAGCTTACATACACTCAGCTTACACATGCTCAGCTTACACACACTCAGCTTACACACACTCAGCTTACACACACTCAGCTTACACATGCTCAGCTTATACACACTCAGCTTACACATACTCAGCTTACATACACTCAACTTACATCCACTTGGCTTACACACACTCATCTTTCATACACTCAGCTACTTAGGTTTACCAGACGTATACCATTTACTCTACACTGAAATACACACGGTTGATATATATGCACTCACCTGACATACATTCAACGTAAGCCTATCATGTATAAATTCAACCGACACCGGATCAGATACGTACGTGGCTAAAGTTCCCTCCAGAAGACTTAAGGAAAATTCAAAACGTAACATGGTGTGCCGGTTCCTGTAGCGCATGCGTATAACACAGCTTTCCAGCGACATTTTTCTCCTAGCTATTCTCGGTTGTATTTGAACATTTTCAATATAATCATGCACATATTGTATCCATTGATACATCTGCAAGACACATCCGATAAACTAGTTTATGAAATATCCATGTTTAGAACACAAAACTGCAAATCACAGCTCTTATCAATCCAGACATGGAATGACGGAACCATGTTCGCCATGACCAGGGCTAACGACAAGCTGTGAATCTTGATGCGGTGTTTGCGATTTAACGCAAGTTTTACGGTAGTTACAGAAATATAAATATCTAATTGTAGTAACGCAGGCATGTGTGTGCAGATTTTCTAGACCATGAAATCTAGTCACGCTGTGCCAATGTGCCGCTGTGTGTCTGTGTGTGCCGGCTTGTCACTTGAAGCCTATCAGGATGCGCCCTGGCCGGTACAGTCGGCATCCTTCCCCTGCAGTTGATGCTGCATGTGGCATGCGCACTGGTACACCGGGCAGAAATCGGGTCGCGTCAGGTTGGTGTAGGAGAGAGGGGGCGTTGGAAGGGGGAGGGGCTAAGTAGTGTGCCTGTGGTTTCAATACAAAATATGTGCCTTCTGTAGCAAATAAGATGAAGCTCCCCCAACCCCGAAGACTAGGGGTCTGTGTGTGTGTGGTTTCACTAGAACATGTGTGTTCTGTAACAAATACGATAAACCTCCCAACAAACTAGGGACTAGATAGTGTGTGTGTGTATGGGGATTAGTGGGTGTGTGGGTTCAGTACAACATGTTTGTTCTATAATAAAAGATCTGTAACAAATATGATAAACCTCCCCCCAAACTAGGGGCTAGATAGTGTGTGCATGTGTGTGTGTGGTTTCAATAGAACATATATTTGTTCTGTAACGATCTGTAACAAATAAGATGAACTTCCCACAATCCCCCAGATTAGGGGTTGGTAGTGTGTGTGTGTTTGTGTGGTTTCAATATAATATATGTTTTTTCTGTAACACATGTTTTGTAACAAAACTTCTGTAATAAATATTCATTAACAAATGTTCTGTAATACATATTCTGTAACATGTTCTGTAATACATATTCTGTAACAAAAACTTTGTAATACACAGTCTGTAACAAATGTGTTCTAATACATATTCTGCAACAAATATTCTGTACTACATAGTCTGTAACACATTTTCTGTAGTACATAATCTGTCACAAATGTTCTGTAATACAAATTCTGCAATAAATGTTCTCTAGTACATGTTCTGTAACAAATGGTCTGTAATACACATTCTGGAGCAAATGTTCTGTAATGTATATTCTGTAACAAATGTTATGTAATAAATATTCTGTAACACATGTTATGTAATATATCAATTCTGTAATACATAATCTGTAACACATATTTTGAAATAAATGTTCTGTAATAGATATTCTGTAAAAATGATCTGTAATAGATATTCTGTAAAAAAATGTTCTGTAATACCATAATGTAACAAAAACTTTGCAATACATAGTCTGTAACAAATGTTCTGTAATATGTAATCTGTAACAAATATTCGGTAATACAGTCTGTAAAATGTTCTGTAATACAAATTCTGCAATAAATGTTCTGTAATGCATATTCTGTAACAAATTTTATGTAATAAATTTGCTGTAAAAATGTTCTGTAATACATCATTGGCACCTTTCCGTCTTGACAGACGATAGTTTGGTACATTGTGCTTTAAAAAGGCTTAATAACTACGATCCATGGCGGTGGCGAGTGTGGCTGGTAAGGCCAATTCTTGCTGCAAATGTATGCCCACAGTAGGTGCATGTGAAAACATGGTCATTTCCACCATTTTGCACCATCTTACGTCTCTCACGCTCTGTGTGTGCTTTATCTGCAATCACTTTCTCCTTTGTCTTTATTCCATTTCTGATAGTTGCCCTCCATGCAACACGTTCAGCGGCGACGTGCTCCCAATGTGCATTATCAATGCCTGTATCAATCATGTCCCGCTTACACACATCTTTGTATCGTAGTAGAGGCCGACCCTGAGATCTCCTACCCATCTGTAATTCACCAAAAAAGATGTCCTTTGGTATTCTACCATCATCCATCCTCCTAATGTGTCCTATCCATCTAAGTCTACGAAGACTGAGCATGGAATACACCGTCACACAACCTGATCTTTACAATACTTCAGTATTTGTGATTTTGTCTTGCCACTTAATACCAAGTATTCTTCGTAGACACCGCATATGAAAGCTGTTTAAACGTTTCTTTTGGCGTGAGTAAGTTGTCCAGGTTTCACTGCCATAAAGAAGAGTACTAAGGACACAGGCTTGGTAGACGAGGACTTTTGTTTTGGCAGTAAGCTTCCTGTTCTCCCAGACTCTTTTTGCTAACATGTTCATTGTTGTTGCTGCCTTGCCAATCCTGATGTTGATTTCCTGATCGAGGGATAATTTGCTATTTACCTCTGATCCTAGATATGTAAAATGGTCTACTATCTCCAGTTCGGCGTCGTCAATAAAGATTGATGGTACACCATGTGCACCTTGTGACATAATCTGTGTCTTCTTTTTGTTAATTGTTAAACCAAATTCAGAACAAGCATTGGAGAATGCAGATAGTAGATGTTGTAATTCTTCCTCAGAGTGGGTCGTAATCGCAGCATCATCCGCAAAAAGCAACTCTCTGATTAGTACCCTGCTTATTTTGGTCTTGGCCTTCAATCTCTGAGCATTATAGAGGCCACCATCTGAGCGTGAGTGAATGTATATACCATCATCCTGATCACGAAAGACATATTTCAGTAGAAGTGAAAAGTATATCCCAAATAATAATAATAATAATAATAATAAGTCTTTATTTTCAAAGGGTAGTACACAGCCTTGCTTAACTCCACTCTTGATTTCAAACTCTTCTGAAGTTGAGCCATCCAACTTGATTATACCCTTCATGCCTGTGTGGAACGATTCCACAATGGACAGAAGAGTTGGTGGGCAGCCAATCTTCTTTAGTGCTTTGAACAGACCCTCACGACTGACCAAATCGAATGCCTTTGTGAGGTCGATGAAGGCAATAAACAGTGGCTGATTTTGTTCCCGGCATTTTTCTTGCATCTGTCGCAATGAGAATATCATATCAATGGTAGACCGGTTCTGACGGAAGCCACACTGTGATTCGGGGTAGACTTGATCTCCCAGGACTTGAAGTCTGTGCAGGACAATTCTGGCAAATACTTTCCCAACAATACACAGAAGTGAGATACCCCTATAGTTGTTACAGTCGCTCCGATCTCCTTTGTTCTTGTACAGCGTTATGATGTTTGAATCTTTGAAATCCTGTGGGACTTGTCCTTCTCACCAGCATAGCTCTATTAGCTTGTGGATCTGTAGAGCGAGTGTGTCTTGCCCACTCCTGATCACCTCTATTGGAATCCCATCCTTACCTGGAGCCTTGCCAGATGCAAGCTCATTTATAGCACACTTAACTTCTGTTATAGTGGGAAGTGTGTCCAGGTGGTCAAGAGTTGGCAGGGCCTCTATGGCGTTGAGGGCATCATCCGCTAGCTTGGTCTCACTTGAGTAAAGCTCTAAATAGTGCTCGACCCATCTATCCATCTGCTGTTTCTTATCAGTTATGATTTCTCCAGTCAAGGTTTTCAGCGGTGCACTTCTTTTGATCATTGGACCACAGGCTTTCTTTATCCCTTCATACATGCTTCTGATGTTTCCCTTATCACTTGCGATTTGAATGGACTCACATAACTTGATCCAATAGTCATTCGCACACTGCCTGGCAGCCTTTTGTACATCCTTCCTTGCTTGCTTCAGCTCACTCAGAGTGTTACGTGTTGGTCTTTCCTTGTTTCTTAAGAGAGCTATCTTCTTTTTATCAATCAAGGGCTGCAGTATCTGGCTGTTTGCCGCAAACCAGTCCTGCCTCTTATGATCCACAGTGCCGTAAACCCCTACCGCTGTTTTATAAATAGTTTCCTTAAGTTTACTCCATTTATCATTTACTATACAATTTTCTGATGTATCATTGAAAGCGTCTTCAAGTTGCTGTTGAAATTCAAAGCACTTTCCAGGATCGTGAGTGTTAGTAATATTAATCCTGGGGCTAGACTTGTGTTTAGCTGTGTAGATTCTCTTTGGTCTCAGTCTAACCCTTGCAACAACCAAAGAATGATCTGTATCACAGTCAGCACTGTGGTAACTTCGAGTTAATGATGTATGGTTCAGATGTTGTCTCCGTGTGATAATGAAGTCCAGCTGATGCCAATGGCCGGATCTTGGATGTTTCCATGTGACCTTATGCATCTCTTTTGTTTTAAAAAAGGAGTTTGTAATACATAGGTCACTTCTAGTGCAATGCTCCAGCAGCCTTTGCCCATTATCATTCATGCGACCGATGTTGTATTTTCCAAGGCACACTGGCCATGAACTCGAGTCCTTGCCCACACGAGCATTGAAATCACCGAGCATATAAATGTAGTCAGATTTTGGAACTGCCTTGATCGCAGAGTCTAGCTGCTCATAGAACATATCCTTCACATCATCAGAGGAAGCGAGTGTCGGTGCATATGCAGTGAGAATGGTGGCAAATCCACAGGAGGTTGCCAAGCGCAGTGATAATAATCTTTCATTACCTCCAGCTGGGATATCAATCATTCCCAGTAGCGAATTCTTCACTGCAAAGCCCACACCATGTTGCCTTTTTTCTGCCTGCCCTCTTCCCTTCCCAAAAAAAGTGGAATTGTTATCCCTTAGTGACCCTACCTCAGCGAGGCGAGTCTCCTGCAGGCCAGCAATATCAATGTTAAGACGATCGAGTTCAGCAACAATCACAGCCGTTTTTCTCACATCGTCAATATTTGTCAAGTCAGTGGAAAATCCTGGACACATGGTTCTCACGTTCCAGGTTGCAAGCCGTAGCTTGAGGTTTCTATTCTTTTTATTAGTACCTGGTGCATTGGTTTTACATCCTGCGATTCAGATTTTGTCCTAGCCCCAAGCACCCATTGAAGCAGGAAGGCTGTGGCGGATCAGCACCCAATTGGCTGGGGGCTGCCCAGCTTGAGGCGGGCGGTAGCTGATCAGTGACACCTGTAGGTGTCTCCCACTGTCAGAGGCAACGCATGGCGCCCCATGTCTACGCCAACTGACAAGGACTTATAACCCGTAACAGTTGCCTCTCGCTTTGATTCCGAGACCGGTTAAGACCAGGGATGGAGTTATTGCCTCTCCATAGCACAAAGCCTGGGCTAAAATAAAGAAACCATGTGTTGCCCATGCAGCATGATCCCTCTCTC
Source organism: Cepaea hortensis (assembly GCA_963921405.1). Taxonomy (NCBI): domain Eukaryota; kingdom Metazoa; phylum Mollusca; class Gastropoda; order Stylommatophora; family Helicidae; genus Cepaea; species Cepaea hortensis. The sequence goes on along the minus strand of OY992876.1, from coordinate 515,703,882 downwards.
GGCCTGCCTAGTTCACTCCAGAGGAAAGTTGACACCTATAATCTGGAACAAGACAAGCTGCAGAAGCTGCCGGATCAGCAAAGCAATGCTCTAACTGTCCGCCTGTCGGAGCTTCGATCCTAGACCAGCTGCCAACCAAGGCTTAGGGCCTGGTCTGCCCTGTCATGACTTATTTTGTCTTTGGGTTGCATTTCCTCGCACCAGGATAAGGCTAGTACCCTCCCAATTGCGCTCTTCCGCCCGAAGCCGTTGGCACAATGTGGGGTGTCGGGTTTGGTAGGCGCCGCCCAACATTCGGCGCTGACAGAAAGCAGGTTGTACCGTCTACTGTCATACGGTAGCTCAGTCATATCTGACTAAGACCTGACTAAGTCTGTAATACATATTCTGTAACAAATGTTCTGTAATGCATATTATGTAACAAATGTTATATATATTCTGAAATAAATGTTCTGTAATAGATATTCCATAACAAATGTTCTGTAAAAGATATTCTGTAACAGATATTCTGTAATAAATGTTCCGTAATAGATATTTTGTAACAAATGATCTGTAATACATGTTGTGTAATAAATGTTCTGTAATAAATATTCTGTAACAAATGTTCTGTAACAGATATTCTGTAACAAGTGTTCTGTAACAAGTGTTCTGTAATACATATTCTGTAACTAATGTTCTGTAATACATATTCTGTAACAAATGTTCTGTAATAGATATTCTGTTACAAATGTTCAATAATTTATGTTCTGTAACAAATGTTCTGTAATAGTCATTCTATAACAAATGTTCTGTGCTACATATTCTGTTATAAGTTTTATGTAATACATATTCTGTAACAAATATTCTGTAATACATATTCTTTAACAAATATTCTGTAATAGATAGTCTGTAACAAATGTTCTGTAATAGATGGTCTGTAACGAATGTTATGTTATAGATATTTTTAAACAAATGTTCTGTAATACATATTCTTTAACAAATATTCTGTAATAGATAGTCTGTAACAAATGTTCTGTAATAGATGGTCTGTAACGAATGTTATGTTATAGATATTTTTAAACAAATGTTCTGTAATACATATTCTTTAACAAATGTTCCATAATAGATATTCTGTAACAAATATTCTGTAATACACAGTCTGTAACAAATGTTCTGTAATAGATGGTCTGTAACAAATGTTATGTTATAGATATTTTTAAACAAATGTTCTGTAATACATATTCTTTAACAAATGTTCCATAATAGATATTCTGTAACAAATGTTCTGTAATAGATATTTTTAACAAACATTCTTTAATCCATATTCTGTAACAGATGTTTTGTAGTACATATTCTGTAACAAATGTTCTGTAATACATAGTCTGTAATGAATGTTCTGTAACAAATATTTTGTAACAAATGTTATGTAACAAATATTCTGTAATACATATTCTGTAACAGGTGTTCTGTAATGCATATTCTGTATCAAATGTTCTGTAATACATACCGTATTTTACGGACTAAGACGCTACGGACTATAAGACGCACCTTAATTTTTAAGCAATTTTTTTAAAAAATAAAATTGTTACCATTTTTTATATTAATTTCAAGTATAAGACGCACCTGAATTTTTGAGGCATTCCTTTGAAGAAAAAAGTGCGTCTTATACTCCGTAAAATACGGTATTCTGTAACAACCAAGGTAAAGAAAATGTTGACTTCTCGTCCTTGACTTGGGGACGTAAATTACAATTACCTCTGAAGTTGGAGTGGGTTCTCTTGATGGTGAGGAACTCATGTGAAAGGGAAAGCTAATCTACACAAAACATTCACCCCTGTGTACTAGAAGTAGTGCGTGTGTGGACTGTGCTTGAGTTGTTCTATAAAATATGTGGGTTAGCACCATATACCCAATAACCTCAAGTTGTATAACAGGTTCTTTACTTTTTTTTTTTTTTTTTTTTAATAGTGATAAGAAAGTAATCATGATTAGTAAATTTCATAAACCGTTTTGTTTTTAACCTGGTTGTACTTTGTTATTGGAGCACTTATGGGCTGCACCCGTGTGCCATGATGTTGATCTGTTGACTAAACTAAACTATACTTTGTTAAAGTTTCTATTGGAACATTTTCAGCAGTTTAGTTTAGGAAACTTGAAAGAAGAAAGAAATACCAGAATGTAACATCTGAATACAGAAATACAAGAACATAACATCTGAATACAGAAATAACAGAATGTAACACCTGAATACAGAAATACCAGAGCGTAATATCTGAATACAGAAATACTTCTTCTTCTTCTTCGTTCATCCGGAGTTTTTTCCCCGGACGTGATTGCGTTGTGTCTGTTTACAGCAGAGCTGCGTTCTTGCGCCGTTAGGCAGACACATCCGACTTCTGCTGGCATTTGTTGACCGGGTTAACCTTCCCGGGGATACAGAAATACCAGAATGTAACATCTGAATACAGAAATACCAGAATGTAACATCCAAGTAAACAGGACACATCTTCAACAACTAAATTAGTACAAGTATCTCGGAACTGTCGTAACACCTCAAGAAAGGTGCCTTGTGGAGATTAGACCAAGAACCACTATGACAAAGGTGGCCTTTTGAAAGACAAAAATCATTCTGATCAGTAAACGACTGTCAGGTCCATTGAGAAAAGTGTGGTGCAGATAGTTAGTCAGTTACTCGTGGTTCCAACTTCACGGCAAATGGTCGCTCTATTATGCTCCGTTCCTGCGCCAGCAAATATTGCACAAAATGCTATTCACTGCCACAAGTGAAAAGCGGAACAGACAGGAGTCTCGACAAACCAACAGCCCACACAGGTATGCTATGCATAATGCCACTGCCATAATGCCAACACAAAAGTCTGCCACAAAAAATACAGTTCATCGTTGATGGAAGCAGCAGTCACTAGACAACCAGCAGTCACTAGACAACCATCAGCCACACATTACTGCATAAGGCAAACCCAGTTAGTTCAGCGACCGGCCAGCTGCCATTTTTCTTAACACTTCGCACTACAAACAAACGCGGACAGATGTAAAAGCACTCAACATGAAATTCACAGCTCACAGTGTCGTTCCACGCACTCAGCACAGTAACAGGGTGATGGAACCATGCACTACCAATCCAACATGAGGAAATGCATAAGCAAATCATAGCCACAAGCAGAAACACTCCAGAGGTTTTAAAAGCTCAACTGCCTATGCTCCATGTTGGAGACTGGAAATGTGTTGAAATGATGCGGAGAAACTATACTACTGTATGCATGTCAAATGTGGACAATTAGTAGACATTCTGAGAAATATATAAGGGCAGTGGAATTATGGTTTATGAGTACGATGCCAAGAATACCATGGATGGGCAGAAAAAAAATTTAAGTCCTACAAGAAACAAATGAAAACTGTGAACTGATTAAAGAAAATAGACAAATTAACTTGAAAACTCAATGAAAACTGACAAAATTGAAGGGAAAAGAGATAGGGGATAACAAAGGGATAAATACATGGATGGTCTGGCATAAAGAAGACAAAAACACAATCCTGATCCATGACTGCTAATTGTGTCCTCTGGTGGTCGAAGGCATCCCACGTTTAGCTGCATGGCACATGATGATGATGGTTTGGGAAGAGAACATCATGGAAATAACTCACCTGCTACTTCTAACAAGATATGAACATCTGGAGAGACTGACTCCTTTTACATTAAACATAGGGCAACTACACTTCCAGCAAGAGCTAACCCATTCCTCTCCTCTTGTATGATTTTTCTTACTGAACATGTCCCTTGGCCATTTCTATAGTTTTCTCCATTTCTATAGTTCTCTCTGTTTCTATTATTCTCTCCATTTCTATAGTTCTATCAATTTCTATTGTTCTCTCCATTTCTATAGTTCTCTTCATTTCTATTGTTGTCTCCATTTCTATAGTTCTCTCTGTTTCTATAGTTTCTTCATTTCTTTAGTTAATTTCAACAGTTTTCTCTGTTTCTATAGTTTTCCCCATTTCTATAGTTGTCTTTTTCTATAGTTCTGTCCATTTCTATAGTTCTCTCCATTTATGTGGTTCTCTCCATTTATGTGGTTCTCTCCATTTCTATAGTTCTGTCCATTTCTGTAGTTTTCTCCATTTCTATATTTCTGAAGTTCTCTATTTCTATAGTTCTCTCCATTTCTATAGTTCTCTCAACTTCAAGTTTTCTTTCTTACTTTAGCTCTGTCTTTCTCTATAGTTCTGTCCATTTATATAGTTCTCTCTGTTTCTATAGTTCTCTCTATTTCTATAGTTCTCCCAACTTCACTTCCACTTCATGGATCTTCTAATTTAATCCATTCATCTCCAATTCTATAGTTCTTCTAACTTAATCGATTCCCTTCAAGAGCCTGGTACTTTTAAATTGAATATATCCTCAGATTATCATCATCATCATCATGCAAGTGTTGACAGGACTTCGCTCTCACTGTTATCTGCTGGACAGACTAGATTTTCCCCCCTGTGTACACCTTCTTGTTGGTCACCGTCTTCCTCTTCTCCCACGAACCATGCCTTCCTTCACTGTCCTTCCTAAGTTGCTGGGACATTTATTACAAATTCCTGTTACATAGCCAAAGGAGCAGCAATAGGGTGAGCGCTCAACCTTGTAGAATACCTCCTGACTTGTGCATTCACCACCTCTGGCAGCTAAAGTCCAACTCCTGGCCTTCACGTGGCGGACCTGTTTTAACTAACAGGAGAAGGGGGCGGTGGTGAGTCTCTGGCGCTGTTAAACAACATACCAGACTTCTCTAGATATATATGTATGTATGTACATGTGACAGTCTCTTCCAGCAAAGAAAAGGTGCTGAAGATGGAGGCAACCAGCACATAAATCAGGATGCCACACAAATATGTGATAACATTTGTCAATTACTGCAAACTTGTTATGGTGCATGCTCTGCTATGGACCCCCAGGCAGGTGCAGTACTGAGGTCTATGCCCCGAAAGTATCCAACCAAAACGACCAACTAGAGACAACATTGCAGAAAAATTTCAAGTGAACAAAAAGAGAAGAAGAATTTAAGTTTCTGAGATATAATGATGTTTATGTGTCAGTTTTCTTTGATGTTCAATAATGTTGTTTATGTGCCAGTTTTCTTTGATGTTCAAATTATGTAGAATGTCTGTAATTTTCCTTTTCTTGATCCACGCTATCCAAAACATTTGATTTCACAAGTCAGAATGCTTCTCAGGGAACAGGGGCAGGAAATAACCCTGGCTGTGTTTATGTCTTGGCAGGTTGTTTGTAGACATGAGTGATCTACACCCTTGTCCCGTTACAGCCTGTGACCAGTGGTAGAGGTTTGAACCCAGGGGGAATGAGCAGGAGACAAGTGTCAGTACAGACACTGGGGTATGTGTTTGTGTGATTGTTGTCTTCATAGTCTCACATGCTTGTGCCTTATCATGTCTGCTGTTTTATCTGTGTTTGGTGTTTCATGTATGTCAGTGCCCGTGTGTTATGTATGTCTGATGTTTCTGTGCTCAATGTTTTATGTATTTCTATTGTTTCTGTGCTCAGTGTTTTATGTATGTCTGCTGTTTCTGTGCTCAGTGTGTTATGTATGTCTGATGTTTCTGTGCTCAGTGTGTTATGTATGTCTATTGAGTTGTCTGTGTTAGGTGTGTTATGTATGTCTGATGTTTCTGTGCTCAATGTGTTATGTATGTCTATTGAGTTGTCTGTGTTAGGTGTGTTATGTATGTCTGATGTTTCTGTGCTCAGTGTGTTATGTATGTCTATTGAGTTGTCTGTGTTAGGTGTGTTATGTATGTCTGTTGTTTCTGTGCTCAATGTGTTATGTATGTCTGATGTTTCTGTGCTCAGTGTGTTATGTATGTCTGATGTTTCTGTGCTCAGTGTGTTATGTATGTCTGATGTTTCTGTGCTCAGTGTGTTATGTATGTCTGTTGTTTCTGTGCTCAGTGTGTTATGTATGTCTGATGTTTCTGTGTTCAGTGTGTTATGTATGTCTGATGTTTCTGTGCTCAGTGTGTTATGTATGTCTGATGTTTCTGTGCTCAGTGTGTTATGTATGTCTGTTGTTTCTGTGCTCAATGTGTTATGTATGTCTGATGTTTCTGTGCTCAGTGTGTTATGTATGTCTGATGTTTCTGTGCTCAGTGTGTTATGTATGTCTGATGTTTCTGTGCTCAGTGTGTTATGTATGTCTGTTGTTTCTGTGCTCAGTGTGTTATGTATGTCTGATGTTTCTGTGTTCAGTGTGTTATGTATGTCTGATGTTTCTGTGCTCAGTGTGTTATGTATGTCTGATGTTTCTGTGCTCAGTGTGTTATGTATGTCTGTTGTTTCTGTGCTCAATGTGTTATGTATGTCTGATGTTTCTGTGCTCAGGGTTTTATGTATATCTTGTCTAGTCCAGTATCTGTCTATATCTGGTGTTTATGTCTGTCAAATATGTTACGGCCTGTCTGTCATATGTTGTTTAATATTTATAAATCTTATTTATTGTTTGTGTCTGTCTGTGTCTAGTATTTATATTTGTCTGTCAGTTGTGTCTGTCTGTGTCCACCTGATATAAAATGCCTGTGGGTAATATTTATATGTGTCTGTCTAATGTTTGTCTGCATCTAAATTTATGTCTGTGTCTGACATTTAAGATTATATATATATATATATATATATATATATATATATATATATATATATATATATATATATATATATATATATATATATGCAGTGTTTATGTAAGCTGACAGACTATGTTTGAATCTAAGTAAATGATAGACTATGCTTTAGTCTAAGTAATCGGCAGACTGCCTTAATCTAAAATAATAACAGACTATGCTTTAATCTAAGTAAATTACAAACTATGCTTGCATCTGAGTAAATGACAGACTAGGCTTTCTTGTAAATAAACAACAGACTATGCTTTAATCCACGTAAATGACAAACTATGCTTTAATCTAATATAACCACCTATGCTTTAATCTATGTAAATGACAGGCTATTCTTTATTCCAAGTAAATGACAGACTGCTTTAATCTTAGTGTCTTACATTCTGAACAGTTTTGGAATGAAGAAAGAGACAAAAGTGAAAACATACAGAAGAAGACAAACACAGCGATCAAAGATAGTTGCTAATGTTTTCTTGCTGAATGAGCTTGTGGTGTGCCTTTGTCCCTGGGTTTATTTTCTCCTGGTTGGAGGGGTGTCAGTAAAGTGGTTTAATACCACAGAACAGTTTGTTGTTTGAGCCTGGGTGTAACCAACAATAATACGGGCGTGTTATATGTCCAGGGAACTCGGAGATGCTTGCAGCCTGGAGAAGGTTGTAAGCATAACTTGATGATGATCAGGGCAGGGCATGAGGTCATGGGTCAGATGTCAGATATCTTGTAGGATGTTCACACGTGCTCAACATGTGAAGTTCATTCTGTAGTTGGGCAATTATATATGTGGGTTTGAGGGGTTGTATGTAGGGTTTTGTTTATTGTTAGGCTAATGTAGTTGAGTGTTTAGGTGCTACATAGAACCTGTGCTTTTGTCTGGATGTGATGGCTTTGGAAATGTGGTTTTTGAGGAAAATGCAAAGAATACCATGGACATACAGAAACACCAATGACCAAGTACTACAAGAAACAAATCAAAATTGTAAACTGATTAGATCAGACATTGAACCAAGTGTTTACCGCGTTCATTACATCTGCATTTGTGTGAAATCGTTGCCCCTTGAGAGCTTTTTTAGAGGTCCTGCACAATCTTTGCGACATGCGGACGAGCATTATCGTGCAACAAAATTACATGGCGAGAAAGCATGCCGGGCCGTTTATTCTTGATGGCTTTTTGCCAGGTTCTTTAAAGTCGGTCAACAATAGCCCTTCATGGTAAAAAAATGCGCTCAGCATAACCTTACCAGCGGAAACCTGTAACTTGAATTTTTTTGGCTTTTGGTGATCCAGCATGCTTCCATTGCATGCTCTCTCTTTTGCTGCTCGGCTTAAAGTGGTGACACCATGATTTGTCGCCTGCCACTATACAGAAGAGAAATGCATCGCCTTCCACTCTGTAATGCAGCAAGTGGTTCAAACACCATCTCATGCGTTCCTCTTTTTGGTGGTCGGTCAACATCTGTGGTACCCAGTGTGAACACACCTTCCGATATTGCAGTTTCTTATGAATGACCTTTTGAATTGTCCCATATGACACATCAAATTCTTTTGCTAGCGAATGTTTGCTTTGAGAACGGTTTATCTGTACTGCTGCATTAATTTTGGCGATGGTTTTTTCTGTTGCAACAATATGCGCTTGACCTGGCCGTTGAAGATCTGTCATGAACTGACGTCCTTTCCGAAACATTCGTGCCCAGTCTGTCACTGTTGTCTTCAACACACATTTGTTACCATACACTGCCTGCATTCTTCGATGTCCACTGGTCGACATCCTTCAAATGAAAGAAACTGAATCACCGCTCTTTGAGCTTCTTTGGATGGGTTTTAGATCAACCCGGCCATTTTCTCAATGGTCAGAAACAGAACCTATGCATCATAGGATGATAAGCACGTGCTCTTTTATTCCTTGGTCAGTACTTATCACATGACTATGGCATGATCATGTTCAACGTATGCAATTATGCATGATGCGGCACGAACGGATTTCAAATAAACGTTCCTTATATATATATATATATATATATATATATATATATATATATATATATATATATATATATATATATATATATATATATATATCATGTGCCATGCCGATAAGCGTGGGCAGTCTTGATTCACCATCTCACTTGATCACCAGAGTCGTGGATCAGCTCAGTGTTATTGTCTCGACCATACCGCGTGACCAAGCCATCCAAGTATTTACTTCTCTGCCTTCCCCTTGTTCTGTCCCTCAATCTTGCCAGTTGTCATCAAGTTCTCCAATTGATGTCTTCTCATAATTTGTCCCAAAAATATTTACTATTGATAATTGCTGCGATTCACTTGTTTAAGAATATTCCCATTTACTTTTACATTACATTGTGGTATTTTCTTCTTCCTAGTGACGGCCATGACCTGTGTCTTCTTACAACATCATTCGAACCCTAGTTGTTCACTGTGTTACTCATATATACACACATACATGAATATTGTGCTACTGTCATGATATACATGTATATGTATATGTTCACACATACACTAAATATTGTGCTGTTATGTTGTCAGCCCCTTTAATACAAAGACAGAAATGCTATAAGCTGCATTTTAGACCAAAGTCCTGGCTCTGCACCAAAAGCAGTCAAGCATGACCCCTCCTGTGAATTAACAGGATGACTGAAGTGTCTGTCTGTCTAGACAGTTAGACAACAGCATGGAGTGAACACACCAGAGCAGGCGCAAACACACACCCTGTCCTGTGTAGGCTGCAACAGGAAGCACATCGCAGCAGCAGTCAGGGTAATGATCCCAGGCCAGGCAGCACAACTGATGACCTAAGCATGTCGACATGTGAAACTTGGCCCACTTTCATTTTGAATTTTGGCGCTACTGTTGCCATCCACAGCTAGGCAGGCGGGGTTAAGGTACATGCACACCAGTGCTGGCAGAAACCAGGTCGTCTGATCCAGAGAGCAGAGATGTTTGTCTGAAGTTTGCTCTCTGAGCTAGAGGCCTGGAAACGCTACTATCTGGGCTGACTGGCTGGTTCACTCGGACAGTTATCTGTCACATTAGCCTGGTTATCTGCCGTTTTAACCTGGTTATCTGTCATATTAACCTGGTTATCTGCCATATAAACCTGGTATTTTGACACATTGATCGTTGTAACCTGGCATATTAATCTCGTTGTCAATCTGGTTATGTCACATTAACCTGTTTATCTGATACATTCAGCTGGTTATATGTTATGTTAACCTGGTTATCTGCCACATTAACCAGAAGTCTGGTTATATGTCATATTAACCATTTTACTTGGTATATTCTGCTGATTATCTGCCATATTTGCCAGGTTATCTGTCACATTTACCAGGGTATCTGTCCAATTTAACTGGTTGTTTGTCACATTAACTTGGTTATCTGTCACTTTATCCTGGTTATCTGTCACATCTACAAAGTTATCTGTAACATTAACCAGGTTATCTGTCACATTAGTCAGGTTATTTGTTACATGTATCAGGTTATTTGTCACATTAACCAGGTTATCTGTCAACTTAACCAGTATATGTTACATTAGTCAGGTTATTTGTTACATGTATCAGGTTATTTGTCACATTAACCAAAAAAAGGAGAAGCAGAATAAGTCACAATTATTATCAGTTTCTAGCACAGTCCTCAGCCATATGGGCTGCTTAAATATGCTGTAATGGTCAATGTTGTGAGCGGCATAGAACAGTCACAGCATCAAAGACCAGAAGGGAAATACACTGCATTTCTAATGTTTTGTATATTCCACAGGATACCTATGTATGATTGAGATGATTACAGCCACACGGAGAAGAGGATGACTGGAAGACAGATCAAACCGAAGCCATGCACAGACATAGATGACAAGGAGAAAGATAAAACAAGCAACACACAGATAACAAGGAGAAAGATAAAACAGAAGCCATTCACAGACAGCTGACAAGGTGAAAGACACAGAGAGAGATGAGTGTGACAGATGTAAATTATTCACATACCACACATGCACACACAGAGAGATGAGTGTGGTAGAGGTAAATTATTCACATTCCACACACAGAGAGATGACTTAGATAGAGGTAAATTATTCACATACCACACACACACAGATGAGTGTTAGAGGTAAATTATTCACATACCACACACCCACAGAGATGAGCATGATAGAGGTAAATTATTCACACACCCACTCACAGAGAGATGAATGTGATAGAGGTAAATTATTCACATGCCACACACCAACAGAGAGAGAATGAGAGAGATGGGTTTAGTAGATGTAAATGATTCACATGCCACACAGAGAACAATCTGTGCCCATGTGATCAAGCCTTCTTAAGTTATCATATCAGGCAAGTCAACGCTGCCTCCCGCAGCACGCTGTAGTCTAGGGATGTCATCTCCCGCCTTTTACCTACAACATGTGCTGTATTCGTGTGGGTGTGGGTCTTATATAGCCAGTGTACAGTTGCATTTCAGCGATATGCTTCTCACTCGCAGTATCTGGGGCCATATGGCAGATTTCTGTTCCCGCCACAAGCTGGCTATGACCTGGTTCAGGCGGTAAAATGTCTGCTATTGGCAGCACAGTCGGGTGGTTTGGTGGCAGTATTGCTTAGTCAGCTTTTCTGTATCTAGTGACACAGATGCTTCTGTCTCGGGTGAGGGAGTTGAGGGGCGGCATGTTGCAAGGTAGAGGTTAAAAGTTCAGCGGCAAACGGGATGACAGAAAACTCTCTCTGTCTCTATCTCTATATCTATGTGTGTCTGTCTCTGTGTCGCTCTGTCTCTATGTATCTCTGTCTCACTATCTCTGTTTCTGTGTCTATGTCTATATCTCTGTCACTCTCTCATGTGTGTGTGTGGATTTTGTTGATGTTACATACCATTATTGTGCATATTGTTTACATGCTCTACATTCATATTACCATATCTTTTTCTGCATGAATGTAACATGCATAATGCATAACAAATTATTGATGTGTGACAGATGAGTGGTTGAAAGGGCTGAATGTAAGATGTGTGTACCCAGTGTGTCACCATTTGAAAATAAAGTCTGTTCTTACCCTCTCTTCCTCTCACTCTCCCTCCCTCTCTCTCTCTGTTTTGGTCTCTCTCATTCACAGGCTCAAACACACCCACACACAATGGAGTTGACATCCAATCTGGTGCCATTCTCGTAGGTGAATCATAGTTCTTCCACCTTTGAGATCCGAAAGAAGCATGGGTCCTTATTCCATTGTGCCATAATCGTTTCCCTGTGCAGACTCAATGCTATGTACCTGATGTACTATATTTGGCTGAGGAAGCAGTTGAACAAGCCTAGCTGACTTCCATTCATTCCATCTTCAAGTTTTACTGCTTCTTCTTCTGCATTCATCCGGAGTATTTTTTCGGGTGTAATTGCGTTGTGCTGTTTACAGTGGAGCTGCGATACTGCGCCTTTAGGCTGACACATCCGACTTCTGTGAGCATTTGTTGACTGAGTTAACCTTCCTGGGGATTCAGACTTCCCACATAATGGATTTGCTATCTGAGCAACGTATATTCCATACGTCCGCTTTTTCCACCTTTGATGATGCCCACACAAGCTTTAGATTCAGACTTTCCATGTAGTGGATTTGCAAGCCAAGCAACATGTACTGCTTCTTATATCACCATCTATCCCTCAGTGGGGCACAATGAGCTTTAAATTTTCCATGTAGTGGATTTGTTAGCCAAGCAATATGTACTGCTTCTTATATCACCATCTATCCCTCAGTGGGGCACAATGAGCTTTAGATTCAGACTGTCCATGTAGTGGATTTGCTAGCCAAGCAATATGTACTGTTTCTTATATCACCATCTATCCCTCACTGGGGCACAATGAGCTTTAGATTTAGACTTGTTAGCCAAGCAATATGTACTGCTTCTTATATCACCATCTATCCCTCACTGGGGCACAATGAGCTTTAGATTTAGACTTGCTAGCCAAGCAATATGTACTGTTTCTTATATCACCATCTATCCCTCACTGGGGCACAATGAGCTTTAGATTTAGACTTGTTAGCCAAGCAATATGTACTGCTTCTTATATCACCATCTATCCCTCACTGGGGCACAATGAGCTTTAGATTTAGACTTGTTAGCCAAGCAATATGTACTGCTTCTTATATCACCATCTATCCCTCACTGGGGCACAATGAGCTTTAGATTTAGACTTGTTAGCCAAGCAATATGTACTGCTTCTTATATCACCATCTATCCCTCACTGGGGCACAATGAGCTTTAGATTTAGACTTGTTAGCCAAGCAATATGTACTGTTTCTTATATCACCATCTATCCCTCACTGGGGCACAATGAGCTTTAGATTTAGACTTGTTAGCCAAGCAATATGTACTGTTTCTTATATCACCATCTATCCCTCACTGGGGCACAATGAGCTTTAGATTTAGACTTGTTAGCCAAGCAATATGTACTGCTTCTTATATCACCATCTATCCCTCACTGGGGCACAATGAGCTTTAGATTTAGACTTGTTAGCCAAGCAATATGTACTGCTTCTTATATCACCATCTATCCCTCACTGGGGCACAATGAGCTTTAGATTTAGACTTGTTAGCCAAGCAATATGTACTGCTTCTTATATCACCATCTATCCCTCACTGGGGCACAATGAGCTTTAGATTTAGACTTGTTAGCCAAGCAATATGTACTGCTTCTTATATCACCATCTATCCCTCACTGGGGCACAATGAGCTTTAGATTTAGACTTGTTAGCCAAGCAATATGTACTGTTTCTTATATCACCATCTATCCCTCACTGGGGCACAATGAGCTTTAGATTTAGACTTGTTAGCCAAGCAATATGTACTGTTTCTTATATCACCATCTATCCCTCACTGGGGCACAATGAGCTTTAGATTTAGACTTGTTAGCCAAGCAATATGTACTGCTTCTTATATCACCATCTATCCCTCACTGGGGCACAATGAGCTTTAGATTTAGACTTGTTAGCCAAGCAATATGTACTGCTTCTTATATCACCATCTATCCCTCACTGGGGCACAATGAGCTTTAGATTTAGACTTGTTAGCCAAGCAATATGTACTGCTTCTTATATCACCATCTATCCCTCACTGGGGCACAATGAGCTTTAGATTTAGACTTGTTAGCCAAGCAATATGTACTGTTTCTTATATCACCATCTATCCCTCACTGGGGCACAATGAGCTTTAGATTTAGACTTGTTAGCCAAGCAATATGTACTGCTTCTTATATCACCATCTATCCCTCACTGGGGCACAATGAGCTTTAGATTTAGACTTGTTAGCCAAGCAATATGTACTGTTTCTTATATCACCATCTATCCCTCACTGGGACACAATGAGCTTTAGATTTAGACTTGTTAGCCAAGCAATATGTACTGCTTCTTATATCACCATCTATCCCTCACTGGGACACAATGAGCTTTAGATTTAGACTTGTTAGCCAAGCAATATGTACTGTTTCTTATATCACCATCTATCCCTCACTGGGGCACAATGAGCTTTAGATTTAGACTTGTTAGCCAAGCAATATGTACTGTTTCTTATATCACCATCTATCCCTCACTGGGGCACAATGAGCTTTAGATTTAGACTTGTTAGCCAAGCAATATGTACTGCTTCTTATATCACCATCTATCCCTCACTGGGGCACAATGAGCTTTAGATTTAGACTTGTTAGCCAAGCAATATGTACTGTTTCTTATATCACCATCTATCCCTCACTGGGGCACAATGAGCTTTAGATTTAGACTTGTTAGCCAAGCAATATGTACTGCTTCTTATATCACCATCTATCCCTCACTGGGGCACAATGAGCTTTAGATTTAGACTTGTTAGCCAAGCAATATGTACTGTTTCTTATATCACCATCTATCCCTCACTGGGGCACAATGAGCTTTAGATTTAGACTTGTTAGCCAAGCAATATGTACTGTTTCTTATATCACCATCTATCCCTCACTGGGGCACAATGAGCTTTAGATTTAGACTTGTTAGCCAAGCAATATGTACTGCTTCTTATATCACCATCTATCCCTCACTGGGGCACAATGAGCTTTAGATTTAGACTTGTTAGCCAAGCAATATGTACTGTTTCTTATATCACCATCTATCCCTCACTGGGGCACAATGAGCTTTAGATTTAGACTTGTTAGCCAAGCAATATGTACTGCTTCTTATATCACCATCTATCCCTCACTGGGGCACAATGAGCTTTAGATTTAGACTTGTTAGCCAAGCAATATGTACTGTTTCTTATATCACCATCTATCCCTCACTGGGGCACAATGAGCTTTAGATTTAGACTTGTTAGCCAAGCAATATGTACTGCTTCTTATATCACCATCTATCCCTCACTGGGGCACAATGAGCTTTAGATTTAGACTTGTTAGCCAAGCAATATGTACTGCTTCTTATATCACCATCTATCCCTCACTGGGGCACAATGAGCTTTAGATTTAGACTTGTTGGCCAAGCAATATGTACTGCTTCTTATATCACCATCTATCCCTCACTGGGGCACAATGAGCTTTAGATTTAGACTTGTTAGCCAAGCAATATGTACTGCTTCTTATATCACCATCTATCCCTCACTGGGGCACAATGAGCTTTAGATTTAGACTTGTTAGCCAAGCAATATGTACTGCTTCTTATATCACCATCTATCCCTCACTGGGGCACAATGAGCTTTAGATTTAGACTTGTTAGCCAAGCAATATGTACTGCTTCTTATATCACCATCTATCCCTCACTGGGGCACAATGAGCTTTAGATTTAGACTTGTTAGCCAAGCAATATGTACTGCTTCTTATATCACCATCTATCCCTCACTGGGGCACAATGAGCTTTAGATTTAGACTTGTTAGCCAAGCAATATGTACTGCTTCTTATATCACCATCTATCCCTCACTGGGGCACAATGAGCTTTAGATTTAGACTTGTTAGCCAAGCAATATGTACTGTTTCTTATATCACCATCTATCCCTCACTGGGGCACAATGAGCTTTAGATTTAGACTTGTTAGCCAAGCAATATGTACTGTTTCTTATATCACCATCTATCCCTCACTGGGGCACAATGAGCTTTAGATTTAGACTTGTTAGCCAAGCAATATGTACTGTTTCTTATATCACCATCTATCCCTCACTGGGGCACAATGAGCTTTAGATTTAGACTTGTTAGCCAAGCAATATGTACTGCTTCTTATATCACCATCTATCCCTCACTGGGGCACAATGAGCTTTAGATTTAGACTTGTTAGCCAAGCAATATGTACTGCTTCTTATATCACCATCTATCCCTCACTGGGGCACAATGAGCTTTAGATTTAGACTTGTTAGCCAAGCAATATGTACTGCTTCTTATATCACCATCTATCCCTCACTGGGGCACAATGAGCTTTAGATTTAGACTTGTTAGCCAAGCAATATGTACTGCTTCTTATATCACCATCTATCCCTCAGTGGGGCACAATGAGCTTTAGATTTAGACTTGTTAGCCAAGCAATATGTACTGTTTCTTATATCACCATCTATCCCTCACTGGGGCACAATGAGCTTTAGATTTAGACTTGTTAGCCAAGCAATATGTACTGTTTCTTATATCACCATCTATCCCTCACTGGGGCACAATGAGCTTTAGATTTAGACTTGTTAGCCAAGCAATATGTACTGCTTCTTATATCACCATCTATCCCTCACTGGGGCACAATGAGCTTTAGATTTAGACTTGTTAGCCAAGCAATATGTACTGCTTCTTATATCACCATCTATCCCTCAGTGGGGCACAATGAGCTTTAGATTTAGACTTGTTAGCCAAGCAATATGTACTGCTTCTTATATCACCATCTATCCCTCAGTGGGGCACAATGAGCTTTAGATTTAGACTTGTTAGCCAAGCAATATGTACTGCTTCTTATATCACCATCTATCCCTCAGTGGGGCACAATGAGCTTTAGATTTAGACTTGTTAGCCAAGCAATATGTACTGCTTCTTATATCACCATCTATCCCTCAGTGGGGCACAATGAGCTTTAGATTTAGACTTGTTAGCCAAGCAATATGTACTGCTTCTTATATCACCATCTATCCCTCAGTGGGGCACAATGAGCTTTAGATTTAGACTTGTTAGCCAAGCAATATGTACTGCTTCTTATATCACCATCTATCCCTCACTGGGGCACAATGAGCTTTAGATTTAGACTTGTTAGCCAAGCAATATGTACTGCTTCTTATATCACCATCTATCCCTCAGTGGGGCACAATGAGCTTTAGATTTAGACTTGTTAGCCAAGCAATATGTACTGCTTCTTATATCACCATCTATCCCTCAGTGGGGCACAATGAGCTTTAGATTTAGACTTGTTAGCCAAGCAATATGTACTGCTTCTTATATCACCATCTATCCCTCACTGGGGCACAATGAGCTTTAGATTTAGACTTGTTAGCCAAGCAATATGTACTGCTTCTTATATCACCATCTATCCCTCACTGGGGCACAATGAGCTTTAGATTTAGACTTGTTAGCCAAGCAATATGTACTGCTTCTTATATCACCATCTATCCCTCAGTGGGGCACAATGAGCTTTAGATTTAGACTTGTTAGCCAAGCAATATGTACTGTTTCTTATATCACCATCTATCCCTCACTGGGGCACAATGAGCTTTAGATTTAGACTTGTTAGCCAAGCAATATGTACTGCTTCTTATATCACCATCTATCCCTCAGTGGGGCACAATGAGCTTTAGATTTAGACTTGTTAGCCAAGCAATATGTACTGCTTCTTATATCACCATCTATCCCTCACTGGGGCACAATGAGCTTTAGATTTAGACTTGTTAGCCAAGCAATATGTACTGCTTCTTATATCACCATCTATCCCTCACTGGGGCACAATGAGCTTTAGATTTAGACTTGTTAGCCAAGCAATATGTACTGCTTCTTATATCACCATCTATCCCTCAGTGGGGCACAATGAGCTTTAGATTTAGACTTGTTAGCCAAGCAATATGTACTGCTTCTTATATCACCATCTATCCCTCAGTGGGGCACAATGAGCTTTAGATTTAGACTTGTTAGCCAAGCAATATGTACTGCTTCTTATATCACCATCTATCCCTCAGTGGGGCACAATGAGCTTTAGATTTAGACTTGTTAGCCAAGCAATATGTACTGTTTCTTATATCACCATCTATCCCTCAGTGGGGCACAATGAGCTTTAGATTTAGACTTGTTAGCCAAGCAATATGTACTGTTTCTTATATCACCATCTATCCCTCACTGGGGCACAATGAGCTTTAGATTTAGACTTGTTAGCCAAGCAATATGTACTGCTTCTTATATCACCATCTATCCCTCACTGGGGCACAATGAGCTTTAGATTTAGACTTGTTAGCCAAGCAATATGTACTGTTTCTTATATCACCATCTATCCCTCACTGGGGCACAATGAGCTTTAGATTTAGACTTGTTAGCCAAGCAATATGTACTGCTTCTTATATCACCATCTATCCCTCACTGGGGCACAATGAGCTTTAGATTTAGACTTGTTAGCCAAGCAATATGTACTGTTTCTTATATCACCATCTATCCCTCACTGGGGCACAATGAGCTTTAGATTTAGACTTGTTAGCCAAGCAATATGTACTGTTTCTTATATCACCATCTATCCCTCACTGGGACACAATGAGCTTTAGATTTAGACTTGTTAGCCAAGCAATATGTACTGTTTCTTATATCACCATCTATCCCTCACTGGGGCACAATGAGCTTTAGATTTAGACTTGTTAGCCAAGCAATATGTACTGCTTCTTATATCACCATCTATCCCTCACTGGGACACAATGAGCTTTAGATTTAGACTTGTTAGCCAAGCAATATGTACTGCTTCTTATATCACCATCTATCCCTCAGTGGGGCACAATGAGCTTTAGATTTAGACTTGTTAGCCAAGCAATATGTACTGCTTCTTATATCACCATCTATCCCTCACTGGGATATAGACCTTCAACTGACTTACTCCAATGCCCCTTATCTTTAGCTGTCCCATGTCCATCCATGCATCCATCCATCCATGCCCTGCCAATATTGTTAATATCTGTCTCTACTTCTCTTCTCCATGAGTTATTAGGTCTTCCTCTATTTCTTTGGCCCTGTAGGGTACAGACTACGGTTTTTCTAGTCATATCAGTTCTCAGGTTTTCTGCATGTATGGTCCCCACCAGCGTCTGCATCCTTTCTTCACCTCTTGCTACTTGTGTAGTTCTCCCCATTTGTGTCAGCACATTATATGTGTGAGTAATAATATAATGTACCATAGACTGACATGTGTAATCATATTGTGTATGTAAATTATGTAATACAAGTATGCATGTGTAATTATATTATGTGAATTACCAGACATACATGTGTAATCAGACTATGTGTGAGTTATGTAACAGACATACATGTGTAATCATATTATGTATGTGAATTATGTAACATACATACATGTGTAATCATATTATGTATGTGGATTATGTAACACACATACATGTGTAATTATATTATGTATGTGAATTATGTAACGGGCATACACGTGTAATTATATTATGTATGTGAATTATGTAACGGGTATACACGTGTAAGCAGACGGTATATGTGAATTATGTAACAGACATACATGTGTAAACAGACAGTACGTGTAAATTATGTAACACATACATACATGTGTAATCATATTTTGTATGTGAATTATGTAAAAGACATACATGTGTAAACAGATTGCATGTGTGAATTATGTTACATAGATATGCATGTGTAATCATATTATGTGTGTGAATTATGTGATGTACACAGCAGACTGTCTGTGCGAAGTGCACAACACAGAGATTGTAAACCAGATCACAGCATTCATTCAATACATCACATATGAGTAGTGATATTATGTGCCTCAGATTTGGGAGACACGTGAAGTGGCAAGGAATGACAGGGGCACAACAGCTCTTAAAACTATGGCCAAGTGTGTGTCAGAGTTTCCCGATATTGCTGTAGCAGAAAGTGTGGTGGGGTTCACGTTACACATGGCCAGGTATGCAACGTTCTAGCTACAGGCTTGTGTTCATCTACCATAATCTCACTGTACAGTGATGTGTTATGTCATATGTTGTCTGTACAGTGATGTGTTATGTCATACGTTGTCTGTACAGTGATGATGTGTTGTGTGCTATGTTGTCTGTACAATGATGATGTATTATATCATATGTTGTCTATACAAGTGATGGGTTATGTTATATGTTGTCTGATTTGTACGTACAGTGATGTGTTATGTTATACATTGTCTGTACAGTGATGTGTTATGTCAAACATTATCTGCACAGTGATGTGTTATGTCTTACATTATTTATACAGTAGTGTGCTATGTCATACGTTGTCTGTTAATTGCGCCTGTAAATGCAAACTGCATGTGATTTCTCATTCAGGCTACACGACAATACACTGGCACACACACTGGTCTGTGTGACGCGTTTGCTGAGCTCATTTGTGTGTCCCACTTTCCTGGCCCATGTAACTGGCCCGTGTATTTGTACAAAGTGATTATATGTATGTGTATCATGCTGGAGGGGGCTTACACCCCCACACCCACACACACCTTTGTGGGTGTGAATGTGCTTCAGATTAGAGTAGATAAAACCAGAAAGACGAGGGGAGGATTTGAGGCGAGAGGTAGCAGGCGGAAACTGTGTGTCTGTAAATATGGTAACTGATCACAAAGTTGTGGTGCGAGAGAGAGGGCAAGATGTGAGTCTGGAAAGTTGTCTGCATGGTTTCATATCTAGAATTTAAACCTGGTTAACTGTACAGTTAGGCCATAATTTTACATACATTCACATCGTCAAGGTTAAAACTGTGGCCTTCCAATGGCACGCAGTGTGTTCAAAAACTAGCCATCCCCTGCAGCCGACAAGCAACACCACATGACTGCGTAGGTCAGCCATCTTGAAATGTACTCCACAATTTCGGCAATTTTTCTTAAGCCTGTATTCAAAGCATGTTGGTATCCCCTACAATGACAGATAAAATATGCATGTTTTCTTACCTTGTACGTGCACATTTGTATGTGTTGGCAAGGTGTCTTAGCGCATATATCACCAATAATACTGTAGTTTGAAATGCGCAAAATAACCACAAACATGGTAGCGTGATGTAGTAGGGTTCCATTGCGCATGCGCTTAACACGCTGCCCCAACTTTATGTAATGACATCCCAGCATTATTTTCATATATTTGTCTCAACATATTATATGTAAACATTCTGACACACCACGTAAATATACACCACATTAAACCACCATACGTTTCATTTCGCGGAATTCAAAATTCATTTATCCCTTTGTTTTAAAACTAATCCCCCTGGTCCGCTTCGGTTTAATCGTCAAGCGCCATATTCTCAATGGATTTCATTGTTTAAGATTGATATTTAAAATTTTGTCACGTGTAGATAAAAGCTAAATTCACTGAAAAAAATTGTTCTGTCAGGGCCAAGAAAAGAAAGATAAAACAAATACATACATGATGTGACAATGAATGTCAACTCTGGGCAGTAGTTACAGCAACCGTGACAGCGAGGTGATCCCTTCTAGGCACACACTCAGCGAGGTGATCCTTCAAGACACATCCCCACAGCTCTCAGGCTGTGGCAGAGTCTCCGACCAGGCCTTTGCTTTTTTAGGACTCTGCCAGGAAACGGGCCTGCTGCTGCGGCCACAGGGAGGCCAAGTGGGTGGTTCGGGAGAAACAGTCGGGGTGAGAGAGCAAGAAGTGGGGCGGGAAACACACACCCTGAACCAACCAGAATGTTGAAACGAATGACTTTATAACCTTTGACATTCCTGATTTACATATTTATATGCAGTTTTTTGTTTTCCATTGTAGAAAATTAATGTCTAATTGTGACATTTATGACAGCATAAATGTGCGCTGCAGTCGGGGTGAAAATCAGCTAATCTCCGGAAGCAGCCCATGTAAATGAGTGAATAAATATTATACACTTTAACTGTATGCATTTGCAT
Organism: Cepaea hortensis; assembly: GCA_963921405.1. Taxonomy (NCBI): domain Eukaryota; kingdom Metazoa; phylum Mollusca; class Gastropoda; order Stylommatophora; family Helicidae; genus Cepaea; species Cepaea hortensis. Next base: position 515,682,150 of record OY992876.1, on the reverse strand, counting down.
ATCTATATTTATATCAGTTGTTTTTTAATTATTATAAGAAGTTAATTTTGAATTCTGACATTGATAACGGTGTATGTAAATGTGGGATGTGATTGGAGCAGCGGTAACTTATGCTGAAACAACAAATGTAGATTCTAAAAGTGCTTTAATCTCTGTCTAACCATGCATAGAGCCTTGGTAACACAGCCACCAGTGTGTTTGCCTGCCTGCGCTGTAGTCGTACATTTGAATCTTCGACCGGGCCGGGATTTTTCTGCAAATTGACCTTGGCCTCCAGGTCAACCCCAGGAGTACCAGAAAATGCTGTGGGAAGTAAAAGTGGGTGGCACAATGTTAACCCCACCACATCACGTTGAGTGCTGATTTATCTATAGAAATATGAGATATTAACCCCACCACACATTGAGTGCTGACTGATCTATAGAAATATGAGATATTAACCCCACCACACACTGAGTGCTGACTATCTATAGAAATATGAGATATTAACCCCACGAAACATTGAGTGCTGACTATCTATAGAAATATGAGATATTAACCTCACCACACATTGAGTGCTAACTATCTATAGAAATATGAGATATTAACCTCACCACACATTGAGTGCTGACTATCTATAGAAATATGAGATATTAACCCCACCAAAATTTGAGTGCTGACTATCTATAGAAATATGAGGTTTTAACCCCACCACACATTGAGTGCTGACTATCTATAGAAATATGAGATATTAACCCCACCACACATTGAGTGCTAACTATCTATAGAAATATGAGATATTAACCTCACCACACATTGAGTGCTGACTATCTATAGAAATATGAGATATTAACCCCACCAAAATTTGAGTGCTGACTATCTATAGAAATATGAGGTTTTAACCCCACCACACATTGAGTGCTGACTATCTATAGAAATATGAGATATTAACCCCACCACACATTGAGTGCTAACTATCTATAGAAATATGAGATATTAACCCCACCACACATTGAGTGCTGACTATCTATAGAAATATGAGGTATTAACCCCACCACACATTGAGTGCTGACTATCTATAGAATTATGAGATATTAACCCCACCACACATTGAATGCTGATTGATCTATAGAAATATGAGATATTAACCCCACCACACATTGAGTGCTGACTGATCTATAGAAATGGAGATGAGCACCATATACCCAATATACTTCCAGTTGTGGGGCAGAGTCTCTAACTTAAATGTCTTCACTACACATAGATGTTAGGATGATGTAGATGTTGGGATGATGTAGATGTTGGGATGATGTAGATGCTGGGATGATGTAGGTGTTGGGATGATGTAGATGTTGGGATGATGTAGATGCTGGGATGATGTAGGTGTTGGGATGATGTAGATGTTGGGATGATGCAGATGTTGTGATGATGTAGATGCTGGGATGATGTAGGTGTTGGGATGATGTAGAAGTTGGGTAGAAGTTAGATGATGTAGAAGTTGGGATGATGTAGATGTTGTGATGATGTAGATGCTGGGATGATGTAGATGTTGGGATGGTGTAGAAGTTGGGATGATGTAGATGTTGTGATGATGTAGATGCTGGGATGATGTAGATGTTGGGATGGTGTAGATGTTGTGATGATGTAGATGCTGGGATGATGTAGATGTTGGGATGATGTAGAAGTTGGGATGATGTAGGTGTGGGATGATGTAGAAGTTGGGTAGAAGTTAGGATGATGTAGGTGTTGGGATGAGGGGGGAGGGGGGGGGGGGTGTTCTGTCTTCACTACATGTAGATGCTGGGATGAGGAATGGGTGTTTTAGGTATTAGCATTAACTTCATTGCAACTGGTTCACCCCATATGTTTTGCTCTCATTCTGCAGAGTGGCGTGTCAAAAAAGTGCAAAATCCTTAGCTTCATCAATGACTGCCTGGGGTCTCCGAACAAACATCAGTGTGTACAGATCATAAATCTATCTGTTACTATGCTCAGTTTATACATCTATTAATGTGTACATATTATAATGCTATAAGTATGTACACTTCATGTATATATTAGTATGTACAGATTATAAATCTATGTACAGATTATAAAGCTACCAGTACATACATTTCATAAATCTGTGTGTTTGTACAGATTATAAAGCTATTAATATGTACAGATTACAATGCCATCAGTAAGTACGGAATATAAATTTGCCTGTATTTACAGATCATGAAGTATTGTTACATGCAGGTGATGAATTCGCTTATACAGATGATGAAGTATTGTTACATGCAGGTGATGAATTTGCTTATACAGATGATGAAGTATTGATATGTAGATATGATGAATCTTTTTGTTATACAGAGATGATGAAGTATTGGTATATACACATGATGAAATATTATCAACAGATCATGAAGTACCAACATATATAGATCATGAAGCACCAACATATATAGACGATGAACTATCAACCTAGACAGATCATGAAGCACCAACATATATAGATGAAGAACTATCAGTCTAGACAGATCATGAAGCACCAACATATATAGATGAAGAACTATCAACCTAGACAGATCATGAAGCACCAACATATATAGATGAAGAACTATCAACCTAGACAGATCATGAAGCACCAACATATATAGATGAAGAACTATCAACCTAGACAGATCATGAAGCACCAACATATATAGATGAAGAACTATCAGTCTAGACAGATCATGAAGCACCAACATATATAGATGAAGAACTATCAACCTAGACAGATCATGAAGCACCAACATATATAGATGAAGAACTATCAACCTAGACAGATCATGAAGCACCAACATATATAGATGAAGAACTATCAACCTAGACAGATCATGAAGCACCAACATATATAGATGAAGAACTATCAACCTAGACAGATCATGAAGCACCAACATATATAGATGAAGAACTATCAACCTAGACAGATCATGAAGCTATCATTATTTATTGATATGGGACTGGGAAAGAAACTCAGAAAGCTAGTGTATGGCATCATGTAAATGCAACACACACAGTTATGTTCTTGCATGTTTCTTCTCTGGGTTCTGGATGAGTACAACCATCTGTCACAGTTCATATCACTCTCTTAATTGATCTTACACCTCCTCTCTGTGTCACTCAATCTCTAGTGCCCAGACAATTCTTGGTTATCACAATCTTCTCTATGTAACGTGTGTTACATTTTGAGACACTGAAACATTATACATTTAACTTCTTCTGCTATCAATGTTAGCTGTGCGTGGTGCAAAGCATCCATTGTAGATGTTCACTGCCTAGTCCCTGGTCACTGCTCCCAACATCTTCCAGCTTCAGAGGATGAGGTTTCTCTTCTAGATTCCGCCTCCCATAGATATCTGACTAACACTATAAAGTGTTGATTAGTCTGGTTATAGTACTCCTCCGGCAGACATAACCATTGGTGTATGAAGTGTCTTCACATGTTCTGACAGATATAACCATTGGTGTATGAAGTGTCTTCACATGTTCTGGCAGACATAACCACTGGTGTATGAAGTGTCTTCGCATGTTCTGACAGATATAACCATTGGTGTATGAAGTGTCTTCACATGTTCTGGCAGACATAACCACTGGTGTATGAAGTGTCTTCGCATGTTCTTACAGATATAACCATTGGTGTATGAAGTGTCTTCACATGTTCTGGCAGACATAACCATTGGTGTATGAAGTGTCTTCACATGTTCTGACAGATATAACCATTGGTGTATGAAGTGTCTTCACATGTTCTGGCAGACATAACCATTGGTGTATGAAGTGTCTTCACATGTTCTAAGACACTGCATATTGAGATGAGGCGAACAGTGCTCTACCTCACCACTTTTCTTCCCTGGACAATTCCCAGGACATTCTGGAAATTATCTGGTAGCCATTTTGTGAGGGTAGTTGACCCCAGGGTCATGCATGTCAACAGTTGAGGATTGAACCCGACCACTACACTAACTGTCTCTGCACCCTGGCCAGATCAACAGTTGAGGATTGAACCCAACCACTACACTAACCTTCTCTGCACCCTAGCCAGATCAAGTGCAGCTAAATCCACACTTTGATCTTAGCCAAAAGGCAGATCATTCACTTCTTCTGGTCCCAAACAGGAAGATAGGCTATTGAGCTGTTAAGGCCTCTGAAGTATTTATGCCTGTGTCAATGGTTTGTTTACTCATTTTCCTCATGTTGGACTGGTAGTGCATGGTTCCCTCACCCCGCTACTGAGCTGAGCGGGTGGAGCGACACTGTGAGCTGTGATTTTCATATGCAGTGCTTTTACATCTGTCCGTGGTTGTTTGTAGCGTGAACTGCATGTTCAGAAAAATGGCAGCTGGCTGGTCACTGAACTAACTGGGTTGCCTTTTGCAGTAATGTGTGGCTGCTGGTTTTCTAGTGACTGCCGCTTCCATCCATGATGAACTGTATTTTTCGTGGCAGACTTTTGTGTTGGCATTATGCATAGTATACTGTGTGGGCTGCCCCCCGGCAGGCGGCCCACTGAAAGCATCGCACAAAGCACGAACACCGTAGCTCCAGCGACGACCCCTAGGAGTCTCTGAAAAAATGCACTAGTGAACCTAAAAGGCAATCCAGTCAGTTCCAAGCAAGAGGCCGATATTCACTGGCACATGAACGAAGCATAATGGGACGACCCTTTGCAGTGAAGTTGGGACCGTGACGAAGTAACTAACTACACTAACCTCTGTGCCACTGTGACTCCAACCAAAGTTGTGTGCACCCAAATCATTCTGCGCCTCAAAATAGGGCACAATCGGTTACACAACCACATGTATACAACATTTATACAACCTTCAAGATCAACCAATCAGCCATGTGCACCGGCACCGCAGCAGCAGATGACACTCAAAAACTGCCCAAACTACGACATATCTGGGCAAATCTTTTGGCTTAGAGAAACCACAATGAAGGATAAACTTTGTGAACTAACAACAATAACAGTAAAATTCATACAAACATATCATTGCAGATACAGACAGTAAATTTCAAGCGAACAAAAGAGATCACAAGTGTCTGACACGCCCATATTCTGTTTGAAACACACTGTTATATCAAAGATTGCAACTATAGTACTGACTCAAGATTACCACAAAAGATCAAGTGAGACATGTGTGAAGAAATACAATTTTAAAATGCTGACATCAAAAAAGCTCCGACCCCGAAGCGGGCACACATTTCAGGGCAAAGTGACCCCTGGAACATTCAGGTGCACTGATATAGAACCGCCAGGGCGTACTGACCCCAGCACAGGTTTGATATTATGTGCTGTGTGATGTGACCTACTGGCGCATGCGCAACACACCTCGACGCGCTGCCGGCCAGTTCATGACATATTGTCCGCCATACTTACTGCCACAGTCATGACCAAAACCAGCAGTAATTCTGGAGCTTAATACAATCAGAGACTTATAAATAATGAATGTACAATGTATGGCGCAGATTAATATGTCACTAGTATTATGAAAGACGTAAGCGTCACATTGGGTCAGTTTGTCGGAACGATGCCGTGAGTCATGTCTGTGAATATGGCGGCCATGATGGTGGAATGGCTTTCTGTGTTCAAAATGAATCAAAGCTTCTCTCCTTCGATATCAGGTGGATTTTTTGGGAAACCCACACTCTTTCAGTTATTAATTCAACAGTCCTGCAGTTATTAATTTGACAGTCTTGCAGTTATTAATTCAACTGTCTTACAATTATTAATTCAACTGTCTTCCAGTCATTAATTCAACTATTTTGCAGTTATTCTTGACGAAGGGGTTATGAACACAATTTGCAATACTGCATTAAAAACATAGCTATGGGCGATTTGGAAGCAGACTGCTTTGTGCTGGTTTTCATACAGTGGTATGCAATGGCAAATTGTTGAGCATAAACTTGCCACGAAATCACAAATAGCATAACATTTCTGGGGTTGAATACGACATCATTTCATGTGAAGAAAATGCAACTAACATGTAGTTATTAATTCAACTGTCTTGCACTTATTAACTCAACTATCTTGTAGTACACCGATGGCTCAGTGGTGAGAAACAGACAGGGTGGTTGGAGTTTTATTATGAAGGCTAATGGACGATTCTTAAAAGGGAGAGTCTGGCATATGAGGCTACGACCTCTAGCATGAGAATGGAGGTGGAAGCAGTCACAGCGGCATTCCATTGGTTAGAGGAGACCACTGCAACACACATTGCATTAATTGCGGGCTCAAGGAGTATGCTTAGTAAGGAGGAGAAAGGAACGTTTCATTTGGATTGGCTCACCTCGCTTCAGAGGTCACAGATTCTGAGAATTGTATGGATTTTTTGTCCTGGCCATGCGGGAGTGAGGGGGAAATGAACAGGCTGTTAGGCTAGCAGGGAATGCACCTATTGGTGGTAGATTACCTATGGACAGGGGGAAGGTGGTCGTGCACCTGTGAGACCAGGTTGAGAAGGTGGTGGGAACAGATTGAGAACCCGTATCTGGAAAGGATGAGACTGTGGGGGATTGGCAGGGGTTCTGGTAGAATCTCAAACCTTCAGGGAAAACCAGGAGAACTTTCAATCAGATAGCGGTGGGAATGATTAGTAGTGTGACTCTTCACTTGCTGTTGAATGAGGGACCGGAACGCATATAGGGATGTCCTGAGTGCAGTGATGCTGGTTCTTAGCTCAACTCAACTCAACTATCTTGCAGATATAAATTCGCCTATCATTCAGTTTTTAATTCAACTATCATGCAGTTATGAATTTAACTATCTTGCAATTATTAATTAATTTGTCTTGTAGTTATTAATTCATCTACCTTGCAGTTATTAATTCAGCTACCTTGTAGTTATTAATTCACCTATCTTGCAGTTATAAAGTCTACTGTCTTCCAGTTATTAATTTACTCTTACATAATTATTAATTAACTGCTGACTCAGAAAGTATTTACTGAACACATTTCTGTGCATAACAATTATTAGATTCACCTCTGCTGCCCCAGACATGCATTCCCCTACAGCAGGGGTGGGCAAACTTTATGTGCGTAGTATATATATATATATATATATATATATATATATATATATATATATATATATATATATATATATATATATCTGTGTGTGTGTGTGTGCGCGCACGCCGTGCGTGCGTGCATTAGTTAGTTATACACACACACACACACACACTATATTAAAATAGATAAATTCACATTTTAGCATTACATTATGAAGGTCATGGACTGTTTCCAAAAATAGAAAAAATATTAAGCAATTTTATCAAAAATGTTAAAACAATCATACCGGTATATGAAATTCTGTAAAATTCAATAAAATAACTTAAAAATGAAGTAAAATTTTCTATTTCTAAATACCCTCGAGGGCCACATAATATCAGTTGCTGGGCTGCATTGCTGGGTTTTGTATGTTAGGCCGCTCTTATTTCAATAAACAATGGACATCCAGCTGGTTTTTTATATTGATAGATATATGAGAAAATCTGTCATCAAGTTTTTGTATGAGGAAATTTAACATCAAGTTTTTGTATGAGGAAATCAAACATAAAGTTTCTGTATGTGAAAATCAAACATGTGAATGAGAAAATATTTTTTTGTGTGAGAAAATAAAGCATCACTTTTTTTTTTGTATGAGAAAGTAAAACACTAGGGATATGTGTGAGAAAATCAAACATAAAGCTGTTGTATAAGAAAAAATCAGCCATCAAGTTGTTGTATGAGAAAATCAATAATGAAGTTGCTGTTCATGAAAATGAATTATCACGTTTTTGTATGAGAAAAATTAATACAAAATTCTCTGTGGTAACATAAATCATGTTTTTGTATGCTAAAATCAGACATTAAGTTGTTGTTTGAGAAAATCAAACATTGTATTGTTGTATGGGGAAATCAAGCATCAAGTTTTTGTGTGAGAAACATCAAACATCATGTTTGTGTGTGACAACATCAGACATAAAATTTTTTTAATGAAAAAATCAAATACAAAATTGTTGTATGTGAAAATCAAACATAAAGTTTTTATATTAGTTGTTTTCATTATGACGTCTGTACCATTGCAGATGTGTGACAAGAGATTTTTCAAGTTGCGGAATTAGGGCTGCTTGCCAGAGCAGTCACCACATGGTGGGCAGGCCAGGAAAACATCAAGTTAATTGTGTGTGGGTCATTGAAATCACTGGTAAATTTGTCTTACAACATTTTATTGGTGAATGTTTGTCTCACAAAATAATTTGGTGAATGTTTGTCTCAGATCACTTATTGGTGAATATTTGTCTCACAACATTTGTTGGTAAATGTTTGTTTCACAACATTTGTTGGTGAATGTTTGTCTCACACTAGTTGGAGAATGTGTGTTTCACAACATTGGGTTGTGAATGTTTGTCTTACAACAATGGGTCTTCGCTGGCTGCTGAGGATGGGGGCGGAGCGCTTATGGGAATGTCCCGAATGCTGTGATGTCGGTTCCTAAATCAATCAATCAATCAATCAATGGGTGGTGAATGTTTGTCTCACACTATTTGTTGGTGAATGTTTATCTCACACTCATTACTGAATGGTTAACTCACAACATTTTTTGAAGGTGTGTGACCCATAAAACTTGCTTTCTGAAAACCCTGTACTCATATCATTGCCTAAAATTTAGCACCAGACAGTCTGCTTCCAAGTCGCCTGCAGCTGTGTTTCGAATGCAGTCTGCGGGATTATGAACTGCATTTGTAATTCCTTCGCCATATTTCAGGCTTTGTTTAAAATGGAAAACATAACAGCGTACATTTAGAGTACGTGAATGAAGAAGTTAGGACGAGCTAGTAGCAACAGAGATGTGGTTCCTGAGACTAATGTTGCAAATTCCTTGGACAGCCAGATTAACTAACACTGATTGCCTGAAAGAGACTAATGAAACTAGAACATTATATACAACAAAATGAAAGAGACAAAAGCTTTCTTTGGTCATGTGATGAGAAGAGAGGTATTACAGAACATTGTGACGACTGGAAAGAGAGGCAGAGGCAGAACTAGAGAAATGAGGCTGGATGGACTGAGATAGTGGCATGGAAGAATATCATCAGCAGAGTTGATCCAGAACACCAAAGACCGAGATCTCTGGAGAGACATGAACGCCTACGCCAGAGGGCAGGGCACATGATGACAGATTTAGATGAGTGACAGACAAGTGGTGAGGTCAAATGATGGATGTGAGGGTGGGACACAAGTGATACAATACACATTACTCACCCTGTTGTTAGTTCTGTCTGGGTATTGCTAGCGTTGTTTTATGATCTGAAAATAGAAATGTTGTTGCTGCAAATCACAACTAGTTCTGTTGTAAAGAAACATAGTGTGTTGTTATTTAATGGAATTTCCAGGAAGGTAACCCGGTCAACAAATGCCTGAAGATGTTGGATGTGTCGGCCAAAAGGTGCAGTATCGCAGCTCTGCTGTAAAAAGGGGCAACGCATTTACGTCTAAAACATTTCAGATGAAGGAGGAAAAAGAAGAAGAATGAGATGTGATGAGAATTAAAGTTCCCTGGGTGTAAAGTGGGTAAAGCATTTTCTTGTAAAGAGAAAGTGGACATGTGTTGTATATGGGAAATATCTTTACTTGTTGTAAAGAGAGATTGAGTTTTCTTGTAAAGCCAAAATAGACTGGTGTTAATGGGACATAGTATGTGTAAAGAGACAGTATTCATGTAACTGGAAAATAGACAGTGTGTGTGTAAAGAAAAATTTAGTATTCTTGTAAAGAGGAAATAGACTGTAGGTGTTAAGACAAGTAGATTACATCTGTACACAGCAAATGGAATGTTTATTCCGTAAAGAGGAAGTGGCATTCTTTTCTCTGTGTGTCCAATTTTTTTTTTTTTTTAAATGTTGCGTATCCTGTACAGGACGTTGCAGTCAACACCAGCATTTTTCAGCTGCTGTTGATGTACTAGGCAAGTGTTATGTTCAGTAGTTTGCCATTGCTTTCTGAATGACCGGCTCCCATACCAGCACGCTATAACACAACGCGACACAGTCTGCTGCACAAATCAGTCGCAGCTGAGCTTCGAACTCCTGGTACCCGGCTCATGAACCGCGTTTGCAAGCCTTTAGCCACGGAGCCGGCATTCACAGAGATGTGATATTTGTTTGTGTATTATTTGTTTCTCTATCTGTTTACATTATAGATGTGCCGGTTCAATATTAAATTAAATTATTCGTGGACAATGTTTGTGTGGTATATTTGTCTCTATCTGTTTACATTAGAGATGTGATATTTGTTTGTGTGGTATTTGTGTCTCTATCTGTTAACATTAGATGTGATATTTGCACCTTAAGTGGACACATTTGACTTGTTTCTAGCATGTATGGAGAAATTAGGCCTTTCCTGGTGGTGGCTTAGCAAATTCCATGGTCTCATTAACGGTATCTGTTCCATTCACAGGGGAGGCAATACATGGAGCCCGTTCACAGCAAGTACGTGCATGCCATTCAGCCTTTTAGATAAGGTACAAGGGTGTTCCCCTCCCACAAGGGTTACTTGTATGCCATTCAACCCCATGCCCTGTTCTCCTTATCCCCACCAGCCACAAAACTCCCTCATCCCCCAACACCAGCCACAAAACTCCCTCATCCCCCTTCCTCATCCCCCAACACTTGTCACAAATCTCATTCATCCTGCAACACCTGTCACAAAATTCCCTCATCCCCCAACACCAGCCACAAAACTCCCTCATCCCCCAACACCTGTCACAAAACTCCCTCATCCCCCAACACCAGCCACAAAACTCCCTCATCCCCCTTCCTCATCCCCCAACACTTGTCACAAATCTCATTCATCCTGCAACACCTGTCACAAAACTCCCTCATCCCCCAACACCTGTCACAAAACTCCCTCATCCCCCAACACCTGTCACAAAACTCCCTCATCCCCCAACACCAGCCACAAAACTCCATCCCCCAACACCAGCCACAAAACTCCCTCATCCCCCAACACCTGTCAAAAAACTCCCTCATCCCCCTTCCTCATCCCCCAACACTTGTCACAAATCTCATTCATCCTGCAACACCTGTCACAAAATTCCCTCATCCTCCAACACCTGTCACAAAACACCCTCATCCCCCAACACCAGTTACAAAACTCCCTCATCCCCCAACACCTGTCAAAAAACTCCCTCATCCCCCATCACCTGTCAAACAGACCATCATTTCATTCCCCTACCATGGATTAATCAGATCTATATTCCATTCCCCAAAATTCAGACCACCCCATTCTCCCAACAACTAGAATACAGGTTTTCCCTACATACCTTTACATCAAACATACAGATCACCCCTACATCCCATTCCCCTAACATCAAACATACACATCCTCGCTACATCCTATTCCCCCAAAATAAAACATACACATCCTTGCTACATTGCATTCCCCCAAAATCAAACATACAGATCCACCACTACATCTCATTCCTCCAACATCAAACATGCAGATCCACAAGTACATCTCATTCTCCCAACATGAAACATACAGATCCACCACTACATCTCATTCCCCCAACATCAAATATACAGATCCACCACTACATCTCATTCCCCCAACATCAAATATACAGATCCACCAGTATATCTCATTCTACAAACATGAAACATACAAATCCACCACTACATCCCATTCTCCCAACATCAAACATACAGATCCACCACTACATCCCATTCTCCCAACATCAAACATACAGTTCATTCCAACATCTCATTCCCTAACATCAAACACACACATCCCCCTATATCTCATTCCCTGAACATCCCATTTCCCCACCATCAAACATACAGTCCCCTCTCCCCCCACCACATCCCATGTTCCCCATATAAAACAGACCCCACCCTATTGCCAGGTGACATCAAGTCTACACAAAAACTCAGACAGCTGCTGAAGGAGAGAGGCCCCACGGTAATGACAACACCAGACCTGCTGTGTCTACCATCTGTCGTTAGATTGCCACTGCCATGTCTCAGCCTCCGGCACCCAGTCTGCCTGTTTGTAATATATATTATTTCTTTCTGGCCAGTGCTTCCAAACTTGTCTCTCTGGACCTTATTGTTGGAATGCTATTGGTAAACAACTATATTGTTATGACAATTAATTTTGGAAACACAATACATTAAATGTTATACTTTAGTCAAATATGCTGGGACTTGTGGCTGCCAACCTTATAGCCAAGTGTGAAAAAAAAAAAACACAAATTATGGCTGAGAGGCTGGGCTGATGAATAAGAAACCCACAGATACAGGGTGTCATTTTAATGACTGTTTGGGTTTTTGAAAATATTGCCGTTTCAAGTTTTGTATTCACCCTTTGTGGAGTTCGTGCAACGTAAAAGGTAAATACCAAACTTGGAACAGCAATAATTTTAAACACCCCACAGTCGTTAAAAATACACCCTTTAGAAGCGAATGTTTGGACTCAGGCTTTATCAACGGGACAACAAGAACACAATGATTAAAAATATATAAACAAGCAACACAAATGTGTAGTTGTATGATCCAGGAACATGAAAACTGAAAATGAACACTGAATATGAACACTGAATCATTGTGTTCTTGTTGTTCCGTTGATGAAGACTTCAGTTGAAAGGTCATCTGTATGTGTTTTTGGTATTAATCCTTTATATGCAACAATAAGAAAGAGACAAACAGCTTTCTTTGGTCATGTGATGAAAAGAGAGGCATTGGAGAACATCGTGACATCTGGAAAGATCAAGGGAAAGAGAGGCAGGAGAAGAGAAATGATGCTGGATGGATTGAGACGGTGGCATGGAGGAATATTAGCAGCAGAGTTGATCCAGAACACCAAGGACCGAGATCTGCGGAGAGACACAAACGCCTACACCAGCGGGCAGGGTACTTGATGATGATGATTCATACTTTAGGACATTGCCATCAACCCCCGACCGCAGCCTGATTTTCACGGCAATTTTAGGTTCAGTATTTGCCACTGCGTTCTGAACGAAGTCTATGCTGAGTCCAACTGACGGGTCTAGGGGTTGAATCCGCCATCACACTGTCAGTGTACCGGCAGTTTCAGAGCAAGTGCTCTTATCCAATCGGCCACATTGGCCTCTAATAATATTGAATTAACTATTGCCTAGTCAATCATGCAGCCAATGTTGGGGTTGATTGCAACTGCATTCCAAAGATAAATTATGCTATGTGTTTTCCATTCTAAAAGATAAATTATGTCACATATGTTCTATTTCAAATGATAAATTATGCCATGTGCATCCATTCCAAAAGATAAATTATGCTACATGTTCCATTCCAAAAGATAAATAATGCTATGTGTGTTCCATTCTAAAAGATAAATTATGCTATATGTTCCATTCCAAAAGATAAATTATGCTACATGTTCCATTCCAAAAGATAAATAATGCTACATGTTCCATTCCAAAAGATAAATAATGCTACATGTTCCATTCCAAAAGATAAATAATGCTACATGTTCCATTCCAAAAGATAAATAATGCTACATGTTCCATTCCAAAAGATTAATTATGCCACATTTGTTCCATTCCACATAATAAATAATGCAATGTGTGTTCCATTCCAAATGATAAATTATACTTTGAAAGTCCCATTCCAAAAGATAAATTATGTTATGTTGTGTTCCATTCCAAAAGATAAATTATGCTATGTGTATTCTATTCAAAAAGATAAATTATGCTATGTGTGTTAGATTCCAAAATATAAGTTCTTGTCATTTTTTTAATGTTCTCTGCCAGGGCAGTGTTCAGTGTGGCCAGAGATTTGACTAGAAAGATTGTTACAGTCATCAACAAGTCAAGAATCCAGTGAATGGGTCACATCTAGACATTCATGAAATTACAGAGAAAGGCACAAGACAGATTAATAGACATATATGAAATTATGGAGAGTGGTACTTGTCAGACTAATAGACTGGGTGTGGAATTATAGAGAACAGCATAAGACAGATTACAGACGGTTAGACAAGCATACTGTGGAATTAACAGAAAGACTATTAGTCTTACTATGGTACTAAAGAAAACAGCGTAAGGCAGTTGGACAGACACATGTGTTCTTGCTAACAGTCTATGCCTGTACAGCTTTTGCACATCTTTAGCAGAAGAAAAATGCTGTGCTGTGCAGCAGCCCTAAAGATCATCTTTCTCCCATTGAGCTGATAATATTGAGATAAGTTGGAGGCGTGAAAGAAAATATCCCTTCTCCCCCATAATACGGCATGTCCTCTCATTCATGATACCAGATGTGCAGGAGTATAAATGGAAGATGCTGGCTAATGTGGATCCTGGTGACTGCAGACTTTGCAGGAAACTGCATCAAGAAGGGAGAGAGGAGTATAGAAAGAGTCTGGGAGTGAGGGCAAGTGAGACAAGTGGGAGGGAGAACTGGGTGGTGTGAACCAGCTGCCAGTAACACCTGTACGTAGGTAGGTTCTCTGACACAAGACGAGCGTGGGAAAACTGGCTAGAGAACTGCCAGGAGGGGAGTATCACATGTAAACATGGAACTCAGCGGGGAGAATGAGGCAGGAGGAGGCAATCTGAGAGTAGCTGACTAGACAGTTAATGCATGATTGCAGGCGGGAAAACGAAGAGAGAGAGAGAGCAAGTGACTGACTTGAGCATATCTCAGGAGTATGCTATCCTGGAGCCGCTCGCATGCAACTCTTCTGTTTGTGGAGGTAAACTGGGCTGTGTGTATTGCTTTATTTCTGCTGCTTCTTCTTCTGCCCCACTGGAGTATAGGGCCTCAACCAACTGACCCCCTGCCCATGCCCTCCCATATTGTCCATTTCTGTGTCTACTTCTCTTCTCTGTGAGTTTAAGGTCTTCATCTATTTCTTTGGCCCTGTTATTTCCAGACTACGGCTTTTTTAGTGATACTTCTCTACTATTTATAAAGTGGTTTTGTTTTGGACATATCATCCTGTTTATTAGGCAGAATAATTTGATGTTGTTTAAGCAAAATTCTATTGGTTAATATCCATTTCTGAAACCCTTGGAGCTGTTTTAATGGTGAAAACTGTCCCAGAAATACTCTTGTCAGGGGAGAGGGGAGGGGGGTGAAGGAGAAGAAACACATAACCCTCTTTGCAGATGCAAATTCAGTTGTCGATACCGAAGAGCAAAAACAGTTTTGAACTAGCAGACCTAAGAGCAGTACTCCATGGACTATGTCAGAAATCCATAAGGGTTGTAATACAGGGTGTTTGTAAAGTCTCACATAGGAAGCTATTGAAGATTAAATGGCAAGAGAAGATCACAGACACTGAAGTCCTAGAAAGAGCATCCATGCCCAGTATCCACATTCTACTAATGAAGAATCAGATTTGCTGGGCTGGTCACTTGACGTGCATGGTCCCCAAACAAAATTTTTACGGCAAGCTGCATAGTAGTAAATGCCCTCAAAATGGTCAGAGAAAATGCTTTTGAGACACTGAAAATCTCACTAAAAGCTTTTAGAATTCATCATGACACTTGAGAGACTGCTGGCAAAGACCAAAATTTGTGGCAAACATCATTACGCAAGGGTGTAGTCACATGTGAAGCAAACAAAACTGCACGGGCTGTGAAAAAAAGGCTGCACAAAACAAACCACTGCAGGAGATCCTCCTCCTGGAACATCGAGTATTCTTTGCCCACATTGTCAATGAACATTTTGAGCCAAAATAGGCCTTATGAGCCATCTTAGAACTCACAGCTCCCACTGGATGAAGTGAATGGTCATCATCATTCTTGATGGACAAACAACAAAGTCTCACTGCACTTTGTATGTAGAACAGCTGTTTGTTAGAGAGTATGTTTTCCATTTGAAATATTGAAAACATACTCTCCAACAAACAGCTGTTATACATACAAAGTGTAGTGAGACGTTACAAACACCCTGTATAATAGATCCCCTCACATTGTGATACACCTGGACATGGAGAGGCTGAGAGACTGGCAAAGGAGGGTGGACTGATATACAGGCATAACTTATGATAAGACCAAGAGGTTTATAAGAAGCACTTATAGAATTAAGTGGGAATCACAACATCCAGGTCACCAGACCGATGATGTATATTATCAACTCAACCAAGATGAACAAGTAACAATCTTTATTAGACTACACACAGGATACAACAGGCTGAAACACGACATATTTAATAAACTTTAAAGAAAAGGTCCGTTATAGTCGACAGGGTCATCTTAATTGCACTAGGTTTTTATCCCATATGGGAATAATAACCTAAAGATAGGAGATACTGATGAATGTAAGTGTGAAACTGGTGAAATGACAGCTAAACATTTGTTGTGTTTTGGGGATGTGTGAGTGGATGTGCGATGTGTGGGTTGGTGGGGGATGGTGTGCGTGGGTGGGGAATATGTGGTCGATGGAAATGTGGCTGGGGGATGGGTGGTTGGAGGTGTGGGTGGGGAAAGGATGTGGGTGGGCGTGGGATGTGTGGGTTGGTGGGGGTTGTTTGTGGGTGGCGAGTGTACTTTGGTTGGGGGAACAGGTGAGGGCAGTGTGGGTGGGGGATGTGCGTGAGGGGGATGGGTCGGTTGGCGGGGTATGTATGTGTCCCTGGGTGTGTGTGTGTACGTGGGGTGATGTATGGGTAGGTGGGAGATGGGCCTCATAACATGGTAATTTGCCTTGTTTATGTTTACAACATTCATTTCACAATGTTTATTTTTCTTCCTATGTAAATGTATAATGCTCTTGATGAACGAAAGACGAGTGATTGGAAGGGCCGAATGTAAGACGGGCCTGCGTGCCCAATTTGTGACCCTTTTAAAATAAAGTTGATTTGATTTGCACAGTGTCCAATATATGTAGAACAGAGAAAACTATTTCAGCCTACACCTGCTTCATTTGAGGATAAACTCTATGGGGATATCAAAAAGATTACTGCAGCTTTCTTTAAATATATGCAAGTTGACACGTGAAGGTGTACGCAGGAGGAGAACTCCCATATTCCATAGTTGTAGGTTCAGGCAAATGATAGACCTGGCTAAAGAAGACACCTCCTTTAGGGCTGTCTAGTTGGCCAAGTGTTTCTATGTGTGGAGCTCAGATGTTTGTATAAAATGTGTGGGGTTATGATATTAGTGTTAAATGTGTGGAGTTATGATGTTTGTATTAAATGTGTGGGATATGATGCCTCTGTAAAATGTGTGGGGTATGATGCCTTTATCTATTGTGTAGGATATGATGCCTCTATCTAATGTGTGGATATGATGTATATCTAATGTGTGGGGTATGATGCTTCTATCAAATGTGTGGGATATGATGCCTCTATGCGTGGAGTAGTGATACTTGTATTATAGTGTTGGATATAATGCCTCTATCTACTGTGTAGTATTCGTGATGACGGAGTTGTTCCTGACGGTGTTACCAAGGAAATCCAATGTGTCAGACTAAGAAGGGGAATGAGACTAGGAACGTGGAATGTGAGAAGTCTGTATGAGGGAAAGCTTAAGGTGGTATGTGATGAGACTGAGAGGTTAAATATTAACATTTTAGGAATTTGTGAACATCGCTGGAGAGGCAAGGGACATTTTACAACTGAAAATAAAGTCTATTGACATATTCTGGTAGAGATGTCGGAGGTCAGAGCGGAGTGGCATTTTGTTTAGATAAAATACCTGCAAAGGTTTAATTGAGTATAACCCAGTTAGTGATAGAATCCTCACTGTCAGACTTAAAGGCCATCCAAAAAACACAACTCTGATACAGATATATGCATCTACTTCAACAGCAGAGGAGGACAAAATTGAAGATTTTTACAACATACTGCAAGACATTAAATAAGATTGGTCATAATGACATAACAATAATAATGGGAGATGTTAATGCAAAATGTGTACAGGAAGAGCTGAACATGAGAGACACATTTTTAAAAAATATGGATTGGGAAGCAGAAATGATGCAAGCGACAAATTAATTGAATTTTGCACAGAAAATGAGTTAACGATAGCCAACACACTTTTTAAACAACACCCAAGAAGACTCTTCACGTGGATGGCCCCGGACAGTATTACCAAAATCCAGATAGATTATATTTTAATACAAAGAAGATAGCATAACATCGACAAAAAATGTACGAAGTGCAGACTGAAACAGATCATCAGTTATTAGAAGCAGATGTGAAAGTAAAACTCAAAAAGCTTACCCGAGGACCAAGGCCTCTTCGTTTTCATCTCACAAAAGTACCAGATGCATTCAACATAAAAGTGAGGAATCGTTTTGGGGTCTTGATGTTTGTACAAGAGGAAATAATACTTGATGAACTAGCAGTACAAGCTAGAGATATCTTGAAGGGAACTGAAACAGAAAGGTGAATCCGATAACAGCAAAGTCAAGTGTAAATCTTTAACTCAAGAAATAAAGAAAGAACACAAGAAAGGACAAAAACCAATATATACAAGATTGCTGTACCAGAATAGAGCAATATCATAAGACTGGAAGAGATTACAAAATGTTCAAAGAAATGAAGTTATTGACAAGAAATGTTCAACCTCAATTGAATGTTATCTATGACAAGATGGGAAATACCTTAACAGAATCTAGACAAATTCTAGAAAGATGGCAGCAGTACTGCAGTGGAATGTATGATATGAGTGACAGTGAGGATATGAATGAGATGCATGAGCGAATGACAGCAGAGACAGAACCTGAACCCTCATTAGATGAAATTGCTTGGGCTATAAAGAACCTGAAGAATGGTAAATCACTTGGATGTGATGAGATACCAGCTGAACTAATTAAAGCGGGAAGAGAAGAAAGCATACAAATCTATCACACATTATGTAAAAAGATATTGAAATATGGTATATGGCCAAAAGATTGGAAGAGATTGGGTACAAAAAAGGGACAACCTGAAATCATGCACCAACTATAGAACTGTTGCCCTGATCAGTCATGCAAGTAAAATTCTACTAAATATCATAATGGGAAGACTTCATAAGAAAATGGAAGAAGATATTAACATTGTTAAAGCTGGATTTAGACAAGGAAGAGGAACAAGAGATCACATAGTCATCATGCGTTTAATAATAGAGAAGTGCAGAGAATTTAATGTAAACCTATTCTCATGTTTTGTGGATTATTCAAAGGCATTTGACTGCGTACAAGATCAGAAACTTTGGGAAATCATGAGGGAAATGGGCTTTCCTTCATATTTAACACAACTCATAAAAATGCTCTATCTAGACCAACAAGCAGCAGTTAGAATAGATGGCTAGACATCAAATTGGTTTCAAATCAAGCAAGGAGCCCATCAGGGCTGTGTGTTGTCCCCCTAGAGTTGTTTAACCTGTACGCCGAAAATAAAATGAGAAATGTCAGAGATGATATAAACATGGAGTTATATGATGCCCTAAACATCAGTGGTCATGACATACCGAAGATTTGGTATGCTGATGATACAGTATTGCTATCGACAACACAAAATGGTATAGAAAACCTAACCTCAATTCAATTGAATAGTGAAAATCAGAACTTGTATCTTAACATAGCAA
Organism: Cepaea hortensis; assembly: GCA_963921405.1. Lineage (NCBI taxonomy): Eukaryota > Metazoa > Mollusca > Gastropoda > Stylommatophora > Helicidae > Cepaea > Cepaea hortensis. The sequence goes on along the minus strand of OY992876.1, from coordinate 515,662,616 downwards.
AAACAAAGATAATGCATACAGACAAAAACTACTATGGAGAAAGAAATATATGTTAATGAAGAAAAATTGGAGGTGGTGGAAAATTTTGAATATCTTGTGTCATTGATTACCAACAATGGTCACACAATGAAAGAAGTTAAAAGATGAATAGCTGTTGCTCTTCAAAGACTAAAACAACTGAATAAATTGTGGAGAAGAACAGATAGAACTACAAACATCAGATTTTTAAGAGCATGCATCTTTCCCATTACAACATACACCTGTGAGACCTGGACACTTACTAAACAAGTTGAACAGTGCATAAATGCCTTTGAATATACATGTTATAGATGAGTTCTAAGAATATCTTGGATAAAGAAAAGAACAAAAGCATCCATACTTCAAGAGCTGAATATTGAAGAAGGTTGGCTAATAAAGATGATAAAACAATGAAAATTTAAATAGTTTGATCACTTGAAACGTCACGAAAGTTTGGAAAGAACAACAATTGAGGGGTATATGCCTGGGAAGAGAGGAAGAGGAAGGCCAAAGAGAAGATGGGTGCAGGATGTGGCGGATGATCTCTAGATGGGTGTATCGGATGCAGGACATCTTGCTTATGATCGAGAGGTTTTCCGGAAGGTTGTTATGGGAGCGAGGTTCTGCAAAGGGCATGCTACTGAATGAATGAATCTAATGTGTGGGGTATGATACCTCTATCAATTGTATAGGGTAGTGATAGTTGTATTATAGTGTGAGCTATGATGCCTCTGTCAAATATGTTGGTTAGTGATACTTGTAGTGTGGTCTGGGATATGATGCCTCCCTCAAATGTGTGGGATGTGATGCCTCTGCCAAATGTGTGGGTTAGTGATACTTTTATTATAGTGTTACATATGATGCCTCTATCTAATGTGTGGGATATGATGCCTCTGTCAAATATATGGGTTAGTGATACTTGTATTATAGTGTGGAATATGATTCCTCAATCTAATGTGTGGGATATGATGCCTCTGTCAAATGTGTGTCAGTGATACTTGTATTATTGTGTGGGATATGATTCCTCTATCAAATGTGTGTGGTGGTGATAATTGTATTGTTATATTATGATTATTGTATTAAATATAAAGCTGACTATCGTTTTGTGGCATGCGATGCTTCTGTTATAGCATGGGTTGTGATACTTGCAGTGTATGTGTGGGATATTATACTTGTAATAAATATGCATGATGTGATACTTGAATTATAGTATCACAAGTGGTTTTGTGTTAAATGAATCAGCAGGCTGTCTAAAAACAAAAGATGGAAAAAATCATAATAGAAAAAAAATCAGATTCTACATGAATGGTCAGATTATGTGAAAAACATTTATGATGATAACAGAGAAGAACACATTTATTTTTATTTGTTTGTGTGCATATCCCGTACAGAACGTTGCAGTCAACATCAGCATTTTTCAGCTGCTGTTGATGTACTAGGCAAGATTACACTCAGTAGTTTGCCATTGCTTTCTGAGCGGCCGGCTCACATACCCCATAAGTTACCAACGGGGCGAGAACTGCTGCCAATTCTTTCGCAGGTTACGTTACTCACGAGAATATACAGGATTACGGAGAAAGACATTAACCCTCTCAGCCAGGGAGACCGGCTTTTTCTTTTATTTTCTTCACATATCCTTTACAGGACATCGCTGTCAACATCAGCATCTTTCAGCTGATTGTTGATTTCTTGGCAAGATTACGCTCAGTAGTTTGTCATTGTTTTCTGAGTGACCGGCTCACATACCTCATAAGTTACCAACACGGCGAGAACCGCTGCCTATTCTTGCACACGTCACGTTACTCATAAGAGTATATGGGATTACGGAGAAAAACGTAAACACCTAGGCCAGGGAGACCGGCCTAGAAGAACAGTATGATATTTGAAATAATAATGAAGGACCAGCAATTTTGAAGATGGAGGTTCAGAATGTTCTTAACCATATGAAAACTGGCAAGACTCCCCAATTCAGACAACATCACAACAGAAATTATTAATGCTATAGAAGAATATGAAATAGAATACAATATATGATACTGGAAATATACCTCATGAATGATGTAATTCTGTATTTATTGCAATCTTAAAGAAATCAGGAGCCTTGGAATGTGATCAACATAGAACAATTAGTATAATGAGCCACATCACAAAGATTTTGCTAAGAATTATCATGCAAAGAGTTAGAAAGAAAATACAACCTGAAATAGAAGAACAATGTGGGTTTGTGGAAGGAAAGGGTACAGTAAATGCTGTGTATACGCTGAGAACAATAATTGAACGTCCTAAAGAAGTAAATAAAGATATACATCTTTGCCATAGAAGTGACTAATATAACAAATTTAATGTATTTTTTAGCATATTTTTGATGATGTCATGTACTGCATTTTTCAAATTTGGCCTACATACAAAGCGTAGTGAGACTTTATATATGCCCTGTATATCGACAAATGCAATCTCCCATTTGGACAGAAGAACGATATATCGCCATACTTGGGTCATCATGTTAGATTTTTGTTTTGTAGTATCTTTCACAATTTTAATGCTCAATGAACGGAAATTCACATGATAATACTCATTAATTTGTTTGTGTATGTCATTTGTTCCAAACCAACGTTTTGTTTGACACTGTTTTAGTTAAGAAAATTGTTAGTAGTTTCAGTGATGACAAAACTTCATTTATCAAAGTTGTCAAGTCACTGTTTCCATGCAATACTTTGCCTGAAAATTTCGCTGATCTAACTTCAGCATCTTAGCAACTACAATCACTCAACTTGAAACAGGTGTAGTATTACTATTATGTTGAAATCTTAAACTTGTGAAAAATGTTCCGACTCAGTTTAAATGTAACGCATGGCATCGTAGGTAACAATGTGTCTGTATAACCCGTAAAAATGAATTATGCTTAACAATCTGCAACAATAGGGACATTCTTAGTGTTAGGCAGGCAAAATTCGAGAAAGACAATCCATAACTTTTAAGTAAACATTTGCTTGACACAATGAAAAAAAGTTTGGGACACGTTATGAGAAGAAATAAACTAGAGTAGGTGGTGACAACTGGCAAGATCAAAGGGGAAAGAACAAGGGGAAGGCGATATCTGGATGGTTTGACCATATGGCATGGTCGAGACAAAAACACAGAGCTGATACACGACTCTAGTGATCGTGTAAGATGGTGAAACATGACCGCCCATGCTTACCGGCATGGCACATGAAGAAAAGAAAAATACTAACAACGAGCTAAGTGTAGTAATTTGGTGATACCTTGATATATGGGAATGATGCAGTTAGATATATGATACCTGATATATGAGAATTATGCAGTTAGATTTGTGATACCTTGATATATGAGAATTATACAGTTAGATTTGTGATACCTTGATATATGAGAATTATACAGTTAGATTTGTGATACCTTGATATAAGAGAATTATACAGTTAGATTTGTGATACCTTGATATATGAGAATTATGCAATCAGATTTATAAGTAAATAACTGTCAATGATTGGAAGAGGGGGGGGGGGTGTCACATGTCCTATTTAGAATTTGAAAATAATATCTGGGCATGTTAAGTCACATTGTGTTATTTTTAGTTCTAATATGTGTGGATTTGTACTCAATTTAGAGGTCACTAGCTGACCCGGCCCGGCTTCGCCCAGGCCCTGGCGGGGATCTATCTATCTGTCTGTCTGCTTATCTGTCTGTCTGACCCGGCCCGGCTTCGCCCAGCTCCTGGTGGGGAGGATCTCATTTAATTCATATAAGTAGTCATATAAGCTCCCGTTCCCAATTATCTGTCTGTCTGTCTGACCCTGCCCGGCTTCACCCAGTCCCTGGTGGGGAGCATCTCATTTAATTCATATAAGTAGTCATATAAGCTCCCGTTCCCGACTGACTATCTATCCATCTATCTATCTATCTATTCTAACCTACATGAACGTCTTCAGTTACTGCCACTCCACAAATGCCTACTTTTTAATCAGGCTAAACTAACTCACAAAATCCTATTTCAAAATGCCCCAATGGCCATTGTTTAAATATAACGCAAGACATAGTGAACGACTAAATATACTTCATGTCCCTAAACCTAGGATAGACTTATATAAAACAAGCTTAGCATACTCTGCCACTCAGTTGTGGAATAATCTTCCACAAGAAATCAAAGACACCACCAATCATTATACATACAGTCGCAACCTGTTTGAACACTACCTCAAAACAGACTACATGCCCCCTTAAAAAAAAAAAAAAGCAACAAAGACAATAATAATGGTAAATTATCTCGAACGACAACTAGCCAGAAAAAAACAAACATTCCCATATGTGTGGCACGTTGTTTTGGGTATTTATGATGCCCATGTTAAACATTGCCTCAACGAGTTATGTATTATTGATTATTTTTCATGCGTTTTAATGCTTATTGTTCTTTTGTTGTCAAAGAATTGCTTCATAAGAGATGTTGAATGAAAGAATGTATGAGAGGAAGAAGGGCAGAATGTCAGACGGGCCTGCGTGCCCATTTCTTAATCCTTTGAAAATAAAGATTTTCGTTCGTTCTATGTATGTATGTATGTTCAGCCAGTTCCCGTTAAAAATATAGAAGAATAGATAGATTGATAGTAGAAAATGTGATTGGAAGAGATCTATCTAAAGTAAACTTACCAAGATATCATGAACAGCCAATAAATGGTGGGCGGTGGGTTGACTGCAGAGTACTGCAAACGATATGCAACTAACTTTCTCTCACAAAAAATTACTTTTTTTTTTTTTAACGAACGAAAATCTTTCGCAGGCCCGTCCTGCATTCTGCCCTTCTTCTCTATTTCCTCTCATACATTCTTTCATTCAACATCTCTTATGAAGCAATTATTAGACAACAAAAGAACAATAAGCATTAAAATGCAAGAAAAGTAACTCGTTGAGGAAATGTTTAAAAAAATTAATGTGCTGTTGAAGAAAAATAAAAAGATGAGTTAGAAAATTTTCACAATTTAAATAGATGCATTATTTTTATGAAAACATTGAAGATGCCTTAAAGATTATATCATTAGTTAGTTAGTTAGTCGACAGATCATCCTCGTTGCACATCGAACCATTCAGTCCATAAGTGCTCGGATCCCCTCCTCAGCAAATCTCGCAGCGTGTAGCGGCTAACGACGCCAGTTCTGTGTTGGTTTATCAATCTTCTTTGGCTTCCTGCATAGTGTTCTTGTTTGGCCACCCCTCTTTTAATTTGCTGCTCTCGCAGTCTGGCCATTGTTGTAGATTCACAGTCATCACTTGGTTCTTGCAAAAGTCTCACTTCTCGTAGAGCATTCAGAATGTCAGCCTGGTCCATGGCGCGTCCATCCTCCACAGTAGCCTCACCTGCGAGCTTGTCAGCCCGCTAATTTCCTTGTACTCCCGCATGCCCTGGCACGAAGATGAAACTAATCTTTGCCAGCCGAGACCGCTTCAGAGGCAGCATCCATTCTCTTCGGATCGATCCCTCCTCTATCCTCTTGATCATGTTCATTGAGTCGCTAAGGAAACAAGCCCTAGTGAATGTCTGTGTCTCGACAATGAGTTTATAAATCTTTGAAAACAATGCAACAATCTATATATAAAATATATAGCAATGTTATTAAAAGTTATGCCCCTTGAAGTAACTTTTCTTAAGTTAAGTCCCCTCGCTATATAGAAATGATAATGTAAATTTAAAATATTAAATTTTAGTAAGTAAATAGCTGACTGTACAATAACAAACTACGACAGTTGGCTGCACGGGAATGAAAAGAAAACATGTAGAAAATTTCATCTCAATCGGATGGACCGTTCGCGAACGCATAAAGAACGGACATACACACACACATCGTCTTTTATAGATATAGATTGCTGTGTTGGTGGGGTAAATGGGAATGTCTCCGAGAATAGGGTCTTCACTTTCACACTGAACTAACCTGATTCGATTGACAGTGGGTTTTACACGGGGAAATTCTTCACCACGTGGATAATTTTAGATACCTAGGGCATTTATAACATCAGATGGAAGGTGCACAACAGAGATTAAATGCAGAATATGGCAGGCAAAAGCTGCATTTCAGACAATGAAAAGTATCTTATGCGATGAGTCAGTATCATTGAATGTAAGAAAGAGAGTGCTGAAGTGCTATATAAAACATGTTTTGCTGTATGGCAGTGAATCTTGGAATATAAATGAACAAACTAGGAAGACCATGGAAGCAACAGAGATGCGGTTCCTAAGATGAATATTACGAACTCCTTGGACAGCCAGAGTAACTAACGACGACTGCCTGAAAGAGGCTAGAACAGTAGTAGTAGTAGTAGTAGTAGTAGTAGTAGTAGTAGTAGTAGTAGTAGTAGTAGTAGTGTCTTTCATTCCCGTAGGATTATAGATAGCACCGCTGGTGACTGTATAGTCCAATGCGAGAGTGACAATCTCTGTCAGTTTCCGCATATGTCAGACGAGGCTGGTAAGTGACTGCATGTTATGCCTATGTCGCCTATCCCCAGTTTGTTGGATCAGATTGCGCACAAAGAGCACCAGTCCGTTTCGTACATCTCTTCTCTAGAAACATCTGTCTGTTGCAACTCTTTCCCACGTGTCTGGGTCTATGCCAAGGGTTTTCATATCTTGTTTACACACATCCTTGTATCGCATTTGGGGTCTTCTGGTTGGCCTCTTCCCTGTGGCTAGTTCTCCGTATAGGAGATCTTTAGGAATACGTCTCTATCCTCTATTCGAGACACATGGCCCATCCACCATAGGCGTCTCTGCTTGAGGAGGGAGTGCAATACAACAATAAGAAAGAGACAAACAGCTTTCTTTGGTCATGTGATGAGAAGAGAGGCATTGGACAACATCGTGACGACTGGAAAGATCGAGGGGAAGAGAGGCAGAGGCAGACCAAGAGAAATGATGCTGGGTGGATTGAGATGGTGGCATGGAGGAATATCAGCAGCAGAGTTGATCCAGAACACGAAGGACCGAGATCTGTAGAGAGACATGAACGTCTACGCCAGCTGGCATGGCACTTGATTATGATGACACAATGCAAACCGCTTAAGGCGATCTCGGATATGGTGGATTTCTGTTGTGAGGAACAATATTGTATTATACATTGTAAACGCATTACTATATGCTTGAACTCTTATTAGAGGAATTTCTGATAAGAAGAAGTTTTTCTTGGGTCCCATGTAAGTTCACCAGATCAGGTCTGCTCCTACTCTTTTCTGATAGCAGGGTGGTGGGTCGTACGTCTTGCCGTCTCCGACAAGTATAGTATAGTATAGTATAGTATAGTAAAAACAGCACTCGCATAAGAGTTGCTCACATGACCTGTTCCTTGGTAGTTCACAAATTCTGAAACTAGTGAGTCGGTACAACTATCTCGGACAATCACTTGCCTCTTTTGTATTTCTTTCATCAACTCTCTTTTCATTCCCAGTTTTTTTTTTTCTTTTCTAACACCTCTGTGTTTGATTGTTTTTGGTACCATGCAATACGACGTATTCTCTGTATATTCACATCCAGGGCCTCTATTCCACTTTCTAGTTGCTTGTTCATTGTCCAGGCGTCCGCTCCATACAGTAGTGTTGAATATACATAATTTTGACTATTACTAATGTTGAATGTGTTGTTAATCTCTCTATATGGTAATACAGGTCTCATGTTGTTGAAAATATTGTTTTGCCATTCCTATTTATGTTTCACTTCTGCCATCATTTGTTATTATATCTCTATATAATATATATATATTATATTATTATATCTGTTATTATATATATAAGATAGGAGAAACATTATACAGTATCTATCTTCTTTACTATTACCTATCACAAATGGGAATTAAGAAACTAATAAATAAGCAAAGTGAAAAACAATTTATAAGTGAATTCAACAAAAACATAAGTTATGGCAGCCGATAAAACAAGTATTTCAACGGATTTAATCAGTGGAAAGAGATTATAGAAAGTGAGCAGTCTTCAATATCTACGTTCACTGCTGGAAATGTGATTAAATGAACAAGCAAACATTGATCTGCAAAAACTAAAGCAATTAAAACTGTCTTAGAGTGGAACATATGAGACAAGAAAAGTCTAATTATTGAGAGCAAACATGTTTCCTGTGGCAACATGTGGACCTGAAACGGACCTTTAACGAATCAGATGAGAAGCAAAGATACATCTGTGAATACAAGTGGGACAAAAGAATGTACATTTCTTTGGATGAAATAATATATCTTTCCAACAAGAACTCAATACTGTAGAAGATTAATTATTCAAGTCGAGGAGAATGAAATATTTTGGAGATGTAAAGAGACATGAATATCGGGAAACGGGGCTGTGGGGAGGGGTGGATCAGGGAGGTGGAGTATAGCAATATTACAACGTAGATGGGTCACGATGTGGTGGATAATTTACAGCAACAGAGACAGGACGTCTGGCTTATACACACGACAGTAACAGAGGAAGGGGACATGGCTTATACACACGGCAGTAACAGAGACAGGACGTCTGGCTTATACACACGACAGTAACAGAGGAAGGGGACCTGGCTTATACACACGACAGTAACAGAGACAGGACGTCTGGCTTATACACACGACAGTAACAGAGGAAGGGGACCTGGCTTATACACACGACAGTAACAGAGACAGGACGTCTGGCTTATACACACGACAGTAACAGGGGAAGGGGACATGGCTTATACACACGGCAGTAACAGAGACAGGACGTCTGGCTTATACACACGACAGTAACAGAGACAGGACGTCTGGCTTATACACACGACAGTAACAGAGGAAGGGGACCTGGCTTATACACACGACAGTAACAGAGACAGGACGTCTGGCTTATACACACGACAGTAACAGAGGAAGGGGACCTGGCTTATACACACGACAGTAACAGAGACAGGACGTCTGGCTTATACACACGACAGTAACAGAGGAAGGGGACATGGCTTATACACACGACAGTAACAGAGGAAGGGGACATGGCTTATACACACGACAGTAACAGAGGAAGGGGACATGGCTTATACACACGACAGTAACAGAGGAAGGGGACATGGTTTATACACACGACAGTAACAGAGGAAGGGGACATGGTTTATACACACGACAGTAACAGAGGAAGGGGACCTGGCTTATACACACGACAGTAACAGAGACAGGACGTCTGGCTTATACACACGACAGTAACAGAGGAAGGGGACCTGGCTTATACACACGACAGTAACAGAGGAAGGGGATCTGGTTTATACACACGACAGTAACAGAGGAAGGGGACCTGGCTTATACACACGACAGTAACAGAGGAAGGGGACCTGGCTTATACACACGACAGTAACAGAGGAAGGGGACCTGGCTTATACACACGACAGTAACAGAGGAAGGGGACCTGGTTTATACACACGACAGTAACAGAGACAGGACGTCTGGCTTATACACACGACAGTAACAGAGGAAGGGGACCTGGCTTATACACACGACAGTAACAGAGGAAGGGGACCTGGCTTATACACACGACAGTAACAGAGGAAGGGGACCTGGCTTATACACACGACAGTAACAGAGACAGGACGTCTGGCTTATACACACGACAGTAACAGAGGAAGGGGACCTGGCTTATACACACGACAGTAACAGAGGAAGGGGACCTGGCTTATACACACGACAGTAACAGAGGAAGGGGACATGGCTTATACACACGACAGTAACAGAGGAAGGGGACCTGGCTTATACACACGACAGTAACAGAGACAGGACGTCTGGCTTATACACACGACAGTAACAGAGGAAGGGGACCTGGCTTATACACACGACAGTAACAGAGACAGGACGTCTGGCTTATACACACGACAGTAACAGAGGAAGGGGACCTGGCTTATACACACGACAGTAACAGAGGAAGGGGATCTGGTTTATACACACGACAGTAACAGAGGAAGGGGACCTGGCTTATACACACGACAGTAACAGAGGAAGGGGACCTGGCTTATACACACGACAGTAACAGAGGAAGGGGACCTGGCTTATACACACGACAGTAACAGAGGAAGGGGACCTGGCTTATACACACGACAGTAACAGAGACAGGACGTCTGGCTTATACACACGACAGTAACAGAGGAAGGGGACCTGGCTTATACACACGACAGTAACAGAGGAAGGGGACCTGGCTTATACACACGACAGTAACAGAGCCAGGTCTTTATGGGGTGTATTCTGCACAGAATGATGCTTATCATCACAATGCTACTATTTTAGGGCAAGGATATCGTATGTGTTTATGTATACCTTTCATGATACATACTCATACATATATACACACACACATAAAGTGTCTATTGCTACTATTTTAGAATAAGGATATCTTATGTGTTCATGTATATTTTTCATTAAAAATACACATACAGGCATATAATTTATCTTTCATTTTGTGAGAGAGAGAGAGAGAGAGAGAGAGAGAGAGAGAGAGAGAGAGAGAGAGAGAGAGTCTATTGCTACTCTTTTGGAGCAAGGATATCTTATGTGTTTATGTATATCTTTCATACATATATTCTCACACATACATTACTTACATATGTATATACACATACAGTGTCTAGGCTACTATTTTAGAGCAAGGATATCTTATGTGTTTACGTGTATCTTTCATACATATATTCTCAACCATACACACCACACACATAAAGTGATTGATTGATTGATTTAGGAACCGACATCACTGCCACACACATAAAGTGTCTATTGCTATTATCTTACAGCTTGGATATCTGTTAGCTGTACGAGCTTGGATACACGTGTTTATGTATATCTTTCATAATACACCGGCTCCGTGGCGAAGGAGTCGTGGAAGCAGTTCGTAATCTCGCATACCAGGTTCTAAACACAGCTGTGGGTGATTTGGCAGCAAACCGCCTTAAGTTGGTTTTTTATGAAATGGTATAGGTGCCGGTCGTTCAGAAAGCAATGGCAAGCTACTGAACGTAAACTTACCCAGGAATCACGAACAGCCAAAGAATGCTGGGGTTGACTGTAAAGGATATGCAACTAATTTTAACATAATACACACACACACACACGCATACACACATTCTTGCTTTGTTACACACAACCAGTTTTAACTCGTGGCTGTGTACTATGGACAGGCAGAGAAATCACAGAAGCTTCGGAGATGTGATTTTACATAAGAATGCTGAAACTTCCTTGGACAACGTGGGTAATGTAACTAACTGTGTTGATAGAGGTTAAGACACACTGACAGCATATCACAAGCACCAAAAAGAGGCTAAGATACACAGACAACTTATAACAAACATCAGAAATCGGCAGCCGTTGTCGTTTTTAACTACATTATGAGAAAACCGAAGCTAGAATTTGTTGTGACAACTGAAAACATTTGTGGAAAGAGATAAAGGAAGACATCGAGAAAAGATTCTTAATAATATTATGAAATGAAACGAAGTGGTGTCAGTGTACAACATAAGGGGTGTGAACGCAAGAAGATCGGCTTCATTGCACCGAGTTTATTATCCTCCAAGTCTACGTCTCTTACAACATGGCGGTCTGTCGGATGTGTCACACGGAGCATGAACTTCGTAGCTACAGCGACGACCGCCACGAGTCTCCCAGACAATTTCACTCGTGAACCGAAGAGGAGTCCCGTGCCGAACCCACGCCCTTCGGAGAGGGAGACAGGCCGTTTCGCCAAGGAGACACTCAATATACACCCTGTTGGAGATGACACGCGCCAGTCGGCAGGGCACTTAATGGTGATGATGAACCTACACTGTATTCAAATATGTTAGCAGGAGGGAATCAAGTCTTCTGTGAACTAATATATTAGTTTAGTTTAGTTTAGTTTAGTTTAGTCGTTAGATGTCTTATCTATCTTAGATGTCTCGAAACAGGGTGCGAAGGTAAAGCAGGAGAAAGACACCCGGAGCTGTGGCCCGGGTGAGCCACCCCCAGAGTGTGTCTTGAACGTAAAGAGTCGAAACATTCGAGGAATGGGAACGACTTCTGATGATCGGATGTCTTACTGTCGTGTTAGCTCCGCGGCGGTATTTTTATTCACTAGATGTTCTTGTTACTTGTCTTGGTTAGTTCGTTCCCGCTTCATTTCTTCAGTATATAGACTTGCGCACACGGTGACGGGCAGTAGAAGATTGAACACAGAATAGAGATGGTGGAAAAATATGGAAGGAAGACTTTACTCAACGTCTAGATGGGGGGAAGGATTGGGCCCGCGTGTGACGGCAGACCGATTTCCCGGTTCGCAACCGTCGGGGACTGGCCAATAGCTTGGCGGGTTCTCCGCGTCAGCCTCGCTGGTCCGACCAATGGTTTGCGCGCCCCATGACCGGGTTGTGGTTCGAACGATAAGCAAGTCTGGATTAGCCGCGCTTCTGTGTCTGCTGAGACCCGGGTAGTGGTGTCTCGGGTCGTGGCACACGAGATCTACATTTGTACTTAGAAGAGTTTGGCGGGCGTCTTATCTTGAGCATATGTCCCCGGCATCTCCCACCATCCCCCTCCCCAAGTAAGATGCCTGGTTGCTGTGGTACGAGCTAGACCAGTTACTATCGTATATCACCATCATGTGGCAAGCTGGTGGGCAATCACGGTTCCTCATCTTATAGGGGCAGAAGCTGCCAAGCTCAGGCTTCGTTTGAAATGTCCCTGCGTACTTACAAATTGTAAGAAATCCGGTCATTAGAAGGGCCAAATTGTCTTGTCCGAATCAAATGGCGTCTTCTTCCATTTCTTCTTCGTCCTCCGTGATTACTGTATATCTTTATATCTTCTTCCTTTCATTCTCAACCTTCTTCATTCTTTTCTTCTACTCCCTTCTCTTTTTAGTTTTATCCTTGTCCTCTTCCCCTTCCTCCTCCTGTACTTGTGCACTTGCCCCAAAATAGCGTCCGGCACTTTAATTGCACATTTATGCGCAATGTTTCTTTGATATCACCAAAACAAGTCGATCCAGTCTAAACCCGGTACCAGGAACTGTTTTGGGAAGTAAAGACGGTCGGTGCGCTGCTGACCACATCGCCTCTGGAGTCCACTGTGTTATAACCGTGTGGGTCCATCACCGTATTCCCTAGTGTACCTTAACTGATTCAGTTCAGAATGATAATTAATGTATCGCTGAATGTGACCTTCCAATAGGACACCTCTTGGTTGTAGGTTGCCTGTGGACAAGGGGGAGGTGGTCGTGCGCTTGTGGGACCAGGTGGAGAAGGCGGAGGAACAGATTGAGAATCCATATGTGGAAAGAATGAGATTGCGGGGGATCGGCAGGGGTTCTGGAAGAATCTCAAAACTGAGAGGGAAGACCAGGAAACCTTTTAATCAGACAGCGGTGGGAACGATTAGTAGCATGACTCTTCGCTGGCTGTTGAACGAGGGGACGGAGCACGTATGGGAATGTCCTGAGTGCAGTGATGTCGGTTCTTAACTCAACCCAACTCACCTAGGACATTCATTCAGTTCCATGTCCTTTGCAGAACCTCGCTTCCATAACAACCTTCCAGAAAACTTCTCGATCATAAGCAAGATGCCCCGCGTCTGATATACCCATCTGGAGATCATTCGCCACATCCTGCACCTATCTTCTCTTTGGCCTTCCTCTTCCACTCTTCCCAGGCATATATCACTCCATTATTTTCTCCAAAATTTAATGACGTTTCAAGTGACCAAAATTTTTCAATTTTCATTGATTTTTCGTCTTTAGTAGCCAGCCTTCTTCAATATTCAGCTCTTTAAGTATTGATGCATTTGTGCTTTTCTTTATCCAAGATATTCCTAGAACTCGTCTATAACATTTATATTCAAAGGATTTATGCGCTGTTCAGCTTGTTTAGTAAGGGTCCAGGTCTCACAGGCGTATGTTGCAATGGAAAAGATGCATACTCATAAAATCTAATTTTTGTAGCTCTATCTGTCCCACTCCATAATTTATTCAGTTGTTTTAGTCTTTGAAGAGCAATAGATATTCGTCTTTTAATGTCTTTCATGGTGTCACCATTGTTGGTAATCCATCACCAAGATATTCGAAATTGTCCACCACGTCCAATTTGTCTTCGCTAACATACATTTTTGTTTCCATAGTAGTTGTTTATGTATGCATTATAACAGAGGGACTATATCACCATACTAGGGTCTTCGTGTAATTCCTTTTGTTTCGCGGTATCTTCCACAATTTCAATGATCAGTGAACGGAAGCTCTTGTACATTATAATGCTCGTTCATTTGATTGTGTACCTTGTTTGGTCCAAACGTACTTTTGTTTGCCACTGAATTGGTTAAAGCATGTCACGTGTTGTTTATTCCTCTCTAACCACACTTGATCACAAATAGTCTGACTATGGAAGTCATGGCAGTAAGTAAAGCAATAACATGGCTCGAGACACAAACATTCACTAGGGCATGTTTCCTTAGTGACTCAATGAGTATGCTCAGGAAGATAGAGATGGGTTGAATCCTCAGACAGTGGTTGCTGTCTCTGGGGTGGTCATGGCTGGCAAAGATTAGTTCCATTTTCGTGCCAAGGCATGCGGGTGTATAAAGAAATAATCAGGATGACAGGCCTGCAGGTAAGAACTACTGTGGAAGGCGGACGAGCCATGGACCAGGCTGACATTCTGAATGCTCTACGAGAAGTAAGACTTTTGCGAGAACCAAATGATGACCGTGAATCTACAATCATGGTCAGACTGCGAGAACAGCAAGTTAAAAGAGGTGTGGCCAAACAAGAACACTAAGAATCTAAAGAAGATTACTGAACTAACACATAACTGGTGTCGTTATCCGCTACACGCTACAGGATTTGCTGAGGAGGGGATCCGAGCACTTATAGACTGATTGGTTCGGTGTGCATTGAGGATGATCTGCCGACTAACTGACCACATACATACGCACACACACTCTCTATATTTTTTTAATCTTACCTGATGTGGTTCAGCTAAGGCTCTCCCTTCCGCGCCTCAGACTCGCCCAAGGTGAAGCCCCACGATGATCTCAGAAACTGTTCATTACGAAGTGCAGATCTTGGGAAGGCAGCTTGAGATACAGTCTCTGCCCATGTTTCAAACTGAATTCACCCAAAACGGCCCGGCATTTCCTGCATTTCATGTTTCCTTGTACAGGAATGGTCTATTTTCTGTTGGTGAGATTAATTCTTTGTATTCGATGTGTACAGAAATGGTCTTGGCCTCTATCCCGTAAGATTTGCATGAGATCAACCCATTAGCCAAATAGTGGGGACATCACGATATAAATGTCATCACTTGGTATAGATCTATCTAATTGTGCCCTCTCCATTCCAAGTGTACTATTCTGAAGTCGGTATGATTTTCTCAATGTTGATATTGCTTGTATGTGTCCACGTAAGGCTAACTTCTCTATTCCACTTCCATTGTTGATATAACCCGATAAATATCAGTTGTCCTTTCTCATTGTTGTGATGTGTGATCTAGTAAATTCTGCTATTGTCAATAAAGCTAAGGCTGTCAATATGTAAGCATGTGTATGTGTCTTTATTTGCTCAAGTATTCCCAAGATTCTTCTGAAAAAGTGCATGGCCACTGCTTCCAGAAATGGTGAATAGAAATCATAATGACTGTTCTTGTACGTGGTGGCTGTTTACATAAATTACCACGCACCATTTGTAAATGTAATGTTACTTTTCGTTGACGACACAAATGCAGCAAATGAAACTTTTCAAGTTAAAGGTAATTTACTGCAAACAAAACACGACACATGTCTGTATAGTTAACGGTCAATTCCTGTAGATGACAAAAGTATATCATATGTCATCCACGCATAGCAGGGTCTTTTCCTGCAAATGTGATAAGTACACCAAATGACAAAGTTG
>OY992876.1:515631710-515641710 GCA_963921405.1 Cepaea hortensis | reverse complement strand
ACTCATGGAGTGTGCTAAGTGGAGACAGCAAAGTTTCGCGTGGAATGTCTTTCCTGGCTTCAGAAGTCACAGATTGTGAGAATTGTATGGGTTTATTGCCCTGGCTAATGCCCTGCGGGATGCGGGGGGAATGAACAGGCTGATAGGCTAGCAGGGAATGCACCTCTTGGTGGTAGATTGCCTATGGACAAGGGAGAGGTGGTCGAGAGCCTGAGGGACAGGGTGTAGAAGGCGGGGAAACAGATTGAGAACCGTATGTGTAATGTATACTGCGGGGGATCGGCAGGGGTTCTGGAAGAATCTCAAAACTGAGAGGGAAGCCCAGGGGAACTTTCAATCAGCTAGCAGTGGGAACGATTAGTTGTGTGATTCTTCGCTGGCTGTTGAACGAGAGGACGGAGCACGTATGGGAATGTTCTGAGTGCAGTGATGTCAGCTCTGAGCTCAACTTAATCAAACAACACACCAACGTACAGATGACTTGTGTTGATTGTGTGTACTCATGGTTCCCGTTCAACAACACACCAACGTACAGATGACTTGTGTTGATTGTGTGTACTCATGGTTCCCGTTCAACAACACACCAACGTACAGATGACTTGTGTTGATTGTGTGTACTCATGGTTCCCGTTCAACAACACACCAACGTACAGATGACTTGTGTTGATTGTGTATACTCATGGTTCCCGTTCAACAACACACCAACGTACAGATGACTTGTGTTGATTGTGTGTACTCATGGTTCCCGTTCGCCAGTGATTGCCGACCTACTTCTCAACTCAATCAAACAACACACCAATGTACACATGACTGATGTGTTGATTGTGTATACTCAAGGTTCCCGTTCGCCAGTGATTGGCGACCTACTTCTCAACTCAATCAAACAACACACCAATGTACACATGACTGATGTGTTGATTGTGTTGATTGTGCATACTCAAGGTTCCCGTTCACCAGTGATTGGCGACCTACTTCTCAACTCAATCAAACAACACACCAATGTACACATGACTGATGTGTTGATTGTGTTGATTGTGCATACTCAAGGTTCCCGTTCGCCAGTGATTGGCGACCTACTTCTCAACTCAATCAAACAACACACCAATGTACACATGACTGATGTGTTGATTGTGTTGATTGTGCATACTCAAGGTTCCCGTTCGCCAGTGATTGGCGACCTACTTCTCAACTCAATCAAACAACACACCAATGTACACACGACTGATGTGTTGATTGTGTATACTCAAGGTTCCCGTTCACCAGTGATTGGCGACCTACTTCTCACGCCACATCCGGGTTGTGACGTGCAGGTTGTCAATGTGTGTATAACTGACGCTGTTTTTACACACAACAGTCGCCATGACTAATACACTAGAATAGTGACTTTGTACGGAAATAAAGACATTGAAAAATGGCACAAATGTTAAATCATCATCATCATCAAGTGCCATGCTGATAGGCGTGGAGTGGCAAGGTTCGCCATTCACACGGTCACCAGAGTCTCGATTAGGTCTGTGCTCTTGTCCCGACCATGCCATGCTGCCAAGCCATCAAGATATTTAGCCCGTTGTCTTCCTCTTGCTCGCTTTCCACCAAGCTTGCCAGTTGTCACTAAATTTTCAATTCCATTTCTCCTCATAACATGTCCAACAGTCTTGATTGTCTACATCTAATTTCTCCAACCAATCTCCGTTTTTCGTTTGTCTCTTGAATGACTGTCTCATTTGGTTTTCTGTCTGTTCGTAGTATTCTTTGCATTTTTCTCAAAAACCACATTTTCACCGCTATAGATGTTTCTCATCTTGTCTGTTAAATACCTTGGCGTAATTAATAACAGCGAGAACTGTTCAAATACAGACAGGCTTTGACTGTCCATAGCAATGCGAAAGCTACACAGACACAGGATTCACTGATTCGTTTGTCAATTAGAAAGTAGGTTACGACCAAATGTAGTACACACACAAATGAACAAGTATTATAATGGGAAATTTCCGTTCACTGAGCATTGATGACGCTATTAAGCATATGAAGAACGAACGAACGAACGAACAAACGAACGAATTTTATTTTAAAAGGGTAAAAAATTGGGCACGCAGGCCCGTCTTACATTCGGCCCTTTCAATCACTCATCTTTCATTCATCAAATGTGCATGTTACATTTACATAGGGAAAAAAAAATTGTCAAATGAAAGGAAAAACAGCTGGACAATAGAAGAATTAGAAGTAATAGGAGAATTTGGTGTAGATATATTAACCAACATATTGAATGATATTTACAGCAATGGATATATACCAAGTGATATGCTGAAATCTGTATTTATAGCTGTACCGAAAAGACCAGGAGCAATTGAATGCGAAGATTTTCGTATGATTAACCTCATGAACCATATCACTAAGCTTCTACTCAGAATTATAATCAGAAGAACAAGGAAGAAAATAAAAATGGAAATTGGTGAAGAACAGTATGGATTCGTGGAGGGAAAGGGTACAAACAATGCAATATATACATTACGGACACTAATAGAAAGATCAGTAGAGACAAAGAGAGACATATATTTGTGCATCATAGATTATACTAAGGCATGTGATAAAGTAAAACATGATGATCTGATTGAAATGTTGGAAGATATCAACATTGATGGGAAAGATCTCAGAACAATAATAAAAAATATATTTACTGGAACCAAATAGCAGCAATTAAAATGGGAAATAAAGAAGGAAATTATGAACACATAAAGTTGGGAGTAAGACAGGGATGTGTTTTGCCACCGGATCTCTTCTCCCTCGATAGCGAAGTAATAATGAGAGAGATCAAAGAAAAGCCAGGAATAATATTCAGATGTTATAATGTAAATAATATACGCTGTGCAGATGACACTTTATTGATCTACAACAATTGTTGAAACAAAATTTGTGTCATTTAACATTGTTTACAACAATTGTTGGACATTGTAGTAACAGAGAGTGGAAAGAAAGGACTCTCCTTAAATATCAAGACAACAGTAACAATGGTGATTGTCAGAGTCTAAAGTATTGCCAGCAGAGATGCAGGGACATCGTTACGCCCGCCAGGCGAATAGTCCCTAGCGGGGATGCTGTAACATCGTTACGCCCGCCAGGCGAGTATTAGTTACCTGCCTGCGAGGTTGCCGGCTGACGAGACAGCGAACGGTCAGGCAAGGACAAAGCAGGACGCACGCAGGCCTCGTGAAGCCACTTCAGGTGGGCAGGCGCGTTGCGAGAAATAGCCAGACAGCTCTGGGACTCGGACTCGACTGGACGTATGATGGGAGAAAGGCTTGTGTAGTTCTGTGGCCCGAAAGTCGAGTGCTTGTACATCTTGTGAGATGCCCCAGCAACATTCGTACGTATGACACGACTTCTACTAGTAGACATACCGAATATTATCTGTTACATAGACGACATTTGTGTTCACACAAAGACAATGACAGACCACATAAAGACATTAGAACAGACATTTGAACGCATTAGACAGCACGGACTGACGGTAAAGCCTGCAAAAGTAGACATAGCCTATCAGGAAATATCCTTCTTGGGGTACAAAATATCTAATGGCTTTGTCACGACAGACGATAACATTGTGTCCAAGATACTAAAACTCTCACTTCCGACTACGAAAAAGCAAGTCAGAAGTTTGTTGGGACTTATAAATTATTATAGGCAGTTCATACCAGATTTTGCTGAACTGACCGAAGTATTTACTAACTTACTAACAAAAGATCAACCCGAGAAAATTGTAAGCAATGAATGCCTAAAATTTGCATTCCATAAAGTATTATTTTATTTCTCTGAGAATAGTTTAAAGAATCCCATTCTCAAATTGCCAAATTTTCTTATTTCTTTCAGATTACGCACAGACGCGAGCTCCGTAGCGATTGGAGCAGTTCTGTTACAGGAACATGATAACATCCTACATCCTGTATATTACTTCTCGAGAAAATTAAAACCTAGAGAACGCTCTTGGGCGACACCGCAGTTGGAAGCCCTTGCTCTAGTTGAGGGTATAACTAAATTTTCCAGATTCCTTCTGGGACGTCATTTTATGGTGGAGTCTGACAGTAGTCCATTGAGATTTATCAATTCAGGTGTACCTTCCAACCAAATGATAGCTCGCTGGTCTCTTAAACTTCAAGATTACAGCTTTGAATTTCGACACATCGCGGGCAGAACCAACACGATTGCCGATCTTTTGTCCCGTTGTCCGACCGACCCAGTAAGCACCAATGTCTGAGTGCAGTGTGTAAAATACACTCAGACCAACACAGCCATGCATCAGTGAAGTTTTTTTTCCACGAAAGCTGTGTATGTCTATATGATGTGATAGGGTGTATTCCCAATATATATAGTTTTTCTTATTTTATTATTAATGTAGTGATTGTCGTGAATAATTGTGTAGTGTGTGGTAGAAAGAGAACTTTATTAATTGTATATATTACGAAACAAGAACAGTGCCACATTCGCTCTGAACTTACCGCAAGCGAACTATCCAAGTTATCCGTGGTATCTGCATTTGGAACATATCCAGTGATATTTTAACTCCGTGTGTGAAAGTGTGACCTGAACATTGACATCTACACCACTTCAGTAAATCGAAATCCAGAAGTTTTTCCAGTGAAACAACCAACACATGAACGATCAGAACTTTGCACATTCCGTTTTACTACATCAGACCGGAACAAGTGTGTTCTACAAATTTTCAACATCAGCTGTTTCGTGTGTACTTCTGGATGATTTAGAAATTTAGTTTAAAAGTAGCAGACGACAAACAAAAGCTTAAAAAGTTATAACACTTCTAAACTATTTACGATTCAATAATTTCGAATACACAAATTGTGTATTAAGATTTTTCCTTTAGTGTAATCTTAGAATCATATCTTGATTAATTTATTCATACTACCGACATTTTTTCGCTAGTATGGAGAAACATCAAGCTATGACGCTGAGAAATAGAAGAATTATTGTAAGATATTATATTTCTTAATTTTTGAAGTTATGTCCCTTTCATTTAATTGTTATTACATTATTACACCAAGGGCGTTAACTGAAATGTATACGATGATGTATTGTGTATAAATAGCCATGTTGTTGCCAGATTGTTAACACGCCAAGAAGCCATCTACTGAGCATGGTAGAGTGTTACCGACATTGCAGACCGACACAAGAACTCCTGGCCAAATGAGGTCAGAGTTTGAGCGTTGAATGCGGCTTATATAAAGCCGTATTACAGTCTTGCCAGATGTTTTTTGTCTCAAAAAGCATATTATTACTTTTTTTTGAAAGGCTGCGAGGTAGTTGCTTGGGAAGCTGTTACTACCGATCTGACTGGGTCAATAATGCAATTAAGGTAATCAGCCATCGAGAGGATGAAGCTTGACGAGTGTTAAAGGTTGAACACCACATGTCTTTAGATACAATGTCCATTTCTTATGTGTTTCTATGCCAAGATATGTGTTGTTGTATTTCTACACCAAAATAATTGTATATAACAGAAAGGTTGACTCTGACAGGTTAAAAATATTAACCCAGTATTGTATATAGAGTGTACATGAAAGATAACATCTTTCATGAAGAAGCCCCGGGGGGAGCATGTCAGAGTCTAAAGTATTGCCATTAGAGATGCAGGGACATCGTTACGCCCGCCAGGCGAATAGTCCCTAGCGGGGATGCTGTAACATCGTTACGCCCGCCAGGCGAGTATTAGTTACCTGCCTGCGAGGTTGCCGGCTGACGAGACAGCCAGCGGTCAGGCAAGGACAAAGCAGGACGCACGCAGGCCTCGTGAAGCCACTTCAGGTGGGCAGGCGCGTTGCGAGAAATAGCCAGACAGCTCTGGGACTCGGACTCGACTGGACGTATGATGGGAGAAAGGCTTGTGTAGTTCTGTGGCCCGAAAGTCGAGTGCTTGTACATCTTGTGAGACTGATTGTAAGCTGTGGGTTGCCTGTAAGTGTATTGTTATAACTTATGTATTGTGATGATCATCTCTAGATCGTGATCTGTAAATAAATCCATCGAAACTTCGTGTCGTTGAGTCTCAAGTCAAATCACGTTGTATTTGTACTGTCTCACATGTGTTAGGTTAACGAGCCAGGTTTAAGACCCTGACAGTGATATCAAAGAAACAGGTGACACCCAAATGTGAAATAGCGATAGAAGGGACAATACTTCACCAAGTGGCTATTTTAAATATCTAGGGACATTTATAACATCGGATGGAAAATGCACAACACAGATTATGAGCAGAATAGGGTAAGCAAACGCTGCATTTCAGAAAATGAAGAATATCTTATGCAATAAGTCACTATCACTGAATGTAAGAAAGAGAGTGCTGAAATGCTATATAGAACCTGTTTTGCTGTATGGCTGTGAATCTTGGAATGTAAATCAACAAATTAGGAAGAGATTGGAAGCAACAGAGATGTGGTTTTTAAGACGAATGTTGCGAATTCCTTGGACTGTCAGAGTAACTAACAACGACTGCATGAAAGAGGCTAATGAAACTAGAATATTATATACAATAATAAGAAAGAGACATACAGCTTTTTTTTTTTTTTTGGTCATGTGATTAGAAGAGAGGCGTTAGAGAACATTGTGGCAACTGGAAAGATCGACGGGAAGAGAGGCAGAGGCAGACCACGAGAAATAATGCTGGATGGATTACGACGGTGGCATGGAGGAATATCAACGGCAGAGATGAGACTGAAATTGCGGAAGATACCACAAAAGAAAACAATTAAGACGATGACCCAATATGGAGATATATCGTCCTCCTGTCCAAATGGGAGGTCAAACTTGGTGGTATATTGTCCTTCCGGTATGAATCAGTTTAAAAGCTACAAGACAACAGTAGTAAACACAGTTAAGTAAAATACTTGACAACACTTCTGTCACAGTAGGAGCATGAACGTACAAGTAATGCACCATGTCACAGTCATCCATGAAGAATACCGGAGCTTAGAACTGACAAATCACAGAAGAGTTCTTCGAATTTCGCGAGCCAAGATAAAGAAAAACATTGAGATTCTATAAATTATAAATATCGAAGAGAAATTACTAACCTCAATTAAGACGCAGGTTGGTCGTAGCCGAACTTTTATTTTTTATCAATTGTCATGGGTTGATAGGAGGACTTAAGCATAATAGTATAATATAGTGAGGCGCGGCTGGTCGAGTAGCTAGAATGTGGGATTCTTCTTAGGGAGACCCGGACTCGAATGCTCGGTAAGCTGTGGAGTGTTGGTTTTTTTTTTTTTTCTGTCGGGGGAAAAAAAACAACAACTCTAAGTTGCACATTTGGCGGCGACTACACTAACCTGGTGGCCTTAAACCTCAGGCTCAAGACTCCCCAGCCATACACCGCAAGGTACTATATTGGCAGTAGATGTCAGACAGTGTGACAGTATACTATAGTGCGCTTGCTTCTTGTTGACACGCAATTTGGATTAGTCCGGTATCCTCATATTGTCAGTGCACAATATAACATTGTTATGACAAACTTAATAGAGTTGACCTCGTCAGGATACAGAATTACTTGCTGAGTGTCGTTGGCTTAAGTCGATTGTTTATCATAAAGTGACTGACTCATATTGTAATCAAGTGGTTGGTTAAGCCACACTATTATTATTATTATTATTATATTATAACTAGATTTTGGTGTCGTTAAGTAAGTGGCTGGTAAGACTGTTTATATTTGAACTCTCTTTCACTTTCTCCATCTCGACCACGGTCATGCCCCTGTAAGTGTCAAGTTTAGGAGAGCTCTTTCTCTCCAGGACATCGCTAGAGCGTGCTTCTCGCCGAGAGGGCATGCTCCAATGTGATCAGACCCCATATTTCAGCTCATGACATCCCGTAAATATTGGATTGGATTAGAAGTGGCTCATAAACAGCGTGATGTCTCATCATCATCATCATCATCAAGTGCCCTGTCAGCTGGCGTAGGCGTTCATGACTCTCCACAGATCTCGGTCTTTGGTGTTCTGGATCAACTCTGCTGATGATATTCCTCCACGCCACCGTTTCAATCCATCCAGCATCATTTCTCTTGGTCTGCCTCTGCCTCTGTTCCCCTCGATCTTTCCAGTTGTCACGATGTTCTCTAATGCCTCTCTTCTCATCACATGACCGAAGAAAGCTGTTAGTATCGTTCTTATTGTTGTATATAATGTTCTAGTTTCGTTAGCCTGTTTCAGGCAGTCGTTGTTAGTTACTCTGGCAGTCCAAGGAATTCGCAACATTCGTCTCAGGAACCACATCTCTGTTGCTTCTAATTTCGTCTTAATTTGTTCATATACATTGCAAGATTCACTGCCATACATCAAAACTGGTTCTATATAGCATTTCAGCACTCTCTTTCTTACATTCAGGGATAGTGACTTATTGCATAAGATACTCTTCATTTTCTGAAATGCGGCTTTTGCCTGCCCTATTCTGCTCTTAATCTCTGTTGTAAATCTTCCATCTGATGTTATAAGTGCCCCTAGGTATTTAAAATTATCCACATTGTTGAGAATTTCCCCTTCTATTTCTATGTCACATTTTGGTGTCACCATTTTCTTTGATATCACCATTGTTACTGTTTTCTTGATATTTAAGGAGAGTCCTTTCTTTGCACTCTCTGTTCCTACGTGGTTCATGGGCGGGGCTCGACCAGTACGAAGATGGACACAGGAGATTGCAAACAAAGTTGGCAGGAGGATGCATTAGGCACAACGGATGCAGACCCTTGATACCGGCTTATGTAGACAGCGACGTTCTTCTGGGACCTGCAGCATGATGATGATGATGATGATGATGATGATGATGATGATGATGATGATGATGATGATGATGATGATGGTGGTGGTGGTGGTGGTGGTGGTGGTGGTGGTGGTGATGATGGTGATGATGAGTGGAGAACGGAAGCAGGCAGGACCTTTGATGCCTGGTGTCCGGCATGAATTGTCAAGTCACGCCCATGTATGTAAATGTGTGATCGTGTTGAATGAACTTAATTAGCTGTTAAGCGTTGAAAAACTACTCTGGTGACCATCGGCTAGAATAACTG
Source organism: Cepaea hortensis (assembly GCA_963921405.1). Lineage (NCBI taxonomy): Eukaryota > Metazoa > Mollusca > Gastropoda > Stylommatophora > Helicidae > Cepaea > Cepaea hortensis. Next base: position 515,632,643 of record OY992876.1, on the reverse strand, counting down.
GTCAAATATGATAAGCGTGTGACCGCAAAAGGACAGCTGAGTCCAGCTGGGATTGCTGTATGTGGAACATTCACAGACAAGACGTGATTCATTTGTTAGAGGCAAAGTGAGACCGCCTGACAGAAATGGGATTATGCGAAGCTATCCAAATCACATGGGAAATACAAGTCAAGCTGATATGAAAACAGTGTAGAGTAGTAGAAGTAGTGGTGGTTGTAGTAATGGTGGTAGTGGTAGTAGCTGTAGTAGTTGTAGTGGTGGAAGCTGTGTTGGTGGTGATAATAGTAATCATAGTGGTAGTAGTGATGGTGATGGTATTAGTAGTAGCAACAGTTGTAGTATTAGTAGTAGTAGTGGTGGTGGTAGTAGTAATTGTATTGGTAGTAATGGTATTCGTAGTAGATGTTGTAATATTTGTTGTTGTAAGTAACAGTGGTGATGTTAGTAGTAGTAGTAACAGTAGTAATAATAGTGTAGTATTAGTACAGTAGTAATGGTAACTATAGTAGTGATAGTAGGTGTGGTAGTAGTAGCATCAGTAGTACTAAAGTAGTAATAGAAATGGATGTTGTTGTAGCAACAACAGTGTTAACTGATGGTGTGCTAATATTCGAAGTAGCAGTAGTGATGTTCGTTTTAGTAGTATTCATTCGTAGACATATGTTGCACGTCACATCAAGGTGCCTTAGCCATCTACACCGATGGGTCAGTGATGAGAAACAGACGTAGTGGCTGGGGCTTTATTGCAAAGGCTAATGGGCGAGTCTTGAAAAAGGAGAGTCTGACGTATGAGACTACGACCTCCAACATGAGAATGGAGGTGCGGGCAGTAACAGCGGCATTCCGGTGGCTAGAGGAGACTACAGCAACACACGTTGTATTCATTACGGATTCAAAGAGTATGCTTAGTAAGGTGGAGAAAGGAATGTTTCG
>OY992876.1:515599210-515626710 GCA_963921405.1 Cepaea hortensis | reverse complement strand
ATTTAATCCTGGCGTTTTGTGTTGACCATTCTCTCCGGGAATTTAGTACGAAACAGGCATGAACGATCACGTCTCTCTACTATTCGCTCTTAGTTATTTTAATGAAATTGGTTTTCCTTATTATCATAATCATGTGCCATGCCGGTAAGCGTGGACAGTCATGTTTCGCCATCTCACACGATCACCAGAGTCGTGGATCAGCTCCGTGTTCTTGTCCCGACCACGCCATGTGGCCAAGCCATCCAGATATTTACCTCTCTGTCTTCCCCTTGCTCTTTTCCCCTCAATTTTCCAGTTGCCACCAAGTTCTCCAGGTTATTCGGAAATTTCACGAACACGATCAAAAAGAGCTGTTTATCCTTGAACAGTATATCTTGGACTGTTCATCCTTGAATTGATCATACCTATTATTAGTATTATATATCTTCTGGACAGTTCTTCCTTGAGCCGTTTATATTCCTACTGTTTATCCTCTGAAATGTTTCTCCTTGGAATGTGTATACTTCCAATGTTAATCTTCAGGGATGTTTATCCTTGGACTGTCTTAAGACTGTTTATAACGACTGTTTACCATTGAGCATATCTCTGGACTGTTCAAACATTTACTGTTTATCGTTGGAATCATTATAATTAGACTGTTTATTCATTTGTCTCAAGAGTTAGAGTAAACAGACTATTGTATAGGCAAAGACAATATAACAGCTGACATATAATGATATAATATGACAACTGACATAGAATGCTATAATATAATAACTGACATAGAATGATATAATATAACAACTGACATAGAATGATATAATAAAACAACTGACATAGAATGATATAATAAAACAACTGACATAGAATGATATAATATAACAGCTGCCATAGAGTGATATAACATAACAGCTGACATATAATGATATAATATAACATCTGCCATAGAGTGATATAATATAACAGCTGACATAGAATGATATAATAAAACAACTGACATAGAATGATATAATATAACAGCTGCCATAGAGTGATATAACATAACAGCTGACATATAATGATATAATATAACATCTGCCATAGAGTGATATAATATAACAGCTGACATAGAGTGATATAATATAACAACTGACATAGAATGATATAATATAGCAGCTGCCATAGAGTGATATAACATAACAGCTGACATATAATGATATAATATAACAACTGACATAGAATGATATAATATCCGGGAAGGTTAACCCGGTCAACAAATGCCCGCAGAAGTTGGATGTGTCGGCCTAACGGCGCAAGAACGCAGCTCTGCTGTAAACAGGCACAATGCAATCACATCCGGAAAAAAAAACTCCGGATGAACGAAGAAGAAGAAGAAGAATGATATAATATAACAGCCTGATATATAATGATATAATATAACGGCCTGACATATAATGATATAATATAACAGCTGACATAGAATGATATAACATAAAATCTGACATATAGTGAAATAATATAACAACTAACATATAGTGATATAATATAACAACTGACATAGAATGATATAATATAACAACTGACATAGAATGATATATTATAACAACTGACATAGAATGATATAATATAACAACTGACATAGAATGACATAATATAACAACTGATATAGAATGATATAATATAACAACTGACATAGAATGATATATTATAACAACTGACACACATACACATTGGCACCTTGCCGTCTTGACAGACGATAGTTTGTGCTTTAAAAAGGCATAATAACTTTTAACTATGGCGGTAGCGAGTGTGACTGATAAGGCCAATTTGCGCTGTAAATGTCCGTTCACAGTGGGTGCATGTGAACACATGGTCATTTCCACCATCATGCACCATCTTACGTCTCAAACGCTTGGTGTGTGACTTTTCTGCAATAATTTTCTCCTTTGACTTTATTCCATTTCTGATATTTGCCCTCCATGCAACACGTTCAGCGGCGACTTGCTCCCAATGTGCATTATCAATGCCTGTATCAATCATGTCCCGCTTACACACATCTTTGTATCGTAGTAGAGGCCGACCCTGAGATCTCTTACCCATCTGTAATTCACCAAAAAAGATATCCTTTGGTATTCTACCATCATCCATCCGCCTAAGATGTCCTATCCATCTAAGTCTACGAAGACTGAGCATGGAATAAACTGTCACACAACCTGATCTTTCCAATACTTCAGTATTTGTGATTTTGTCTTGCCACTTAATACCAAGAATTCTTCGCAGACACCGCATATGAAAGCTGTTTAAATTGTTCTCTTGGTGTGAGTAAGTTGTCCAGGTTTCACTGCCATAGAGAAGAGTACTAAGGACACAGGCTTGATAGACAAGGACTTTTGTTTTGGCAGTAAGCTTCCTGTTCTCCCAGACTCTTTTTCTTAACCTGTTCATTGTTGTTGCTGCCTTACCAATCCGGATGTTGATTTCCTGATCTAGGGATAATTTGCTATTTACCACCGATCCTAGATATGTAAAATGGTCTACTATCTCTAGTTCGGCGTCGTCAATAAAGATTGATGGTACCCCATGTGCACCTTGTGACATAATCTGTGTCTTCTTTTTGCTAATTGTTAAACCAAATTCAGAACAAGCATTGGAGAATGCAGATAGTAGACATTGCAATTCTTCCTCAGAGTGGGTCGTAACTGCAGCATCATCTGCAAAAAGCAACTCTCTGATCAGTACCCTCCTAATTTTGGTCTTAGCCTTCAATCTCTGAGCATTGTAGAGACCGCCATCTGAGCGTGAGTGAATGTATATACCACCATCCTGATCACGAAATGCATATTTCAGTAGAAGTGAAAAGTATATTCCAAAGAGGGTGGGAGCTAGTACACAACCTTGCTTAACTCCACTCTTGATTTCAAATTCTTCAGAAGTTGCACCATCAAACTTGATTATACCCTTCATGCCTGTGTGGAACGATTCCACAATGGACAGAAGAGTTGGTGGGCAGCCAATCTTCTTTAGTGCCTTGAACAGACCCTCACGACTGACCAAATCAAATGCCTTTGTGAGGTCGATGAAGGCAATAAACAGTGGTTGATTCTGTTCACGACATTTTTCTTGCATTTGTCGCAATGAGAATATCATATCAGTGGTAGACCGGTTCTGTCGAAAGCCACACTGTGATTCGGGGTAGACTTGATCTCCTAGGACTTGAAGTCTGCGCAGAACAATTCTGGCAAATACTTTTCCAACAATACACAGAAGTGAGATACCCCTATAGTTGTTGCAGTCGCTCCGATCGCCCTTGTTCTTGTACAGTGTTATGATGCTTGAATCTTTGAAATCCTGTGGGACTTGTCCTTCACGCCAGCATAGCTCTATTAGCTGGTGGATCTGTATAGTGAGTGTGTCTTGCCCACTCCTGATAACCTCTATTGGAATCCCATCCTTACCTGGAGCCTTGCCAGATGCAAGTTCATTTATAGCACACTTAACTTCTGTTATGGTGGGAAGTGTGTCCAGGTGGTCAAGAGTTGGTAGAGCCTCTATGGCGTTGAGGGCATTATCCGCTAGTTTGGTCTCACTTGAGTAAAGCTCCAAATAGTGCTCTACCCATCTGTCCATCTGCTGTTTCTTATCAGTGATGACTTCTCCAGTCAAGGTTTTCAATGGTGCACTTCTTTTGATCACTGGACCACAGGCTTTCTTTATTCCTTCATACATGCTTCTTATGTCTCCCTTATCACTTGCGATTTGAATGGACTCACATAACTTGATCCAATAATCATTTGCACACTGCCTGGCAGCCTTTTGCACATCCTTCCTAGCTTGCCTTAGCTCACTCAGAGTGTTACGCGTTGGTCTTTCCTTGTTTCTTAAGAGAGCTTTCTTCTTCTTATCAATCAAGGGCTGCAGAGTCTCGCTGTTGGCCGCAAACCAGTCCTGCCTCTTATGATCCACAGTGCCGTAAACCTTTACGGCAGTTTTACAAAGAGTTTCCTTAAGTTTATTCCATTTATCATTTACTGTACAATTTTCTGGTGTATCAGTGAAAGCGTCTTCAAGTTGCTGTTGAAACTGAAAGCACTTTTCAGGATCATGAGTTTTAATAATATTAATCCTGGGGCTAGATTTGTGTTTAGCTGTGTAGATTCTCTTTGGTCTCAGTCTAACCCTTGCAACAACCAAAGAATGATCCGTATCACAGTCAGCACTGTGGTAACTGCGAGTCAATGATATATGGTTCAGATGTTGTCTCCGTGTGATGATGAAGTCCAGCTGGTGCCAATGGCCAGATCTTGGATGTTTCCATGTGACCTTATGCATCTCTTTTGTTTTAAAAAAAGAGTTTGTAATACATAGGTCATTACTGGTGCAATGCTCCAGCAGCCTTTGCCCATTTTCATTCATGCGACCGATGTTGTATTTTCCAAGGCACACTGGCCATGAACTCGAGTCCTTGCCCACACGAGCATTGAAATCACCGAGCATATAAATGTAGTCGGATTTTGGAACTGCCTTGATCACAGAGTCTAACTCCTCATAGAACAAATCCTTCACATCATCAGAGGAATCGAGTGTCGGTGCATATGCAGTAATAATGGTGGCAAACCCACAAGAGGTTGCCAAGCGCAGGGATAATAGTCTTTCATTTCCTCCTGCTGGAATTTCAATCATTCCCAGTAGCGAATTCTTCACTGCAAAGCCCACACCGTGTTGCCTTTTTTCTGCCTGCCCTTTACCCTTCCAGAAAAAGGTGTAGTTGTTTTCCCTGAGTGACCCTTCCTCAGCGAGGCGAGTCTCCTGCAGGCCAGCAATATCAATGTTAAGACGATTGAGTTCGGCATCAATCACAGCCGTTTTTCTCACATCGTCAATATTGGTCAAGTCAGTGGAAAATCCTGGACACATGGTTCTCACGTTCCAGGTTGCAAGCCGTAGCTTGAGGTTTCTATTTATATTTTTGTTTGTACCTGGTGCATTGGTTTTACAGCCTGCGATTCAGATTTTGTCCTAGCCCCAAGCACCCATTGAAGCAGGCAGGCTGTGGCGGATCAGCACCCAATTGGCTGGGGGCTGCCCAGCTTGAGGCGGGCGGTAGCTGATCAGTGACACCTATAGGTGTCTCCCACCATCAGAGGCAACGCGTGGCGCCCCATGTCTACGCCAACTGACAAGGACTTATAACCCGTAACAGTTGCCTCTCGCTTTGATTCCGAGACCAGTTAAGACCAGGGATGGAGTTATTGCCTCTCCATAGCACAAAGCCTGGGCTAAAATATAGAGATCATGTGTTGCCCATTCAGCATGATCCCTCTCTCGGCCTGCCTAGTTCACTCCAGAGGAAAGGTAACACCCCTACATCTGGAACAAGACAAGCTGCAGAAGCTGCCGGATCAGCAAAGCAATGCTCTAACTGTCCGCCTGTCAGAGCTTCGATCCTAGACCAGTCGCCAACCAAGGCTTAGGACCTGGTCTGCCCTGCCATGACAATTTTGTCTTTAGCTTGCATTTCCTCGCACCAGGGTAAGGCTTGTACCCTCCCAATTGCGCTCTTCCGCCCGAAGCCGTTGGCACAATGTGGGGTGTCGGGTTTGGTAAGCGCCGCCCAACGTTCGGCGCTAACAGAAACCAGGTAGTACCGTCTACTGTTATACGGTAGCTCAGTCATATCTGACTAAGACCTGACACTAGAAGAATCAGAAAACAACTGACATAGAATGATATAATATAACAACTGACATAGAATGACATAATATAACAACTGGTATATAGTGATATAATATAACAACTGACATAGAATGATATAATATAACAACTGACATAGAATGCTATAATATAATAACTGACATAGAATGATATAATATAACAACTGACATAGAATGATATAATAAAACAACTGACATAGAATGATATAATACAACAACTGACATAGAATGATATAATATAACAACTGACATAGAATGATAAAATATAACAACTGACATAGAATGACATAATATATCAACTGGTATATAGTGATGTAATATAACAACTGACATAGAATGATATATTATAACAACTGACATAGAATGACATAATATAACAACTGACATAGAATGATATAACATAACAACTGGTATATAGTGATATAATATAACAACTGTCATAAGATGATATAATATAACAACTGGTATATAGTGATATAATATAACAACTGATATAGAATGATATAATAAAACAACTGATATAGAATGATATAATATAACAATTGACATAGAATGATATAATATAACAACTGACATATATAATGATATAATATAACAGCTGCCATAGAGTCATAAAACACAACAGCTGACATGTAGTGACATAATATAACAACTGACATAGAATAATTTAATATAACAATTGACAAATAATGATATAACATAACAACTGGTATATAGTGATATAATATAACAACTGCCATAGAGTGATATAACATAACAGCTGACATATTGTGATAAAATATAACAAATGACATAGACTGATATAATATAATAGCTGACATAGAATGATATAATATAACAACTGATATAGAATGATATAATATAACAACTGACATAGAATGATATAATATAACAGTTGGCATATAGTGATATATTATAACAACTGACATAGAGTGATATAATATAACAAATGACATAGAATGATATAATATAACAACTGACATATAGTGATACAATATAACAACTTGTGTATATTGATATAATATAACAAGTGACATATAGTGATATAATATAACAACTGACATAGAATGATATACTATAACAATTGACATTGAATGATATAACATAACAACTGGTGTGTAGCGATGTAATATAACAACTGACATAGAATGATATAATATAACAACTGACATAGAATGATATAATATAACAACTGACATATAGTGATATAATATAACAAGTGACATATAGTGATATAATATAACAACTGACATAGAATGATATAATATAACAACTGACATAGAATGATATAATATATCAACTGACATAGAATGATATAATATAACAACTGACATAGAATGATATAATATAACAGCTGACATAGAATGATATAATATAACAACTGACATAGAATGATATAATATAACAACTGACATATAATGATATAATATATCAACTGACATAGAATGATAGAATATAACAACTGACATAGAATGATATAATATAACAACTGACATATAGTGATATAATATAACAACTGACATCGACTGATATAATATAACAACTGACATATAGTGATATAATATAACAACTGACATCGACTGATATAATATAACAACTGACATCGACTGATATAATATAACAACTGACATATAGTGATATAATATAACAACTGACATAGAATGATATAATATAACAACTGACATAGAATGATATAATATAACAACTGACATAGAATGATATAATATAACATCTGACATAGAATGATATAACATAACAGCTGGCATAGAATAATATAATACAACATCTGACATAGAATGATATAATATAACAGCTGACATAGAATAATATAATATAACAACTGACATAGAATGATATAACATAACAATTTACATATAGTGATATAATATAACATCTGACATATAGTGATATAATATAACAAATGACATAGAAAGATATAACAACTGACATATAGTGATATAATATAACAACTTTCATAGAATAATATAATGTAACAACTGACATAGCATGATATAATATAACAACTGGTATATAGTGATATAATGTAACAACTGACATAGAATGATATAATATAACAACTGACATAGAATGCTATAATATAACAGCTGACAAAAAATGATATAATATAACAACTGACAAAAAATGATATCATATAAAAGCTGACATAGAATGATATAATATAACAGCTGACATATAGTGATATAATATAACAAATGACACATAATGAGATAATGTAACAACTGACATACAGTGATATAATATAACAACTGGCATATAGTGATATGATATAACAACTGACATAAAATTATATAATTTAACAGCTGACATACAGTGGTATAATATAACAACTGACGTATAGTGATATAATATAAAAACTGGTATACGGTGATATAATATAACAATTGACATCGGGTGATGTGACATAACAACTGCCATACAGTGATGTAATATAACAACTGACATAGAGTGATATAACAACTGACATATAATGATATACAATACCAACTGACATAGAATGATGTAAATTAACAACGGAGACAGAATTATATAATATAGCAATTGGCACAGCATGATATAATATAACAACTGAGAGAGTGAGAGTAATATAACATAACAACTGACATATAGTGATATAATATAAATACTGACATACAGTGATGCAATATAACGAACGAAAGAACGAACGAACGAACAAACTTTATTTTAAAAGGGTAACAAATTGGGCACGCAGGCCCGTCTTACACATTCGGCCCTTTCAATCACTCATCTTTCATTCATCAAATGTGCATGTTACATTAACATAGGGGGGGGGGGGGCATTGTCAAATGGATTTTGTAAGCATAAACAATGTATATTACGCATGATACATTCACATGAGAAAAAAAAAAAAAATTATCAAATGAAAGTTGTAAACATAAACAGTGCATATTGCAATGTTGTGAGACACATCCCCCATCCACCCTCATATCCCGCAGCCACCAACACATCCCCCACCCAACAAACCTCCATCACCCACCCACACATACCTCCACGCACTCACATAGAACCAGGCGAACATACATGCCGCCACACACCCACTGATCCCCCACCCACACACATTTCCCCAAGAAGAAGAAGAAGAAGAAGAAGAAGAAGAAGAAGAAGAAGAAGAAGAAGAAGAAGAAGAAGAAGAAGAAGAAGAAGAAGAAGAAGAAGAAGAAGAAGAAGAAGAAGAAGAAGAAGAAGAAACCATACACACATACCTCCGCCAACCCACACATCCCGCACCTATCCACACACATATTCCGCACTCTCACAATTTTCCCCGCCCACCCACACACACATCAGCCAACCTACACCCACTCACCCACACCCAATATTCGCCACCTCTCAACAATAACCTATAACCTCACCTATAACAACTGATATAGAGTGTTCTAATAAAGTGGTCCTAACGTTGTCATTAGATCTGTCCTAGGCAAGTCCTCCAGAGAGAGGTTAGGACCTAGTGCTGACACTAGCAGTTGAAGTGCTCTTGCCTGGGGTTCAGAAATATCACCAACAAAGGGTCGGTCAAAAAAGAACTTGCAGGCCATCAGTCGGTGGGAACCTGAGTTTAAGTCTCTGTGTCCTACAAACGTTGGATGTTGACCGAGTACAGGAGGCGGGGCCCCTAACTGCTCTGTGTCATGTCAGTGGAATATATTCACTGACTAATTAAGGAAAAGGAGGGAGTGGGGAGGAGGAAGAAGAAGAAGAAGAAGAAGAAGAAGAAGAAGAAGAAGAAGAAGAAGAAGAAGAAGAAGAAGAAGAAGAAGAAGAAGAAGAAGAAGAAGAAGAAGAAGAAGAAGGAGGAGGAGGAGGAGGAGGAGGAGGAGGAGGGGGAGGGGGAGGAGGAGGACGACGACGACGAAGAGAAATTGAGAGGTGTAATGTTGGAGGATTGAGTTGTTAGAGAAGAAGGGGAACTATCAAACAAACCAGGGCATGCGGTGGGAGAGAGGAAACCAGCAGAAGAACACATGGACGCGCGATGTCTTCAACATTCCCAGTCACCTCAACAACCCCTTGTCTGAGAATTGTGAATATGTAAAGAGCACACTTGAAGACATAATGTGCGAGTGCGCGCGCGCGCGCGCGCGCGTGTGTGTGTGTGTGTGTGTGTGTGTGTGTAATACATGTGTATCTATCCACATGCTTCTGCATTTCGTTTCGTGTTCTCCTTCACTTCGTTTTCCGCATCCATTTGCCGTTCGATTTCTTTGTTTTCAGTTCCGAGTGTTTATATGTATAGGATTACCTTTCATGCCTCGACTTAAGTATTTCTTTGTTTATTTTGTTTTTGTTTTTTCGTTAATAAGAAAGAAAGAAAGAAACTTTGGAGTAAACATTTGTCTCTATCTGTGTGTGTTTCTCCTTCCCCCGATCTTCCCTGTCATATTTTGTGTTCTTATTCAGAATCCAGTACTAGCTTAACAGTAACCAACTTCCCCAATTTTCGATACCATCTGAAGACACACGTACGAGTTAAAACAGAAAAGTAGCAAAGAACAGGAACAGATAGGACTTTACGGTAATGGTGATTGAAGAGAGTTGGTCGCGTGACTGTTGTAATCATGTGTGAGACTGCGCCGTCTGGGGATGGTCCATATTTCCCGAAAACCGGGATGTTGCTGGTAGATGTATCTGTTGATGGCGAGGGGCATGGTATGGCAGCAGCGATATCCTTACAACTAGTGCCTTTCGTGGTCAAGAAGGGACAAGAAATAACTGTTTAGCCAGATAATGCACCATGCCTATACTGGTTATGTCGTGTATAATATACTGTTCCCAATACTCTCCCTCTCTCTGTTTGTCTCTTTGCGTTTCTTTCGGTGTCATTGGCTGTCTGTCTCTTTATATTTCTCCTCCTCCCCCTCCTCCTTCTTCTTCTGAACCAACCTTCCTTAAGTCATTATAATAGCAATGTCAAAAAGTAGTTTATGACTCATGTAATATTGATTATTGCACATTTTCCAGGCGTTTTAATGCATATTGTTCTGTTGTTGTCTAAGATTTAGTTTCATAAGTGATGTATGCATGAAAAATGCAAACAGATCAAAAGGGCAGAATGTCAGACGGGCTTGCGTGCCTAATTCTTAACCCTTTAAAAATAAAGTTTGTTTGTTCGTTCGTTCTCTCTGTGTCTCTGGCTGTCTGTGTCTTTATCTGTCTCATTGTGTGACTTTCGTCATAATTGTCTGGGACATACGTGGCTTTGGTCACAAATGTCTGGGACATTAGACACAACTGTCTTGGACATTAGTCACAACTGTCTGGGAAAGACGTGGCTTTAGTTGGAACTGTCTGGGACATTAGTCTAGTCACAACTGTCTGGGATGTTAGTCACAACTGTCTGGGACATTAGTGGACTTCTGGTCCCCAACATGGCGGTTAGGCATTGAACCGCTACGGCCTCTGGAGTATTTATCTTTGTGGCTGCGTTTGCATTTCGCATTTTCCTCATGTTGGGCTGGTAGTATATGGTTCCGTCGCCCTGCTACTGAGTGAGTGCGTGGCGCGACTCTGTGAGCTTTGATATTCACGTGGAATGCTTCTACATGTCCGCTTTTGTTTGTACAGTGACCTGCATGTTCGGAACAATGGCTACCGGCTGTTGCTGAATTGACTGATTTGCCTTTTCGGTTCACGGGTGCATTTTCAGGAGACTCCTGGGAGTCGGCGCTGGAGCTACGGAGTTCGTGCTTAATGCGACGCTTTCGACGGGTCACCCTGCGGATAGAGACAGGGCCATGTAAGAAACCCCGGGTCAATGAGGTCTTTCTGGTGACTGCCGAGTCCATCGACGATGAACTGTTGTTTCCGTGGAGGACTTTTGTGTTGGCATTCTGGTGGCGGCATTATGCACAGTGTATCTGTGCGGGCTGTTGGATTGCTGAGACTCCTGTCTGTTCCACTTTTCACATTGGACAGTGGGGAGCATTTTGTGTGATATTCACTGGCACAGGAACGGAGCATAATGGGGACGACCCGTTGCCGTGAAGTTGGAACCTCGACTAACTAACTAACTAACTAACTAACTAACTAACTAACTAACTAACTAACTAACTAACCTACTAACTAACTAACTAACTAACCTACTAACTAACTAACTAACTTACTAACTATCTAACTAACTAACTAACTACCTAACCTACTAACTAACTAACCTACTAACTAACTAACTAACCTACTAAATAACTAACTAACCTACTAACTAACTAACTAACTAACCTACTAACTAACTAACCAACTAACTAACTAACCTACTAACCTACTAACTAACTAACTAACTAACCTACTAACTAACTAACTAACCAACTAACCAACTAACCAAATAACTAACTAACTAACCAACCAACCAACCAACCAACGAAAGAACGAACGAACGAACAAACGAACTAACTAACTAACTAACTAACCAACCAACCAACTAACCAACCAACTAACTAACTAACCAACCAACTAACCAACTAACTAACTAACTAACTAACTAACCAACCAACCAACTAACCAACTAACTAACTAACTAACTAACCAACTAACTAACTAACTAACTAACCAACCAACCAACCAACCAACAAACTAACTAACTAACCAACTAACTAACTAACTAACTAACTAACCAACCAACCAACCAACCAACTAACTAACTAACTAACTAACCAACCAACAAACAAACTAACTAACTAACTAACTAACTAACTAACTAACCAACCAACTAACCAACCAACTAACCAACCAACTAACTAACTGGGACATTAGTCACAACTGCCTGGGATATTAGTCACAATTGTATGGGACAGGCGTGACTTTAGTCACAACTGCCTGGGATATTAGTCACAACTGCCTGGGATATTAGTCACAACTGCCTGGGATATTAGTCACAACTGCCTGGGATATTAGTCACAACTGCCTTGGACACTAGTCACAACTGCCTGGGATATTAGTCACAATTGTATGGGACAGGCGTGACTTTAGTCACAACTGCCTGGGATATTAGTCACAACTGCCTGGGATATTAGTCACAACTGCCTGGAACACTAGTCACAACTGCCTGGGATATTAGTCACAACTGCCTTGGACACTAGTCACAACTGCCTGGGATATTAGTCACAACTGCCTGGGACACTAGTCACAACTGCCTGGGATATTAGTCACAACTGCCTGGGATATTAGTCACAACTGCCTGGGATATTAGTCACAACTGCCTGGGATATTAGTCACAACTGCCTGGGATATTAGTCACAATTGTATGGGACAGGCGTGACTTTAGTCACAACTGCCTGGGATATTAGTCACAACTGCCTTGGACACTAGCCACAACTGCCTGGGATATTAGTCACAACTGCCTGGGATATTAGTCACAACTGCCTGGGATATTAGTCACAACTGCCTTGGACACTAGTCACAACTGCCTGGGATATTAGTCACAACTGCCTGGGACACTAGTCACAACTGCCTGGGATATTAGTCACAACTGCCTGGGATATTAGTCACAACTGCCTGGGATATTAGTCACAACTGCCTGGGATATTAGTCACAACTGCCTGGGATATTAGTCACAATTGTATGGGACAGGCGTGACTTTAGTCACAACTGTCTGGGATATTAGTCACAACTGCCTTGGACACTAGTCACAACTGCCTGGGATATTAGTCACAACTGCCTGGGACACTAGTCACAACTGCCTGGGATATTAGTCACAACTGCCTTGGACACTAGTCACAACTGCCTGGGATATTAGTCACAACTGCCTTGGACACTAGTCACAACTGCCTGGGATATTAGTCACAACTGCCTGGGACACTAGTCACAACTGCCTGGGACACTAGTCACAACTGCCTGGGATATTAGTCACAATTGTTTGGGACAAGCGTGACTTTAGTCACAACTGCCTGGGATATTAGTCACTACTGCCTTGGACACTAGTCACAACTGCCTGGGATATTAGTCACAACTGCCTGGGACACTAGTCACAACTGCCTGGGACACTAGTCACAACTGCCTGGGATATTAGTCACAACTGCCTTGGACACTAGTCACAACTGCCTGGGATATTAGTCACAACTGCCTTGGACACTAGTCACAACTGCCTGGGATATTAGTCATAACTTCCTTGGACACTAGTCACAACTGCCTGGGATATTAGTCACAACTGCCTTGGACACTAGTCACAACTGCCTGGGATATTAGTCACAATTGTTTGGGACAGGCGTGACTTTAGTCACAACTGCCTGGGATATTAGTCACAATTGTATGGGACAGGCGTGACTTTAGTCACAACTGCCTGGGATATTAGTCACAATTGTTTGGGACAGGCGTGACTTTAGTCACAACTGCCTGGGATATTAGTCACAATTGTTTGGGACAGGCGTGACTTTAGTCACAACTGCCTGGGATATTAGTCACAATTGTTTGGGACAGGCGTGACTTTAGTCACAACTGCCTGGGATATTAGTCACAACTGCCTTGGACACTAGTCACAACTGCCTGGGATATTAGTCACAACTGCCTGGGATATTAGTCACAACTGCCTTGGACACTAGTCACAACTGCCTGGGATATTAGTCACAATTGTATGGGACAGGCGTGACTTTAGTCACAACTGCCTGGGATATTAGTCACAACTGCCTTGGACACTAGTCACAACTGCCTGGGATATTAGTCACAATTGTATGGGACAGGCGTGACTTTAGTCACAACTGCCTGGGATATTAGTCACAATTGTATGGGACAGGCGTGACTTTAGTCACAACTGCCTGGGATATTAGTCACAACTGCCTGGGACACTAGTCACAACTGCCTTGGACACTAGTCACAACGGTCTGGGACAGACGTGGCTTTAGTCACAACTGCTTGGGACAGGAGTAAAATAAGGCACTAGAAGATGTTACATCGAAGTATTCCTTGAGTTAGTTCAAAAGCAAAAGCCACTAAAAGAAGGCTGCACAATGTATTGTCTGGCATATTTCGCTGCATTTCGTCACTTTTCTGGACAAAGCTACTGAGAGTAGAACATTACATGCAACTGTGCGAAAGAGACAATGTTCTACTGAAAGTAAAACATTATATACAAAAGTACGGAAGAGACAATGTTCTACTGAAAGTAGAACATTATATACAACTGTAAGCTGGAGTAAGCCGGTCTCTCTGGCTGTGGGGTTACAACACTTTCTCTCTGTAATCCCGTTTATCACGCAGAGTCTCGCAGCGGAGCGAGAACTGAGGTGGTTCGACCCCCGCTCGTGACTTGCGGATACTGAGCCGGCCGCTCAGAAAGCAATGGCAAACTACTGAGCGTAATCTTGCCAAGAGATCAACAGACAGCTGAAAGATGCTGCTGTTGACAGCTAAGTCCTGTAAAAGGATACGCAAAACAGAAGCTGGAGTAAAATGTTGACCTCTCGTCCTTGACTTGGTGACGTAAATTACAAGTACCTCTGAAGTCGGAGCGGGTTCGCCTGATGGCGAGGGACACTCTTAATAAGGAAAGCTAATCCACACGAAAACTTCAGTCCAGCACTATTAGAAGTAGTGTGTGTCGACTGCGCTTGAGTTCAAAGCGAGCGAGTGTTAAAATATAAATCAATCAATCAATCACCAGATAATTCAACTAAAAGATCGATCTTGATTCACACAATGGAACCAATCAGCTAAACAACCAATCAAATACATAATCAACATATTCACCAATCACCGAATTAATCAACCAATTACGCCACCAACCAACCAATCAACTTGGTGGATTCTACTTTAACATTATACTACTGATAAGAATAGCCAATGAAAGTTCAAAGTCCCACTCATTCGCCCACCCCCCAGACTATATCACAACATAAATTGACAGTTGGCTCTAACCAATATTAGCTGCGAAAACTGAAAGCGACATTTTACATTGTAAATCAGTAAATAGCAAGACAACGTATTTCAGACGCTATACTGAACCGTTAAATGGACAGCGGATGTTATTAAGAAAACGGGTCGGATAGTAGATTGCTACTGACAACAATCGATGGTGAATGCCTCGATTGTGTCTGAAAGAACCCAAATTGGATAGCTGCAGCTTTTAGTTACGTATGCAAGGACACCACAGTCCCTGATTATCATTGAACTAGCTATGGAGGACAGATATTCGGGGACTTGGAGATGTCATTTTTCAGTGGTAGACTAGTGCAAGTCCACAAGAGGATAATAATCCACCAGCATTAATCATCATCGTATTCTCCAACTCTGCTAAGTCCCAAAAGAATATTTTTGGCAGAAGTGGGAGGGAGGGAGTGAGAAAGGCAGAAGAATTATGGGATAGTTAGCTTGGTATGAGTAATGGATGTGTGTGTGCCTCGGTGCCTCTGTAGAATGTATTTGGAAAAATGAGAAAGAGAACGGATTATTCTGTCTGCTAGTCTTATTTTCAAATCTCTTGATAGTTGAGTGAATTATCAGAAAGAAGTACGAAAATGATGAGAGAGAGAGAGAGAGAGAGAGAGAGAGAGAGAGAGAGAGAGAGAGAGAGAGAGAGAGAGCGAGAGAGAGAGAGGGAGGAGAGAAGGAGAGAGAGCGAGACAGACAGACAGACAGACAGACAGACAGACAGACAGACAGACAGACAGGCAGGCAGGCAGGCAGGCAGACAGACAGACAGACAGACAGACAGACAGACAGACAGACAGACAGACGGATGTTGCCATAAATAACCCACCATTATAAAACATATATAATTAACCCTTCATTAGGAAAAAAAACAACAAATAATTAACCCTTGATTGGAAAAAGGCTAATGAAGTTAGAACATTATATGCAACAATAAGAAAGAAACAAACAGCTTTCTTTTGTCACGTCATGATAAGAGAGGCATTGGAGAACATCGTAACAACTGGAAAGATCGAGGGGAAGAGAGGCAGAGGCAGAACAAGAGAAATGATGCTGGATGGATTGCGACGGTGGTATAAAGGAATATCAAGAGCAGAGTTGATCCAGAAAACCAACAGTTGTTTAGGGTCATGAACGCCTAAGCCACTTGATGATTATGATGATAAGAAAACATAAACAATTAACCTTGATTATAAAACACAGAAAAAGTAAAGCATTTCGTTGAAAACACAGAATTAATTAAACCATGATTTGAAAACTTGTAAATTATAAACGTTTCATGTTTACCTGACAGTTGACAGGTGATAGATGTTTACCTGTCAGCGAAAGCCAGAAAGAAAACCCCAGGCAACCACACATGACACCTTGTAAAGCTAACATACTCGACCACCTCGACGCCCGCAGTTTTCTGTCATTATTTTCTGACTACTTAAGACCAGAATACCTCGATGGAAAAGAATTCATCAAGCTTACCTGCCGACCGGAGGGTATGTGTTCAAATACTTTCATTCACCAAGCTGAACTAATAAAGTGCAATGAGATGATAAATCGTCTTAGTCAAACTTCCCGTTACTGCCATGGACTTATAAATCAAACTATAGTTAAATTAGCAATACAGCAGTTTTCCGCATGCAACAATCTTTAACTTCATATATATAATACACCATGTATGCTACTATATTAACAACTTTTAAGTCATAACTATGACTCACCCTAATTCCCATTCTACGCCATAAATTGTTGTTTGGCCCAAACCTACTTTTTGTTTGTCGCTGAATCTGTTACAATGGGAACCAAGAAATTTCCTGGAAAATAAGGAGCCATGTGATACTGACCACATCACTCTTCTATGTCGACAGGTCTAAAAATATGCTTCTTGCATCATATACCTAATGAGATGTAGATGCATTAGTTGCATGGGCATATAAATGGTGTGTCAGCATAAACACTGACAAGTGCAGCATCACTCTATTTACCCTCTCTCCAAAACAAAAGGCAGGGATCATCCAGATAAATGGAACGCCCCTAAGAGAAGATAAAGAACCAACATACCTTGGAGTAACATTTGATGGCAGGCTGACATGGAGAAAGCACATCAACAAAGCAGTAGCAAAAGCCAGAAGGAAAATAGCCATCCTGAGACAGCTAAGTGGAACCACATGGGGAGCCAGTGGGAAAATACTTAGCAAAGTTTATCAACAGAGCATACGACCATACCTGGAATACGGGTCAACTGCATGGTGTTCGGCATCAAAAACCATACTACAAGAGCTGGACAAGGTGCAAAATCAAGCACTTAGAGTCACCACAGGAGGGATGAGATCAACCCCTATAGTGGAAATGGAGAAGATCGGGAGGACACAAGCACTGAGTGAGCGCAGAGATACGAAAACGCTAATACAAGCAGAAAAGTTCCTCAGCTTGCCAGGCCACCCTATGAAGGACAGATTTGAAAACCTAGCTATGGGGCGGTTGAAAAGAAGTAGTTTTATCCACCGGGCCAAACGACTCTGCAGAGAAACCACCGATCTGCCCACAGTTGGTATCCCCCTAAAAACTATTCCAGAGCGAACTCTCTGGAAAGATGAACATAGACTATCACTACAAATCCAGACAAAAGTGAGAAGAAGAACAGAACAGTGTACAGCGCAGAACAGCCACTCTCAGCTTCCTTGATGAAGAATACCCACATGACCTCTGGGTCCGAGCCTACACAGATGGGTCGGCACAAACAAACCAAAACAAAAAAAAAATGCTGTTCGAAATGGAGGAGCTGTAGTGTACATAGAATACCCAAATAATACTAGGGACACGGCCATAGTACCAACAGGAAAGTACTGCCATAACTACGATGCTGAAATTGAGGCAATCAAGATAGCAACAGAGAAATTACTAAATGCCAGCCATGATACACAACCTGTGGTGCTATTGACAGATGCAAAATCAGTACTCGAGGCGCTCCTGTCTGGGAATTTACCAGTACTAAGGACACTACTTTCTGAACTTAGCAGTCAGCATAAGGTCACCATACAGTGGATACCATCCCACTGTGGAGTACCCGGAAACAACAAAGCTGATCGATTGGCTAAGGAAGGAGCAAAAGAAGAACAGCCTCATGTGCCCGTTGCATACCACCAAAAGAAAAGAATGATCAAATCAGTCAGAAAGCCACCAAAATCTGCTCATTATTCTGCGCCCCTGAAAAGGACACAATAGATTACGCAACCACATGTATACAAAATTCAAGATTGGTGAAACAGCCATGTGCACATGAGGATTGGCGTCGCAGACAGCAGAGCACATATTCCTTGACTGCCCAAAATATAACATATCTAGGCAAACCTTCTGGCCTAGAGAGACAACAGTGGAAGATAAACTCTATGGACCGCTGAATGAACTAAAAAAGACAGTTAAATTCATTCAAGAGACAACATTGCAGTTATAGACATATTTCAAGCGAACGAAAGAAGAAGAATATAACTAATGGCCAATATGGCGCGATAAGGGTTGTTACATTTACAAAAAAAAGTTGTCATGACGTAGACAAAAACTCAACCAATCAGGTGCCGTCTCCACGGTGAAGGTTACATATCCAACATTGTCTGTCTCTCCCCCTGACTGTACATTCTGTCAGATTGATGTTCGTCCATCTCTTGTTGTTATCTTCCCACTTGTATCGTTGTCTGCCTCTTGCTCGCTTGCCCTCAACCTTGCCCTCCAGTATTGTTTTTATAAGAGTGTTAAGTCTTTTAACATGGCCGAAATATTTCACTTGCCTTTTTTTTTTTTTTATTTCTTTCATCAATCCTCTTTTTGTTCCGTTTTTCTAGAACCTGTGTATTTGATTGTATTTATTTCACTTAAACAGGACAAATGCCTCTGTATATCCATATCTCCAGCGCCTCTGTTCGACTGTCTAATTGTTTGTTCAATGTCCAGGCTTCCGCGAAATATAGTAGTGTTGAAAATACGTAACTGTTGACAATTCCCATGTTGAATGTGTTGTTAAACTCTTTAGATGTTAATACTGATTTCATGGTGCTGGAAGCATTTTTGGCCATTCATATTCTCTTTTTGATTTCTCTTTCACTTCTGCCATCATCTATTATTACATGTCCAAGATAGGAGAAACTTGTTACTTGTTCTAGTATCTCCCCGTTTACTGTGTGATGTTTATTGATGACTTTTCCTTTCCACTGCTAATTATCATAGTTTTGGGGGGTTTTGTTTTGGATGTTAATATCTACGTCACATATCTATCTGCACTATGCCTGTTTACTTGTTCCATTAGGTGTTGTAACAGACATAAAATGTATACCTTCAAGAAGACAGTATCCTGTCTTTATCCTCTGGTTTAAAAAAAAATGTCCTCCTAATAAAACACCTCATCACGTAATAGTCACACGCCAGAAGGTCACATCAGGTCATTCTCCCAGCGGTCGGGCGATGGAGATCACGATACATATTTCATGTCACACATCACGGCCTGCCCAGGGCGAACCCGAAAACAAGCATTACGTAGTCAATATGGGAGATAATGAACCATCAAGACGTAGGAGAAGAGATCGCGGACGTCATTCGCTCTCGGCCACAGGTCACGCGTAGTCTCATTTGTGTCCCCTTTCTTTCCTAGAGTCTTCTTTTGTGGCTATGGCCTATTTTCAAGAACGGAGTACATAATGAGCTGTACAACGGGTGAAATCCCTGGCAGGTCTTATTTACAAATTCCACTACATTATTTGGAAATTTCAGAACATTCATAGAGGACAGATGTTGGGAATAAATAAATGAGAACCACAGAAGTCGGAGTGGGTTCGCCTATTGGCGGGGGACATTGGTAAAAGGGAAAGCTATTCCACACGCAAAATTCAGTCCAGTGAATTAGAAGTAGGATCAATTGTATAGGCTACGCTTTAGTTCACAGTGAGCGAATGTAAAATCAAAACAAAAACAATAACAAATTCGAGAATACAATTATAGAATCACCACGTGGACAGACAGAAAATATAGAATCACCACATGGACAGACAGAAAATATAGAATCACCACATGGACAGACAGAAAATATAGAATCACCACATGGACAGACAGAAAATATAGAATCACCACATGGACAGACAGCAAATATAGAATCACCACATGGACAGACAGAAAATATAGAATCACCACATGGACAGACAGAAAATATAGAATCACCACATGGACATACAGCAAATATAGAATCACCACATGGACATACAGCAAATAAAGAATCACCACATGGACAGACAGAAAATATAGAATCACCACATGGACAGACAGAAAATATAGAATCACGACATGGACAGACAGCAAATATAGAATCACCACATGGGCAGATAGCAAATACAGAATCACCACATGGACAGACAGCAAATATAGAATCACCACATGGACAGACAGCAAATATAGAATCACCACATGGACAGATAGCAAATACAGAATCACCACATTGACAGACAGCAAATATAGAATCACCACATGGACAGACAGCAAATATAGAATCACCACATGGACAGATAGCAAATATAGAATCACCACATGGACAGACAGCAAATATAGAATCACCACATGGACAGACAGCAAATATAGAATCACCACATGGACAGATAGCAAATATAGAATCACCACATGGACAGACAGCAAATATAGAATCACCACATGGACAGACAGAAAATATAGAATCACCACACGGACAGACAGAAAATATAGAATCACCACATGGACAGACAGAAAATATAGACTCACCACATGGACAGACAGAAAATATAGAATCACCACATGGACAGACAGAAAATATAGAATCACCACATAGACAGACAGAAAATAAAGAATCACCACATGGACAGATAGCAAATACAGAATCACCACATGGACAGACAGAAAATATAGAATCACCACATGGACAGACAGCAAATATAGAATCACCACATGGACAGATAGCAAATACAGAATCACCACATGGACAGACAGCAAATATAGAATCACCACATGGACAGACAGCAAATATAGAATCACCACATGGACAGACAGAAAATATAGAATCATCACATGGACAGACAGCAAATAAAGAATCACCACATGGACAGACAGCAAATATAGAATCACCACATGGACAGACAGCAAATATAGAATCACCACATGGACAGACAGAAAATATAGAATCACCACACGGACAGACAGAAAATATAGAATCAAAACATGGACAGACAGAAAATATAGACTCACCACATGGACAGACAGAAAATATAGAATCACCACATGGACAGACAGCAAATATAGAATCACCACATGGACAGACAGAAAATATAGAATCACCACATGGACAGACAGAAAATATAGAATCACGACATGGACAGACAGCAAATATAGAATCACCAAACATGGGCAGACAGAAAATATAGAATCACCACATGGGCAGACAGCAAATATAGAATCACCACATGGACAGACAGCAAATATAGAATCACCACATGGACAGACAGAAAATATAGAATCACCACACGGACAGACAGAAAATATAGAATCACCACATGGACAGACAGAAAATATAGACTCACCACATGGACAGACAGAAAATATAGAATCACCACATGGACAGACAGCAAATATAGAATCACCACATGGACAGACAGAAAATATAGAATCACCACATGGACAGACAGCAAATATAGAATTACCACATGGACAGACAGAAAATATAGAATCACCACATGGACAGACAGAAAATATAGAATCACCACATGGGCAGACAGAAAATATAGAATCACCACATGGACAGATAGCAAATACAGAATCACCACATGGACAGACAGCAAATATAGAATCACCACATGGACAGACAGCAAATATAGAATCACCACATGGACAGACAGAAAATATAGAATCACCACATGGACAGACAGAAAATATAGAATCACCACATGGACAGACAGCAAATATAGAATCACCACATGGACAGACAGCAAATATAGAATCACCACATGGACAGATAGCAAATACAGAATCACCACATGGACAGACAGCAAATATAGAATCACCACATGGACAGACATCAAATATAGAATCACCACATGGACAGACAGCAAATATAGAATCACCACATGGACAGACAGCAAATATAGAATCACCACATGGACAGACAGCAAATATAGAATCACCACATGGACAGACAGCAAATATAGAATCACCACATGGACAGACAGCAAATATAGAATCACCACATGGACAGACAGAAAATATAGAATCACCACATGGACAGGCAGAAAATCCAGTGAGCAAGGTCTACATGGAGCAGATGAAAACCTCAAACTGATCTGAGAAATTAGACGCATTCAGTCAAATTATGTGTGTGCATGTTATGAGAAGAAATAAACTGGAGAACTTGGTGACAACTGGCAAGATTGAAGGGAAAAGAACAAGAGGAAGGTGGATAAGTAAATACCTGGATGGCTTGACCAAATGGCATGGTCGGGACAAGAACACTGAGCTGATCCACGACTCGCGATTATTGACGTGGCACATAATGATGATAAATATGAGTATTGGAGGGGAAAGAGGACTTATAGATGTGCAATCTCATATGTACCCTCGGAGCAACATTGGGGAAACAGACAGATATTAATCAAACTTAGCATACAACAAACCAGAAGAAATGTTATCATCATCATGTCTCGTGCCGTAATTCTTAGTTTGTCCTCTATACCCCCATTTTCTATGTGAGAAAGAAACAGAAGGGAAAATACTTAACCAAGTGGATAATTATAACTACCTAGGGGCATTCATAACATGCGCGGCAGAGATTAAGAGCAGAATAGGGCAAGCAAAGGCTGCATTTAAGAAAATGAAGAGTATCTTATGCAATAAGTCACTATCACTGAGTGTAAGAAAGAGAGTGCTGAAATGCTATGTAGAACCAGTTTTGCTGTATGGCAGTGAATCTTGGAATGTAAATGAACAAATTAAGAAGAAATTAGAAGCAACAGAGATGTGGTTCCTGAGACGAATGTTGCGAATTCCTTGAACTGCATGAGTAATTAACAACGAATGCCTGAAAGAGGCTAATGAAACTAGAACATTATATACAACAATAAGAAATAGACAAACAGCTTTCTTTGGTCATGTAATGAGAAGAGAGGCATTGGAGAACATCATGACAATTCTTAGAACCCGCCATTAACATGTATATTCAAAGGCATATATATATGCGCTGTTCAGCTTGTTTAGTAATTGTCCAGGTCTCACAGCCGTATCTTGCAATAAGAACGATGCATGCTCTTAAAAATCTAATTTTTGAAGGTCTATCTGTCACATGCCACAATGTATTCACTTTTTTCAGTTTTTGAAAAGCAATAGATAGTGGTCTTTTAATTTCTTTCATTGTGTCACCATTGTTGGTAATTAATGACCAAAGATATTCGAAATGTTCCATCACCTCCAATTTTTCCTCATTAACATACGACCAAGTATACACCCCTAAAAAGTGTGTCTTCATTAACCAGGTCTACATGAACCCACAACTATGGAGTACGGAGAGAGTTTGTATGTAACCACTGAGAAAGAACCATAAGTCTCACTTCTATGAGCGCCAAATCCATGCATGGTGTATTTATCAACTGACAGACCATGACACGTACAAAGCCAGCCGGTCTACGGTATTCGTCCATTGTCCCTAAGCTAGGGATAGTACCAAATATGAAAGACGATGACCAATCAATGATCTTGATAGTCCGTCCTCCAGGCACTCGGACCGCCCTCCACGAAATGATTGTCTGTTGGACGTGACCTCAATCAGGCGATCACACACCAGGCCAGGTTAGACTAGAGTAGATTCTCCCCCTTGGTCATCTAGAACTTAACATTCAGCCAACCCTGGGGCTTGTCAGTGCTGGCAATTTAAAACCAATAAAAATAAAATAAATAAATAAAAAAACTACAGGTAGTGATTTGAACTGATAGAAAGCAGTTGGAAGGAAGTGAATATGAACAGATGAATTCATCATCATCATCAAGTGCTATACGAGCTAGCGTAGGCGTTCTTAACTCTCCACAAATCTCGGCCTTTGCTTTTCTGGATCAACTCTGCTGATCATATTCCTCCATGCCTTCGTTTCAATCCATCCAGCGTCATTTCTCTTGGTCGGCCTCTGCCTCTCGTCCCCTCGATCTTTCCAGTTGTCACGATGTTCTCCAATGCCTCTCTTCTCATCAAAAAAGCTGTTTGTCTATTTCTTATTGTTGTATATAATGTTCTAGTTTCATAAGCCTCTTTCAGGCAATCGTTGTTAGTTACTCTGGCAGTCCAAGGAATTCGCAACATTCGTCTCAGGAACCACATCTCTGTTGCTTCCAAGTTCTTCCTAATTTGTTCATTTACAATCCAAGATTCGCTGCCATACAGCAAAACAGGTTCTATATAGCACTTCAGCACTCTCTTTCTTACAGTCAATGAAAGTGGCTTATATTATATACTCTTCATTTTCTGAAATGCAGATTTCGCTTTCCCTAGTCTGATCTTAATCTCTGTTGTACATCTTCCATCTGATGTTATAAGTGCCCCTAGGTATTTAAAATTATCCACTTGGTTAAGAATTTCTCCTTCTATTTCCATTTCTCATTTTGGTGTCTCATTTGTCTATGATGTCACCAGTGTTACTGTTGTCTGTAAGTGGTGGACATAAACAAAAAATAACATAAAAAACTACAGGTAGTGATGTGCACTGACATAAAGCAAGTGGAAGGAAGACGATATGAACGATTGAATTAGGTAATTGAAAAAATGTGGAAAATGTTGTGACAATCTGGATTCAACCTGTCATGAGGTGACTTCGCTGAAGGCACACATGCTCTTCCAACAGATCATCATTATCATCAGCAGCATCATCATCAACATAATCATAATTATGAACACCATCATCATCATCCTCATCATTATTAATACCATCAATATCATCTTGAACATCCTGTCTTCATCACGTGATTCGGTGTTATGACTGTCGATGACGTCACCTGTTCTGCTGCCTCTTCTATCCTATTGTCATCTCTATCAGGTTAGCCAGTTCTAAAACTGATGTTGACATCTTCTGATGATATCATTCACCTACACTACACGTCAGCAACCCACGGTACGCATGCCTAACGCGGCACGTGGAACGATTTTCAAAGACACGCTGATGAATTTAAACTCTGCATATGTCATCACGTAGAACCGCATACATCCTTTACAGCTATTCTCGTTTGTAAGTGCATTCAGAACACAAGTTGTAAGGCAATGGCGGTAAGAACGTTCAGTCTGGTGCACAATGGGTGAGTGAATATGAGGCACTGGCACCCATTGAATAGAATATTGAAGAAAAGGAGATAGGATTCTTGAGACGAATGTTGCGAACTCCTTGATCTGCCAGTAGTAGTAGTAATAGTAGTAGTAGTAGTAGTAGTAGTAGTAGTAGTAGTAGTAGTAGTAGTAGTAGTAGTAGTAGTAGTAGTCGTAGTAGCAGCAGCAGCAGCAGTAGTAGTAGTAGTAGTAGTAGTAGTAGTAGTAGTAGTAGTAGTAGTAGTAGTAGTAGTAGTAGTAGTAGTAGTAGTAGTAGTGGTAGTAGTAGTAGTAGTAAAATATGTAGTAATAACAACAGCAATAATAGTAACCGCAATCCAAGGTACTGGCCAACAAAATGGGATGGAGCCGTTAGATAACAAGTAAACAGCTGGGATGGAGCCGTTAGATAACAAGTAAACAGCTGGGATGGAGCCGTTAGATAACAAGGAAACAGTTGGGGTGTTGCCGTTAGATAACAAACACACAGCTGCGATGGAGCCGTTAGATAACAAACAATCAGCTGCGATGTGCCATTAGATACCAAATACACAGCTGGGATGGAGCCGTTAGATAACAAACACACAGCTGGGATGGAGACGTTAGATAACAAACACACGGCTGGGATGGAGCAGTTAGATAACAAACACACAGCTGGGATGGAGCAGTTAGATAACAAACACACGGCTGGGATGGAGCCGTTAGATAACAAACACACAGCTGGGATGGAGCAGTTAGATAACAAACACACAGCTGGGATGGAGCAGTTAGATAACAAACACACAGCTGGGATGGAGCAGTTAGATAACAAACACACAGCTGGGATGGAGCAGTTAGATAACAAACACACGGCTGGGATGGAGCAGTTAGACAACAAACACACAGCTGGGATGGAGCAGTTAGTTAACAAACACACGGCTGGTATCGAGCAGTTAGGTAACAAACACAAAACTGGGATGGAGCAGTTAGATAACAAACACAAAACTGGGATGGAGCAGTTAGATAACAAGTAAACAGCTGGGATAGCCGCCCAGCCGGTGGTCTGGGGCAGATGGCCCACACTGACAGTGATACCTTGAACTAACACAGTCCACCTCCTCACGTCACTCCGTCTTATCTTAGCCTCTCTTGTCTGCCGGACGCTAAACCCGCGCCCTTTCACTTGTGTGTGCCAGAGCTCTACTTGCATAATAGCCCCAGTGTCATCCCAATGACACCTCCTTAGATTCGTGCTCTCATTACGCAGGCACGTACACACACACAGACACACTAGATGCCGGGAGGACCCGGAGAGGACAATGGGCCGTGTTTGTCACACAGGCTTTGTGGGGTATTGCGTTCTGTTTGTCCTCGGACCGGATCGGATGGTATCATGGACCCGGTTGTGAATTGGGGTGAAAAAAGACGCCCCTGTGGATTGCGTGTCGGTGTGTGTGAGTGTGAGAAAGAGTGCGTGTGCGTGTCTGTGAGTGTGGTAGTATTTCAATGAACTGGTGTGGAACAATTTGTGAATGGGGGATTAGCCAAGGTTCAATAGTTATTAGCACCAGTGCCAAGGACTTAGTCACAACAAAGGCAATGCTTAGAGTGGTGACGCGATGTGCAATAGT